>OX457029.1:22484399-22991399 GCA_949752745.1 Protula sp. h YS-2021
AAATGGCAGAGTATTGGACTGGGGTGGCATCAGAGCCTCGGGGTGGCATCAGAGCTGTGCGGGGTGGCAGGAGAGCTTTTTGTATTTTAAAACGTATTTCTGCATCCCAGAGTTTTCTTTGGACCTTAGATAGAAAAAAAATCACATTCTTCGTTAATTTAAACCTTTAGGGGAACAAAACCAGGCAAAGTGGCAGAGTATTGGACCCTGGTGGCACCAGAACATCGGGGTGGCAGGAAGACTTTTGCCCGGATTTGAACTTATCCATCGGTTTTTCTGCGATCTTTGTTAATCGTTGCTTTGAAGTCGGATGGCGATGATAAACCTATCCAGATTCAGGGTTATGCACTGATCTCCATGCCGTTCAATAAGAGGTGTTAGATTTTCGCATCATCGAGGGAAATATCGGCGCACATCAGGATACCGAGCTTCGAGAATTTATGGAGGAACACTCGTACGGTTCGGGTTCGGAATTGGAAGAGGCAAGAGATGAAACAAACGAGTCCTCCAATCTTTCATATTCCCGATAGGTCTTGCGGGAAGTAGACTTCGTGCTCTGCCCAGGACGGGGCCAACGTCTGTTTAGAGACCCGACGGCAGCAGGGAAGCGTCCTGCCCGGACTCCTTCCCCTCCAAGCCTCACGCTACTAGGAGAAAATACTGGCCCTTCCGTAGCTTCTTCCCATCATTGTATTGAGGATGTACCTTTCAGAGGTACTATCAAAGAAACAGCCCGGCTCGCTAACGTCTCCTGTCTGGATATAGATGATCCCGCCACCAGGACGACATCTAAGACTAAGCTTCCCCATCAGGATTCGTTTATCGCACTTTGTACGAGTGAGGGCATCGCGAATGCAGTCACTGTACATTCTAATGAATTCAAGGAGATGAACGCATTAGTGATCAGAGCCACAAATGCCTCTTGTTCTGACGCTTCACTCTGTGAGGTCAACCGTTTGCGAGGGAGGGGGGAGGGGCTGCTCCTGATCGGCGTGAGGTTTCCCGCTTCTACCCCCACTAGACGTGTAATTTCTTTAATCACGTCTCTGAACGGTAAAATTCGCGTCCTGGAGATACTAGGAGCTATGTCAATCTGACTATCTGTTGGGATGTTTCTGTCAGATTTGGTGTTGCAGAGACATGCGGTGGCGCTGATAAGTTCTCCCGTTGCCTTGGCTCCACACCGTTCTACGTAACCCTAATGCCACTGGCTTGACGAAGCTGCTGTGACTGAATTAGCAGAGCGTCGATTTGGTTTATCCGTTTCTAGCTAGATTCACGGGGTTACTGCTACTCTGTCCTTGTGGGTTTGTCGGCGCATTAGGTAGCACTACCCATTTGGGTAGAGGTACCGATTTGAAGGGAAGAGGCAAGTGGCTCTGCCCACTTTGGTGGGAGGGTTAGCAAAAGTTGGCATTCCCTTGTGACTCTACCCACGAATCGCTACCCACGGGGTTATCCCTGTTGCCCTTACCCGTCCCGAGATCGTGCCTATCCTCCCTATCTAGTCAAATGTAAATAGGGAAAAGGGTAGAACAGGAGCAAACAAGAAGGGTTTCTTGCATGATATCGCAACGTTCTGTTACAAGCATGGCAGAAACATAAGGCTCAGTGCACAAGGCGATCCATCGTTTGTTAACAGGAAGGATTAGTACTATGCGAGGGGCAGAAGAATGTGAGTAACTCTATCATACGGAGTGGAAGGAGATAGTGACAAACTGTATGAAGAACCAGAGCTGCAAAGAGCAGCCTGAGGAACGCAGAAAGCAGAAGGCTCATTCTGCATCTAATGATACGCCTGTCAGAGTCTTCCCCACTCTAGCATCAGAGAAAACTCAGCTAACTGAGTCCCGGCTAGGCAAAAAAAGAACTAAGCTGAATCTGTCTTCAGAGACAGTAGCTGAATAAGACAGAGGATATCCATCCACAAGGGGTACTGCACCTAAGGGATTATCCGGCTCTTACGGATCGCAGAAAAACACAGTAGTATTGCAAGGACAAGGCGGCGGTACGCAGGCGCCCAATCCGCACCCAAACTCTCCCCCAACCCTACCGTCTCAGCATATCTCTCTGCAGAGACGACGCGAATTTTGCCGGAGGATATACCGTTCAGAGAAGTAATTAAAGAAACTACACGACTGGAAGGGGCAGAAGCGTACAACCCCTACGCAGGAAGCGTCCCATTCGGCTGAACTCTCTAAGAGAAGAGCCACAGCAGGAGTCATTCCTGCCAGAGAGAGTTCCAGCAAATAGACTTGGATGAGGGCAAGATCATGGCGCGACTTCACCCATCCAACGGGAATCCGATCTGCAACGCGTAGATCTGCGGACATAGAGCAACCCGCCAAAAGAACAGTGTAGATGTCCAGATTAACACCAGACTCGGGTATCCCTCTTGTCGAAAAGACCCTAAAACCTAGCTGGTCATCGGTCAAAGGAGATAGGGAGTTAAGACATTCCAGCATTTTGAGTTAACTAGAACTGCTCCCTTTCTAAGACGTAAGAGAATATTACCCTGGAAAACAGAGCTATATGCCACGACTTAGCACTGATGACGCATAGACGCCCCTGTGAGAGAACCAATTCCTCTAGGGGTCGCTTCAAGAAGTAGCACTGAGGGGAAAATTCTGCATCTTAGTCACGCAACCACTTCCCCTCAGCCAAGAGACAGACTCAACAGGAGAACAGTGCAACCAGCCAACATGCCTCACAGTAATATAGGTAGCAAGGAACCACGACGCAGCGTGGATATGAGGGAGCTACTGAACTGTAAAGACCCTTGGCCCAAAGGAGGAAGGCTAGAATGTTTCTGCAAAGTCTGGGTAGTAATGGAGGCCCCGTGTCAAGTACAACTATTTCCTCCCATTCAAGAAAGAAAACAGGGACAGATGCATTACGGTACCTGTCTCTTCCAAAACTTCAAAACACATAGCCATCTCGTACAGCCAGGGCTCCGAGCAGGATAAGGCTATGCAAGATATGGTGTAAGAGCTTCTAAACAAAAGGGCTACACAGGAAATGCCAAACTCCGAACAAGGCTTTTTCAGTCTGGTATTTCTGGTTCCTAAGAGAATTGGGGACTGGAGATTAGTCATAGACTTTCAGAACTGAACCAATTTCTCCGTACGATCATTTGAGATGGACACTGCCCAAATAACCAAGGAAATGATACAGAAGGACAGTTAAGAGACGTCAATAAATTTATCAGATACGTATCTCCACATCCCAAATAAACCGGAAAAAATACAAAAACCTGTGCTTTCAAATAAGAGAGAAATGGCTCTGGTTTGTGGTACTTCCATTCGGCATACCAACAGCAGCTCCATACATATTCTGGAAGGTGTTGCAGTCATCGGCTAGACTCCAGGGTATGCACGAATTTCTTTAGCTGGAGGACATGCTCCTAGCCCACAGCGAGGAGGCCCAGGCCAGTGCTTCGAGCTTCATGGTCAATTTGGCAAAATCAGAACTTGTGCCCAAACAGCAGATGGGCTTTCGGGGAGAGAAGTGGTACTTGGAGTTAACCAAGAGCCTATCCCATAAAGGAGAGATCGGACAGAATTGACATCACTCCCCATCAATCCATGAAGCTTGCCCGAATGGAGTCTCTACTGGGGCTACAGGCAGCCACAGAAAAGACTGTCCAACTGGGCAAACTACACTACAGACGATTTCAAAGGGCAGTAAACTCGGCCGTAGAAGGGGTCATCACAGGCCAGTTGCCATCCCCTCGAAAGCAATCCAAGACCAGCAAAGGTGGTTATCCACAGAATGCCTATACGGGGTTATCCATCCAGGGCCACCACCTCCTTGCTGTCATTTCAGACAGACGCATCGTCCAAAGGGTGGGTTTTCTACTGACCCCCTCTTAAAATAACATAATACAATAAATAAATACAATACAATAAAAAACATAAATTGACTAGAACTTGGACGAGGGGGTTGAGTGGGAATTTTTGGCAATGTTTATTTACACTGTACGCCCACGTGTGAATTGTTCAATTCACAATTACAATTTAAATAACGCGTACTACGCTTTTACTCGTAAAAAGCGTTTTACGAAATAAAAATAGAGTTTTGTGATTATAATATCGGTCCATTCTCACTGAAAATGCGTAATCTAAAATTAAAAATAATCGGATCCTCATTACCACCACCGAGTCTTCAGTACTACCAACCGGGCCTCAGGGCCACCAACGGGTCATCGATACCACCTCTTAGATTTTTTCGAAAAAATATGATTTTTGTTATTGTTATAATGGTTTATTTTCACCATTAAAAATGACAAATCTAACATGTCAAATAAAAAAGCAAGACTGTCCACCTACATTGTGACCAACCGAGATCTATTAAGTCACGTATCAATAGGCTTGCATAGTGGCCAAAAAGTGACCATATTGCTAAATACGGGTGTAGAAAAATCGTACAAATTTATAAAGGAATCTGGTCAAAAATGTGGGAGAAGAAGCATTTTTATAATTGCCTACTTAATATCTATGAATGACCCCCTTTAGCCAATTACTGGCGGATCGCCAAAAATATAACTTTTAAAAAACAGTAACGCCCAGTGAACAGCTTGGTAAAATTCGATGACAATTTGATCCAAATTGTGGGAAAAAAATCTTTGGAAATATGTTTCCAAACAATTTAAAATACTCTTTTTTGGCCACTTGTTGGTATCCAGATCGCTGGAGTACAAACATTTTCAAACTTAACCCCCCCCCCCCCCAAAATGAAAAAAATTACAATGCCCCCCCCCTCCCGACCATTTAGCCAATTTTCTTTTTGATGGGCTTTGCAAGAGAAGAAAGCCTGATAAAAATTTAATCAAAATTGTGAAGAAGCATTTTCAAAATCGGCTACTAACAAATGGAAAATACCTCCCCTTCCCACATTTGGGCAATTCACCCAAAAAAGTAACTTTTCAAGAGAGAGCCATATGGGCAACAATGGAGCAGATGCATTTTCAAAAGTGGCTACGAAAAAAATGCCATACATTTGGTAAATTTTTATTGGTCGCCAAAATAGCAACTTTTTACGAGAAGCCTATCTAGTAAACATTTATTGAAGCTCTAAAAACAATCCTATCAAAACTGTCGGAGAAGAAGCGTTTTGAAAATTAGCTATCGAAAAAATATAAATGTCCCCACCCCCGCCATTTCGTTGATTTTCGGCGGATTGCCAAAAAAGTAATTTTTCAAGAGAAAATCATCAAGGCAACTATCGTGCAAAATTGGAAACGAGACCGATCCAAATTGTGGTTGAAGAAGTATTTTGAAAATTGGCTACAAATAAATTAAAGAATGACCCCAATTTGGCCAATTTTCGATCGATCGCCAAAACAAGTAACAGGAACACATCAAGAGAACAATCGTACAAAATTGAAGAGGAATCTGATCTAAATTGTAGGAGATGAAGTATTTTGAAAATTGGCTATCAGTTAATTTAAAAAATACACCCCAATTTAACCAATTTTTAGTGGATCGCCAAAAGAGGCCTATCTAGAGAACAATAAAATTGAAAAAGAATCCAATCAAAATTGCGGGAGAAAAAGCATTTTGAAAATTGAACGCTAAAAATTTAAAATACCCCAATTTAGCCAATTTTTGGCAGATCGCCAAGAAAAGGAACTTTGCAAGAGAGGCCTACCAAACGAATACTGGACACCAAAATATTAAAAAAATGCCCAAAAGTTTGCCAATTTTTGGCGAATTGCCAAAAAAAGTTATTTTTCAAGTGAGACCTATCTAGAAAACAATCGTTCAAACTTTGAAAGGAATCCAATCAAAATTGTAGGGGAAGAAGCATTTTAAAAATTGGACGCCAAAAATAAAAAAGCCCCCTTTTAGCCAATATTAGGTGGATCTCCAAATGAAGTAATTTTTTAAGAGAGGCCTACCTAAGATACCTAAGATATGTTACAAATTTAGAGAAAATTTGATCAATATTGTGGGAGAAGAAGCATTTTGAAAATTAACAGTAGAAAGATTTTTTATGCACCCCAAACCCCCTCCCCCATTTGGCCCATTTTGGACGGAACGCCAAAAAAGTAATTTTTCTAGAGAGGCCTATCTAGAGAACATTCGTTGAAAATGTGAAAGGCATCCAATCAAAACTGAAGGAGAAGAAGCATTTTAAGAAAAGGTTTACATGCGTTCATACGTACATACATACATACATATGCACATACAGACGATGGATACCCTCTCTCTCTCTCTCTCTCTCTCTCTCTCTCTCTCTCTCTCTCTCTCTCTCTCTCTCTCTCTCTCTCTCTCTCTCTCTGTATATATATATATATATATATATATATATATATATATATATATATATATATATATATAAAGACAAATTCCATTTTATCCCGCCTTCTCTCCCCACCCCTCTCCGATGACAAAAAGAAAAAAAATCGCTTTTTTTAAATTTTATGAATAGACATATGTATTTGTTTATATTTTAAGAAAAAGAAATAAAAAATGCCCCCAATTTAGCCAATGTTTTTGGCTAAAATGGCTAAAATGGCACATGCTTGAATAATACACGTCTCAGTGCATAAACACCGAAAGGTGGAATGCATAAAAGGAGTGAACAAAAAACATGCCATGTGAAAACGTCAATGCCGCTTACATTGCTGCTTTGATCAAGCCGCTTCAAGGCTTTAATTACAAAGCAGCTGGGAAAGACAAAAAAACGCAATTTGTCTTTGTTGCGTGGAGGTGGGGGTGGGGGGGGGAGTGATGGGTTATATATATATATATATATATATATATATATATATATATATATATATATATATATATCATCCATATCTTTTCTCGCCCGTAAACTCATAGAATTGGATGACCCAAACTAAGTGAAATTTCCTTAACTGCTTGGTGCTCTTCTCTGTAAGTAACCTCCCAGGTGGCGCCACTAACGTCACTTTGAATCCTGACGCTCCGAAGAAGTGGGCCCCGATGTAGGGGCAGAAGAGGGCTGGTTAATGTAGCGTCGGTTCGATCCAGTAAACAGCTACAACATTTGTACAAACAAAAATCCGTTTTAATTGGATAAAAACGCGAATTTTGTTTATACAAATGACTTATAGCTGCCGTTGGATCGACCCGACGCTTGAAAATCAGATTAACGCAGAGGATGGATACATCTGGGGCGCACGAACTGCGGGCGTCGCCCGTACTACATAGCCAACGCAGAAACAAACACAGATAAGTTGACTGAAGATTTAATTTTCTCACCTAAACGGAGTGCAAATATTGAATAAGTATCTCTGGCGCCACCACGGGCGCCAAATTCATGGCGCACAAGCTGGGGCGTCACTACCGTGTCGGGCACCCAAAGGGGGCCATGTTCCCCCCTTTTTTCCGCCACCCGCCGAGGCTGGTAGCCCCGATCCGTGTCCCCAAAATCCTTGATGGGTCCCGGCCCATCGATGCTGTGGGGCCGCCGTCTGGTTCCGTGCCCCCAACTCTCGGCTGTGGGCCCCATCCGGTGGACCGAGAGGGGGGTGGGGGCCCGCCGTGAGGCTGTTGGGGCCCGCCGTGTGTCTGGGCGCCGAGCGCAGGCGCGCAGTCTGTGGATCCCGTGTTGGCCCCAACTTTCATGGCGCCGCAGTCCCGGTCTAGTGACCCGAAGAACGAACTAACTTCTTAACTAATGAGTGAGCAATGTCCCGGGAGTAGCCTCTTTGCTGGATCTGTTGTGGGGCCGTTCCCCACCTGGAGTGGCGATGCCCCATGTCGCTGCGAGACTGCTGTGATCTGTTCTTCTGTTTGAGATACTTCTCTCCTTGCTTGTGGCTCTTTTTGCTCCCCCTCGAAATCTGCAAACAGAAACACATGAGTGCCAGGATTGAAAAAATCATAATGTGTCCATTATTTTGAGTTGATCACCGACTCGGCGGCCTGCAGAGCCTGGAAACCGAGTCTCGCGTAAAATCCTGCAAATAGAATTTTATGAAACTGTTGGGGGGATTGCCAACAGCCCGACTTTAAAATTTCCTCCATGGTGGCCCCTTTTACAGCTTTTAACGAGCAGGCCACCTGACGGATTTCGTGTGGGTTGGCATGAATTGAGTTGGGCCGCCCACTGTCTCGGTTAAATTCTTCATACGCTGAGACTATCGCAGGTAGTTAGAAATTGTCGATTTCCCTACGCCTCTATTTATGTGAGGAAGGAAAGAGATGATGAGGTGTTTCTGCTGCTGGGCCCTTATGGCCTTGGTGGCCGCCAGATATTGTAACAGCGTTGCCACTGGGCACAGCAGATTCCGCTCATCCTCCATTTCCTCTGTTTGCCCCTTCAACGAAGGGAGAACTATTTCCGAGAAAGTGCCTTTCCCGTGTGTTATTATGTGGGTTTTCCCTAAGAATTCTGCCCTAGGCTTCAGGATGATTCTTTTGTGATTCTCTTCATACGTGTAATGCTTTTCTAGGGCATGTATTTCCCCCCGTCTCTTGCCTGACTCTAGGGCCAGCAGGACCGTAACTTTAAATGTCAGCTCCTTGAGCGGTGTGTTCTCTTCGCAGGTGAAGCTTTTGCCGCTGAAACAACTCAGTACCACCCCCAGGTCCCACTGTACTATGTGTTTAATCGGGGGAGGGCGCTGCAATTTAAAGTTACGGATTAATTTCGTTAGGCAATCGTCTTGGCCGGGGTCATAGCCGGAAGCATTTTTCAGCATAGCCCCCAGCGCTGATCTATAACCCTCTATCGTTCGTACGCCTACTTGTCTGGACTCGAACAGGTGTATGAAAAAGTCGGCCAAAAGCGGGGCCGTCGCCGTAACGGGGTCCATTTGTTTTAGCAGGCACCACCGTTCGAACACTCTCCACTGTAGTTTGTACACTGATTTGGTGGAGTTTTCGTGCACATCCTGTATGCGTTGTAGTGCTTGTTGTGAGAAGCCTTGTGCTTCTAACCAGCAAGCTGTATGCACCACAGGTGGAGGTTTAGGTCCCACGGCTGTTGGTGGTTGCGGGGCCAATGCGGCTGATGCACGTCCCCCACACCCACCGGCAGTCGTTGTGGTTGTCCCAGCGATAGTCTGGTGAGTAGCGGGTACCACGGTGCCTGGGGTCAACAGTAGCATTTGAAACCGTTTTTCCCTAACTAGTCTGTCCATCAGGTGGGGCGTTATTGCACTCGGTGGAAATGCATATAGCACTTCCTGCGGCCATGTGCAGCTGAGAGCGTCGTTGTCTACTGCTTCCGGATCCGGACACGGAGACACGAACCGTATCAGCTGTTTTGAAAACCTGGTCGCAAATAGGTCCACTTGCGGTGGCCCCAGAGCCGAATGCTCCACCACCCACTGAAAGCAGCGCCGGCTTAGCATCCATTCTCCCGCCAGGACCTGCCCCTGTCTGGACGCCATATCTGCCAGCACATTGAGGTGACCCGGGATGTGATGTGGCAACAACATGATTTGGTGAGCTGCCGCTAAGTGCTACACTTGGCGTGTGGCTTCCATAAATTCCGGCGACCTCGTTCCCCCTGTTTCTTTATGTAACTCACCGTGGTGGAGTTGTCTATGAGACGCAGCTCAGTTCGCTTCTGGAGTTTGCGCGCCAGCAACTGGAGAGCCTGTTTGACCGCGAGCATCTCCAATACATTTATGTGTGTGTCGTGCAACTCGGAAGGCCAATCGCCTTGAAACAACATGCCTTCGAAGTGCACTCCCCACCCGCTGTGAGAGGCGTCGGTCTGTATCTGTGCCCCCGGCTGTGGGGCCACAAACCGATCGCCCCGCTGTGTGTTTGACCGGTTGCCCCACCACATTAAGTCTGCCCTCGCTTGCTCTGACAGTGTGACCAGACTTTGGGGCCCTCGTCCTCGCCTCACTGCTGACCGTACCGCTCTTTGGAAGTGCCGGAAATTCAACCGACCCAGGGACACTGTCTTTTCTGTGGCCACCAGTAACCCCAGTAACCCCAGTAGCGGTACCGCTACTTTGGCCAGTGCCCTTCGAATCAGCGCCTCCAGTTTTTTCAGCCGAGCGGTCGTGGGCAAGATCAGGCCTATTTCCGATTTTTCTAGTTTGACTATCAAGCTCAGATCTATGCATTTGTTGATGAGATAGAGACTCTGTTGTGCAACCTTTCCCTTCTCTCCCCCTGCGATGAGCCAATCGTCTAGGTACTGGAAAAGTAACATCTGCCGTCGTCGGCCCCATGCCTTTAGCGGACGCATCGTCTTGCTGAAAACCCACGGGGCCAGCGAGAGGCCAAACGGCAAAGCCCTGTACCAATATTTCTTGTCTTCCACCTGGAAGCAAAGGTATTTGCGGTGCTGGGGCCTCATAGGTAGGTGGAGATAGGCCTCTGATAGGTCTATTGACGTGGCCCACATGCCCGTCTCCACCGCCTTCCTTATGTGCTGACATGTGTCCATTTTGAACGTTGGCGTGACTAGCATTTCGTTCAGGGACTTTAGGTCTATTAGCAGGCACCAACCGCCTGTCTTTTTGGGCCGAAGAAACACACGGCTGAAAAAGCCCTTGTGGTTCTCCTGCACCTCTTCTATTGCATTTTTCTCTAGCACTTTGGCTACCATCTCCCGCTTTTTCTGATCCTTGCCTGTAGGAGGTTACTTACTGGGGCTGGCGGATTCAGTGTTACAGATAGGCTTGGTATCTGGCCGTCTGCTTTTTTGAACGGCAGTGGGTACCCATAGAGTAGCCAGCGTACGACCTTGTTTGGGGCCCCAGGTTTTTCCACTGCTGCCAGAAATGCCTGAGCCTTCCTCCTACGGGCAAGTTTCCTGAGTGCAAAATCTTTTCCTTTAACTCGGACGATGCAACGCCAGTATTTGAATCGTTTGAGGAGTCCAGAGAGTTCCTGGACAAGGTCTTCTCCGGGCCCCCCAACTGATTGTCACCTGTGTTTGCTGTGGTCTCTCCCGGGAAAAACACCAGCCGTCGGCTGTCTCTGGGTTGGCCCGTAGCTCGCCGTCCGAGGTGGTGCCGATTGGGTGCGCAGTGCCGCGGGTCCCCTGGATCGCCCCCGGTATGACTTGTGTAATGGTGCCCTGTTTTGCAGGTCCTGAACATGTCTGCCATTCAGTTCAGCCAGCAACTCATCGGGAAACAGCTTTGTTTCGTGCAAATACGTGGCGTGGCGTAATTGAAACAGTTTGTCCTGTGCAAGGCGGCACCGCTGGAAAATGTTGTCCCTGCGTAGTTGTATCGTATTTGATAGGAGGCAGGTGTCTAATTTCACTAGGTCTTTGGTGCACTTGACCAGGCACGCCACCAGCTTGCTAACTAATCCAGTATCTGGGCCCGATAAACTGTTTACCAGCGTTTGGTTAACGTACTCGATGAATGATAAGATTCGCAGGCTGGCCCTCGCTACACCCTCGAAGTATGCCATGTCTTTGTCCTTGACTGCTACCTTGTCATCCGGTCTGACTTGGGGCAACCACGGAGGAGCGTGTTTCGGGAAACTGAGAGGTGCAAATGGAATCGCGTCGTCGCACGGCCTGTATGCTGTTCTGGTAACCCTTAGCTTGGAAGATAGGTGCATTCTCCCGAAATCCGGGGTTCGACCGTAGTTGGAGTCCTTTGCCTGGAACTCTGCTTCCTTCAGTTTGACTGCGTCCCGAATCCCTGCAGCCGTGTCCAGGGCCAAGAATTCGGGCCCCGTTTCTCGCGGACCTTCGGACTCCAGTCTGAATCCGGATTCGGACTGCTGTAGTGGTCTCCACACTTTTGCACTAGAAAATCTTTGCACTAGCTCTATCACCTCCCGAAATGGAATGTCACTGAGTTCGACGCAGTGATGACGCAGTGAAGCCGTCGCTCTCTCGTGATGGGCTTCCGTCCCTGTCAGATAAGTGCAACTGCTTGGATACCTCGCGTCTATCCCACTCACTTGGGTGGTTCCGCTTCCTGGGCGTGCGCAGTAAGTCCCCACATTCAGGATGTTTAAAAGGTGACTGTTCTACCTGTCCCCTTGCCCGACTGCTCCTGCTGTTCCTATCACGCCGCTGGTTTAAGTCCCGAGCCCGGCGAGTGTGGGTGTGGGAGCGGCGCTGTCTGGATCTCGCCCGCGACCGATGTCTATGCTTTGCGGTTTTCTCCGATGGTCGGGGGGATTAGGAGCTGTTTGAGCTGCTGTCCGTATCGTAATTGGATGAGCTGTAGCCCTCTTTTCGTTTCATGTGACTGTACAGCTTTTGCAGTGGTGGGGGTGTGCGCTTGCTGGGGTCCCCAGATTCTGAACTGTCCCAAGAGGAAGAAGATTGCCGACGCAGCTTGTTAGGAGAGTGGCTGTCTTCGCGTTTCCTCTCTCGGCCCTTGTTCTCTCTCTCTGTCTGTCGCTCTGTCCTGATTGGGGCCTCACGGGCTACGAACCCCTATTTTGTGGCGGGACCCGCTGTGGGGGCCTGTCGCGCTGCGGGCCCGCTTGTGGTTGTGGGGACATCCGGTGATCCGGATCCTCCGATCATGACGGGCCCCCCCCCCCCCCCCACCGTAGTTCCATTGTGTGTGGAGCTCTTCGTGACTCATGGTGTCTCCACACTTCCTTCCGCGTCCGGTGGTCTAGAGATGGCGCCGTCGAGCTTGTGTGTACTGCCTCGAGTTGTTGTTGAAACAGTAGAGCTTGTTCTTGCAGCGCTCTCTTAACGACTGCCTCTTTATCCAGATGCGAGGTCGGTGCAAAAACTGTCCCTCGTGGGCCCTCGGTGCGATGATAAAGGTGCCTGGTGGGGGTACCAGGCTTGGGGCCTGTGCCCCCCTCGACGTTTCCGATGTAGGGAAGTCCTGGGCCGGTACATGAGCTTCACCGGGGTCCTTTAGGTTAAGGGGCGTGATGGTGGCCTTGCTCTCTGCTAACTCCTCAATGGAGATGAGGGAGCCCTGTTTGTTGGAGCTGTCCCTACTCCGGTGCGAACGCTTGCGTGACGGAGACTTCTTGCTTTCAAAGTCTGACATGTCTATCGCCTGTGGAGACGATATCTCATCACGTGGCGGTGTGCCCACCTCCGGTTGTTCCGATTTCTGCGCCGGGGTGCCTGTTGACATGTTGCCCCAGAACAGTTTGACTTTGCGGTTGTGTAACTTCCTATGTCGCTGTCTGTTAATGTTTTTCCACTGTTTCTTGTTTTTAGATGTGCGCAGATATCACACGTCACAACGCCATCGCATTCTGGCTTGCAAAAAACCTGCCAGCACAATCCTGGCAGTAGCTGTGACCCTGGTGTCCGCAGCGTTCTTTTCTCACCATGGCAGGCCGCTCATCCCTGTAACACACGAGGAAATAGCTATTAGTTTTCCTGTAGGTCTACTAGGCGGCGCCCACACCACTAGGCTGAGGCCCCTAGTATAAATACCGTCGTGCCCAAGAGTGGGGCCCCTACAGTATTGTTGGCCCTTTCGTGCTAGAACGTGGGCCCAAAGCACCTGCTACTTCCAAGCGCGGGAAAGCGCCCAACAATAAGGTCGCAGCAAAAGGACAAAAGGTAGAAAAACTAGGTAGGTTGCGGGCGCATTCCTGCTCAAAGACCAAATGCCAGTAACAACAGAGATTTAGCAACTGTGAAAACGTGGCTGTGAGAAAGTGGCTATCGACCGAATCTACGCCACTATAGGCAGTTTTGAAGTGTCCGTGTGATAGAAAAAGTACGAATTCTGCTCTCGAACTAGCAGCAATGTTATACCTCAGCAGTGAGAGCGTAGTTCTGGGCACTGCGTTCAAAACTGGCCCTAGCTCCCGCCGTGCCGTAACTCTTAAATGCAACGTTGGTGATCGTACAGTCTTCGGTTTGTGTGAAATCTAGAAGGCGACTAGAAACGCCACTGCATAAACAAAGAGACTTATCGATCACCAATTATCGTGCCGATAAAGGTCCAGTTCCGCTAAGCTGTTGAACCGATCGGGCCCTGTTAACAGCTACATGTCGCTGGTGTTCACTGGAAACTTCTACTGGAATCCCTTCCCCGTAATCCTCAGAAGATCTGGGAAAAGTTCCTAAAATTCATAAGCTTCCGTCACCTAGACTGTTTGTTTGGGCGTAAGGATGAAAAGTGACGTTAGTGGCGCCACCTGGGAGGTTACTTACAGAGGAGAGCACCAAGCAGTTAAGGAAATTTCAAGGATAGGAGACCCTTACTTAGTTTGGGTCATCCAATTCTATGAGTTTACGGGCGAGAAAAGATATGGATGATACTTTTTCAAGCGTCAGGTTGATCCAACTTAATGAATAGACATGTGTATTTGTATATATTTTATTAAAAAAACGGTAAGATACTGAGATAAATTTATTGGGTGGGGGAGGGATAAGGCAGTGGGAATACAAGAAGATAAAAGATCCCATGCCACCCCTGACTGCATCGCCTAACGGGGTGGCAGGAGATATGCTGCGTCCACAGTGCCTGATGCCACCCCGGTTGTCGTCGCGCGATGGGGTGGCAGGAGAGTAAAAGCGACGACAACCCCGTCTCAACCAGTTTGAAAAATAATACGACGTTGCACAACTGCAATATATATATATATATATATATATATATATATATATATATATATATATATATATATATATATATATATATCAAAACGATCGAGCAGACTTAGATATGTTCGTACACGGAAACGTACGACAGACGAGAAGGACATTAAGAGTTACCTTAAGTTTATCGGTAAACTTAACGGTTAACTTAATGTTTATCTTAATAGATATCTTAAGATTTAATGGTTATCTTCACTGTTACCTTCATGTTTATCTTAATAATTAATGCTATCTTAACAGTTATCTTACAGATTAACTTACTTGTTGTCTTAGCTGTTAGGTTAAGACTTACTGCAAACAAAAAAGAAAAACAAAACAATCGGGCCCAAGTTTATTCGAAACAATAATTGGCGGAGAAACTGATGACATATTTTGCTACTGAGATGGTCGCTTTTTTGTGTAAATAAACACAATGGTAAGTACATTATTAGTTATTTGTTAAAGTATTACATTGGCAAAGGTAATTGATGTGTTTTAAACAGTTTCCAAATTTGCTACAAAAAGTTTCATGCGTTTTAAACTATTTCCCTATTATCGCCCAACCTGTTTACTTGTTGTACTTGATTTTCCAGTTATGTGCCTATTTATATAGACCTCTAATATTGGCAAAAATATTATAAAAAAAATTAGAAATAAAACGTTGTGTTGGTGCACAGTTGCAAAGTAAGCTAAAAAAATCTCCCTTCGATCAAATCTATAATCCGGACATATTTTTCAGTCAAGTTAAATTTTCCATTGGTTTATTATAATATTGTTTAAAATCTGGTAAATTCGGACATCTCCCTACTCAGGACCCCTAACAACATTTGTCGGTCAAAATAGTAGGTTTTACTGTTAGAATACCCCGTGTAATTCCGATAAGTTAATTGCGTGATCTCGGTGTGCCGTTTCGGAATAAATGTAACTGTGGATCATGTGTGGTGGCTGTATTTATGTAAAAACCTTAGTATTGGAGGTGACTTTGTGGTAATTTTGAAAGGTGGCCCCGTGACAAGTCAAGAGTTAGCACTTCATTATTATAACTAATATATTGTAGAACAGTTTTAAAAGTAGGAGTAAAAGTGGTAGGACAAAACACCCACATTACTGATTTTACTTATGTTTTAGATATTTTACCAGATAAAATTGGTTCACTAATTTCAAATGTGTTAATTTTGAATTTCAGCAACTGGTGTTTTTGCTTTCGATTATCGTGCCATCGGTTGTGGCGCCATTACCAGAATATATACCAGCAGCCAGAGAAGAAGTGAACCAAGTAATCTTCGACCGCGATGAATTGATCACGCAATACTTTATGCAACACTACACCAACGCAGATATTCTATCTGTCGTACTGACAGTGCATGGAATCGCAATCAGTCTGTCGAATTTAAAGAAAATTCTACGCCGACTTCGATTAAAGCGAAGAGTAACAGTAACAAATGACCTAATTATGACAGCCATTGCACACATAGAGAGAGAACTGGCAAGCAGTGGTCAATCGCTGGGTTATAAGAGCATGTGGAAACGACTGCTGAATAAGGGAATTCGATTACCGCGTGACACTGTTCGTAGGGCACTCCTTGAGTTAGACCCTGAAGGCGTTCGGTGTAGGAGATCAAGAAGATTGCGTCGCAGATTATATGTTAGCCCAGGTGCAAACTTTGTTTGGCACATTGATGGATATGATAAGTTAAAGCCGTATGGATTTGCGATTCACGGAACCATCGATGGCTTTTCGAGACGGGTCTTATGGTTGGAAGTTGGCACATCAAATAACGATCCTAAGGTCATTGCAAGATACTTTTTAGATACAGCGTTGCATTTGGGGAAAATACCAACTGTTGTTCGTTGTGATAAAGGAACCGAAAATATTCACCTTCGCAACATTCAAATTTTTTTTCGGCAAGATGGAAATGATGACTTTGCTGGAGAATACAGTTACTTAGAAGGCCGCAGTACAGCAAACCAAAGAATTGAGGCCTGGTGGGCTATTTTAAGGAGGAAATGTGTAAATTTCTGGATGAATTTGTTTAAAGACATGATATTTGTTGGACTCTTGAACACATCTGACAAAATACATATACTCGCACTCAGATTCTGTTTTATGAGCATTATACAAGAAGAACTATACAGAACTGCAATTGAGTGGAATCAACATAACATAGAAACAAAATCAGGAAGTAACAACATTCGTGGAAAGCCAGATTTACTGTATTTTTGTCCAGAACAACATGGTTGCGAATCGTTTGGGAAAGAATTTTCAAGAGAAGAGGCAGTGGGCATGATGGAAGCCATGAATGAGGGGGAGTTTGTTTCTGAAAACAGGCGATTGTTTCTTGAACTGGTTAATGGACTACTTCCCAGCTGGGAGCCTGTGGATAATCTCCAAGACGCTTTGCGGCTGTATGCAAATATTCTTGATGCCATAGAAGAAGCAATGTAAAATTCGTAAACAATCTTTATTTTAATTCAATGTAGAAAAATGTAACTATTCCTTTTTCTGCTTAATTATAAGCTAATGTTACAAAAAATAGCTTTTGTCTAAAGAAACTTTTCTTGTTTGAATGTCACTCAATCAAAGCAAAGTAATGTGTTCAGAGTCAGACAAGAACAAAAACACAAAATGTGTTGTGTTTTGACACTGGCTTTGACCATAGAATTTTCACAAAAGTACTCCCTATAGTAAAATATGCTAAAATATGCTAAAATAAAAATGAGTACAGTTATTGGTATTTTTGGTACCAGTATTTATGTTTAATTCAACGCTTAAGCTAATCAGACAATCCTTAAGATTATCTTTAAGTTAATTCTTATAGTAGATGTTAAATGTAAAGATAAGCCTTGGGTAAACTCTTAAGTTAACCGTTAACTTAACCAGTAAGTCCTGAAAAAAACCGCTAAGTACTAATTACTAGTTCAATTATGAAGGCCGCCATGAAGGACATAGAGAACCGGTAAAGTAACCCGTAAGTTAACCCCAAAGAAAACTGTTAATTTCTCAGGCAATACCTAAAATTATCATTAAATTAATTCTTAAAGTAACTATTAAATGTAAAGGTAAACCTTGGATAACCTCTTAAGTTCACTGTTAACTGAACCAACTAGTCCAGGGACAACTTTATGTACTAATTACTAATTTAACCATGAAGGTAACAATTAAGTCGAAAAACAACCGTGCTAGCAAAAACTAAGTTCCATAAGTCACAAGTCATATAAGAAGCAAAGTAAACTCTTTTAAACATTGCTTTTGATTAGCAATAACAACACTGAACATGTGAACACTTTACCAATTTTCTGCTTAAGTTTAAACTTAAGTTGAATAAGAACCACAAAAAACATTGTCCGTATAAATGTGAACAAACAGTAAACTTAGCTGCAAATTCTGTACTCATCAGCTCAATTAACAAAAGTCTGAACAATCAATCTTTCATTTTCCCACATACATCAGTTCAAATTAACCATATGTTTCTTTACTTATTCATATTGTGCTCGGCATACTTGTTAAGTCTTTTAAGTGCAAAGTAAGGTCCCCATTTTTATTAAATACTCTAATTTAGCAAACACTGTTTATCAGCCACAAACACTGCTGCATGCACAAGAACCAACACAAACTCATGATAAATTCTCTGACAGGTGTTGAAGAGACGTAGCAATCATAGCTGCACTGGGACGTTCATCTGGAGAAAAATGGAAAACGTCCAGCAGAAACTCATGTAGCGCCGGATGTGTGCCAGAAAGAGCCTTTAGTGCATGAGGCTTCTCGTCTTTTTGAAAGACTTCCTCCATGAAATTCCTGAGATGTTGTGGTTTTGTTGGTGTCTGCCAAATACGTTTTCCACTGAACAGCTCACAAAATAGGCAACCTAAGGCCCAACTGTCGCTGCCAAATGAGGAACGGGCCCGATCATTCAGCAGTTCCGGTGCCATGTATGGGAAGGTTCCCTTTGCCGGTGAAATGGTTTGGGATTGTTCAACACTTTCTTTTATCCGGCTCAAACCCATGTCGCAAATTTTGATAGCAGTCATATCCTCACTGAGTAGGACGTTTGATGGTTTCAGATCTCCATGAACTACTTTTTGCTCGTGCAGGTAGACTAATCCTTTGGCGATGGCAACGGCAAATTTCAGTTTCATCTCGGTCGTCAGTTTGGAATATTTCCTCTCATTGAATATGAGAGTGTGCAAGTTTGTGTTCATCTTTTTTGTTATGAGCAATATGGAATTGTCATCCTTCGCAAGGCCGTAAAATGTCAAAACAATCGGGATGGCGCAATGACGAATGCAAGCAAATTTCGGGCTGTAGCACTTCAAGAACACCTTCTAGCTGGTAGTCACCTATGTAAATAGATTCCTTAGCCACAACTTCAATGCCGTTCCACATCGCTCGGAAGACTCTTGCTTGCGCACCTTGTGCTATCATCTCCAGCTTCTGGATCTTTTCCATCTTTATTTTCGGCACCTTGCTCATGGCATCTTCGTCTATGATTGGGCGAACATGATCAGGTTTGTCCTCAGGGGCGTCAGCTTGTCCTTTCTCTTCCATGTTTTTGGTGTCATGTTCTTTTTGAAACCTTGCCGTTTTCATTTTCTTCAAAACGGGTACATCTATTTCACTAGTTTTCGAAGAGGTGGATCCCTTGGATTTTTCACTTTCTACAATGTACAGCGAATTAAACTGCGATGGATACATATCATTTCGTTTGAAGTATGTGCGGATGTTTGGAATGCCGGAAAATGGTGTTAGCAGTGGCGCATCCTTTCTCCCAATTTTCATGCCAATGATATTTGCGTATGGATAGT
Source organism: Protula sp. h YS-2021 (assembly GCA_949752745.1). Classification (NCBI taxonomy): domain Eukaryota; kingdom Metazoa; phylum Annelida; class Polychaeta; order Sabellida; family Serpulidae; genus Protula; species Protula sp. h YS-2021. Next base: position 22,503,687 of record OX457029.1, read on the forward strand.
TTTCCTTTGAAATGTCAAGGATATCATCAAACGATTCCCCTCCAGCTAATTTAACAGACTTGGATGATGAACGTTTAACTTTTCCGCCTTCCTCCATAAGCGACATTCTTAATGAAAAGGCCTGCGGCGGTTTAGTGTGTCCTCCAGACCTGCTATCTCCTCCGGGAGACGTGATGTCCTGCAAACGTTCACACGTTTATATAAATACGGGCTTGTTTGTTTTTGTATATAAAACTGAGATTGTATTTGTGTAAAGAAGACTGTCAAGGGATTCCAGGAACATGAGACAAGCAGTATTTCCGCACAAAATATGCAAAGTTGGTACTTTGGACCAAGCGCCAAAACATTCAATTTTATACAGCTAATAAAGCACTTCTGCATATTTGTGACAAATTCAATAAAATTTGTGATAGCTCAAAAAAATTATCAAGTAACTAAATTTTTGGAAGAGGCTAAAATGTGGTAATTTGGGCAGATTTTCTGATAAAAATAGTGAGAATTTTTGCATAAATTTTAGGCGACTTTGGTAAAAACTGTAGGAGCCAGGCGTTTTTAATTTTTATGACGAAATTTTGCAAATTGCTGACAATTCGTTCACAAAAGCAAAGCACAGGCCTGTTTACAATTTTATGTGAGAAATTGTTCGAGTATGGGAATGTAAGTGATTACAGGTCATTCTTGTTGTTGCTTAGTTTACTAGAATTTTCAATAAAGCGCATATTCTCATCCACACCCTTTGAGTTATACTTGAAATGCCCGATCGCTGGAAAAAGACCATCTGGAATTTATGACCACTTTTGCCAGTCCCGTCAGTGGTCCGCACTCCAAAATTCCTGTGTTTGTTTATGTGTATTAAAAATTACTGTAATCAACTTGAGAAGTTATTGATATGTTAATAATTGCGAGCAAGGACACTCAACAGAAGCTTTACAGACTCCAGTTCAAATTCCATGCACATATTAAAACCGCAACTCTGGCCTTAAACAGCATATGAAGGTTACTAAAATAAGTTCATAATGTCTCCTTTTACAGTAGCCAAGGGGCTTTATAATTACAGTACAGACGAAACCGGTTAATCGCATAGCCAATTTGCCAAGCCCTGTTATGCGTTTATCCGGAGTACTCTTGCCGTGCCTATTTTTTTCATTTGCGGTAGTTATTAAACGTGCACCCCCGCCCCTCCTCATCCCCGCATTTGAGAAACTTTGTTATCCATTTCTTTTATTACTAGTATTTTATCCGAGCGACTTAGGCCTTTTCGTTTCGATTTACTTTCTGCCATTTTGACGAATTAATCATAAGCGACACAGTTTCGCACTGTAAATGGCAAAATTTCTTCTTAGCTGCGTATTTACATGATGACTGTGCGCTCACGGTTATCTGAGGCAACGTGGGGATTAAGGGTTTCAGCCCATTATTTAGTGAGAGCTCAGACAGGATGGAGATTAGGATTTGCAGGCCATTATCTAGCGCCAGCTAAGGCAGTGCGGGTATTAAGGATAAAAGTCATTATCTAGTGAGAGCTGAGAGCGTGCGGTGATCATGAGTTCGAGACTCACTTTTAACAACCGCGAGTGTACACAATGGGTCAAGCAAACAGAAGACAGTGCATTAGATAATAAACGAGGAGCAGCTCACTCCCTTAGTTTGCTTTAAGTGTGGCACTGTTTTGATAGTCAACCAGAATTATGCAATTAACCGGTGTGCTTCCCATTTTACCATGAAAAAGCTATGCGTTTATCCAGTTTATGCGATTAAGCGGTATGCAATTATCCGGTTAAATTTCCAATAGATAGCATTGAAAATGGTTTGGGATTTGCGAATAATATGCAGTTAACCGATTTATGCGTTTAACCGGTATGCGATTAAGTGATTTCATCTGTATTACAGTAGTAAGAATAAAAATGGTTTACCGAGTCCTCACTGATGCAAATAGAGGTGCTTAGTGTCGAGCTAGCAGAAGGAATAGGAGCTGAAGAAACTTCTGTGTTTTTTTTTCTTGGATGGCGTTTTCTTACCGCTACTGCTTGACAGACGCTGTATAAGGGAGCTGTATTTTACTGAAAAATAAGACAGTAGAGTCAGTCAAGGTACTGACTGCTAAGTCTATTACAATGTTTAACATAAACGCCAGTAAATTATTGATTATTTCAAGTATCAGCTGCAAAGTTTACTTAACCCTGCACTTAATCGTAAAGCTAAACTCCCAGGCATTTATTAATATATCCACAAAGACAATCTACCACCTTAACAGTAGCCTTCATAGTCAATTACAAACTGAAGATAACTTCTAAGGTAAGTTCAAAGTCAATTAATAAGTTGATTAATAATACTACAGATAAGTGAGCAGTTATGTACAGCGACATTCTCACAGTTTAGCATATGCTAGCATGCTAAATCCTGCACTTTAACAAGTGGCAATATGGCAATGTATCCAAGTGTTTATCGAAACGCAAAGTTAATCAGTAAAATAACTTGCAAGGTAACTGTCAAGTCAACATTGATTACTATGTTAACTGAAGGTACCAGTTAATGGGACCATCAAGATGACCCTTAAATTAACCTTTAAAGAAACCGCTAAATCAAAGCTAAAATTTGAATGTTGATGGCCTTTTCGTCTGTCGTAATATACTGAGATACTTTTAAGACATCATGTAACTTACAAGTCCCCTTTATAGTTAATTATGAAGGTAAGTAAGTGTTAACATAACTGCGAAGTCAACCGCTAAGATAACCAATGACGGTATTGATAGTTAGCGGTTACCTACAATGCCACCTTTACCGTTAATTTAACTACGGACCTAACAATCCGCCACATCACTAGGCACTCACCCTACACAAACCTCAGAATTCAGGTACTTGTTTTCACTTAAAATCAATCAATTACTAACAAGTTATAAGTGAAACTGATTTCCCCCGCCATAAGCTAGCTCGTAGGCGAGGAAATGTTACCATTAAAAATAATCCCACGCCGCACAATTGCAATGTAATCCTTCGCTCCATAAGCATTTAAAAGGCTGCCGTGCAGAATAAGTGAAAAATTGCTCGTGAAAAATGCAAAACAGTACCCCCAAAAACAAAAAAAAGGTTCAAGTTTGAAGTTTCAGAGTTTGGTCAATGTTAAGTCAAATTCAAAAATAACATCACGCTCTATCGCACCACAAAAGCCGTTTGATTCAAGATGACACAATAATCGCGTGTACAAAAGTGGGGACCCTGGACGGCAACGAGCGTTTTATAAGTCTTGCTCTTCCCGTGTACGGCGGCGGCGAGAGACTAATTATACAATTGCATCTAAAAATCAGATCTTATCTTTCTTAGCATGACTGCTTTCCGATTCGTCCGAGTGTTCAATCTGGGGCTTGTACACTCGACCCTCTTTGAACCACCCGTCGATAGGAGGAACAAATCGACCGTCACGCACCACCATTAACACTTCGACCTCCTCAGGGTCTTGATATGACAATCCTAATGACTTGGGAAATCCTGACTCTAAAAAAAAAACAAAAAAATAAAGTTTAATATGCAAAATAAATTAATAAAATCTCATGTAAAAAACAATTCTAATAAGTGCAAAACTAAAATTACAAAAAGTAAGTTCATACTTACTGACATCTTCTAGTGTCAGATAGTCTATTATATACACAACTATTTTCTTCTTCCCATCATCCAGCGTAATTTTTTCTGTAATAATAATAAAAATCAAAATAATAATAATAATAATAATAATAATAATAATATATATATATATATATATATATATATATATATATATATATATATATATATATATATATAAATATATATATATGTAACAGCTATGGAAAACTCAAATGTAACTGTGAAGACAAAGATCAAAGATCCTCTGCCAAGTTTCATCTTTCTGCGTGAGACCCAGCGTGCATAAACAAGGGAATTTCCATGAAACATAGGGCTTCAAAAGACGAGATGACAATGAGCTAGCTAAATAATTACTTATGCAACGGACCCGAACATAGACCGATAAATACATACAAAGATTTATTTCCCAGAAAAATAACTTCGAACAACCCATCGAAATTGTATCCACACACGTGTACTGTTGAAATGTACTGTTGGACATACACAATTAGTTTAAGCAGCAGAAACGACCAAAAACGATCAAACACGTGTGTCTTTCGAAAAGAAGAAAACACCGCGTCTAAAACATCATTACTCAAGTTTAAATGTTTTGCTATGTAATATTTTGCGGAGTTTTCATTTCCGACCAGTGCGCATGTTTATTTAATTTGCGTTGATGTGCGGTTCGCATTTTGGAAAACTGCACATGTTTATTTAGCTTGCCATTATGCTCTGTTCGCATTTCAGACCAGGTCGCATGTTTATTTAGTTTGCGTTGATGTGCGGTTCGCATTTTGGAAAAATACGCATGTTTATTTAGCTTGCCATTATGCTCTTTTCGCATTTCAGACCAGTGCGCATGTTTATTTAATATGCATTGCTGCGCATGTTTACTTAACTTGCGTTGATGCGCGGCTCGCATTTCAGACCAGTGAGCATGTTTATTCAACTTACGTTGATAAACCGTTCGCATTTTGGACCAGTGCGCATGTTTGTTTAGCTTGTGTTGATGTGCGTTTGACTTTTCGGACCAGTGCGCATGTTACTTTAACTTGCATTGACGCGCGGTTTGCATTTCTGACCAGTGCGCACATTTATTTAACTTGCGTCGATCGCCAAAAAGACTAAATTTTCAAGAAAAGGCTACAGAACAATCGTACAAAATTGGAAAGGAATCCGATCAAAAATTGTGGGAGAAGAAGCATTTTGAAAATTTGGCACCAAAAAAAATAAAACTGCCTCCATTTGGCCAATTTTGGGAGGATCGTCAAGAAAAGTAAATTTTCAAGGAAGAACTATGTTAAGAACATTCATACAAAATTTGAAGAAAATCTGATCAAAATTGTTTGAGAAAAAGCATTTTAAAAATTGGCAACAAAAAATTTTTAAATGCTCGCCATTTAGCCATGTTTTGGAAGACCGCCAAAAAAAGTAATTTTTCAAGAGAGACCTATCTAGAGAACAACTGTCCAAAATTGGAAAGGAATTTCCTCAAAATTGTTGGAGAAGAAACAATTTGAAAATTAGATACCAAAAAATTAAAAAATGTCCCCCATTTGGCCGATTTTTGGCGGATCGCCAAAATGAGTAATTTTTGAAAAGAGGCCTACCTAGGAAATATTGGTGCAAAATTTGAAGAAAATCTGATCAAAATTGTGGGAGAAGCATTTTGAAAATTGGCATTCAAAAAATTTCAAATGTTCTCGATTTAGCCAATTTTTGGTGGATCGCCAAAATTTTCTTTTTTAAAGAGAGGCCTACCTAGAAAACATTCGTATAAAATTGAGAGGAATCCGATCAAAACTGAAGGAGAAGAAGCCTTTCAAGTAAAAGTTTACACACGTACATACGTACATACATACATACAGACGACAGATACCACTCTATTGATGGGATAAGACCAGCCCGACATAGTCGGTTGGTCTAAAAAAGATTTTTTGGGAGGGATTATGGGTTTAGTTGGGGAGACATTTGTTTTTGTTTACAAAAACAAGAAACTAAGTAGGTATCGATTGAAAGTGTATAATATTAGCCTGTATTCTCATGTTTTGTGTGCACTGGCCGCTCTAGTTTCACCTTGAAGACAAAGTTAAAGGGCAACGATTTCGCAGATAGCAAGTAGGGAATTTCTAATTAACTAAGACAGTAACTCTGAAGGTTGTTCGTACGTTTTAAAACAATCCTTAAGATATCCCCTAAGTTAACCTTGAAATTTTCCACCAACTTCTGATGTTTTCTTTACAACTCTGAATTAAGTTCTCATTACACAAGAATCAACAAAAAGTAACATTAGATTCTCATTTTGGCTTGAAGTGATTATTGTGATGTTGTAGGCTTGATAAATTCATTTTAGAATATACAGCCTTTACAGCAGCATTAATACTCTTAGCATGTTCATGTGAACCTACAACGGTGCAACCAACTATATTCTGTGTACTGTATTCTGTATATATTCTGTATTCTGTATACAAACAGCCCGACAGACAGCCAAAGAGAATGATAGACAGAACTCAGTTGAGTTTATATTAGTAGGAAATTAACCAATAAATAAATGTGACATGTACCAAAGTAACTTGGCAATTTTTTCTATTATCGCTCATTGGGTCTTTTTTTGCCTCACATCGTATATTATTAAATCCCTCTTACCGCCAAAATAATCTTGAAAGTATATAAAATTGTCACACACCATCATTTTTGCATAAAAATGGGTATCAAGAGCAAATTCAGGTAAATTTTTAACTTACCATTGGCGGTTGCCATTTTCGATTTAAAACACTCCGCGGGTACCTTCTGTTTTCGTTGAGTTCTTTCAGAAAATAAAACTGCGAAATAATTAATTTAACTGCTAAGACAATCGCTAAGCCGAAGGTAACTCTTAATGTCCTTCTCGTCTGTCGTAGAAACGGCTCAGCGTCAGCCAACATATGGACTAAAATACTGTAATTTTTTTTTAAAACGACTTCACGTGCACTGGGCCCTTATCATGTGTCAACTGTGTACCGAAAACGAAAACGATCGAACAACTGACTTGGGAGATATGCGTGTACACGAAAACCGCACAGTTTAAATCCACTAAAAAAATTGACCGCCATTCCGCTATTTTTTTTTAAAGATTTTGCGTGAACCAGGCTCGTATCATGGGTTAACCATGTGCCAAAAACTAAACCGATCGAGCGATGGACTTGCGAGATGCGGTTTAACGGACGAACAGAAAACCCAAACCTATAGCCCCCCTCCCCCCGGGGCTAAACCCCGGGTTGGGGGCTAAATAGGAGTGTCCTCTTTTTTCCAAGTGGATTGACAATAGTCCAGGAAGTAGAAAAAGTATTTTTTTGCCAACTATAACATTAATTTTCCACTCAAAACTTAGTTTTTCATTTTATTTTTTTACATGTTAAGTTATTTAAAGGTATTTTCGATATCATTTGCTAACAATCAACATCTGAGTAAGTATCTGTATCAAAAACCATCAACAGTTTTTCGAACTTTCTGAAAGCATTTTCTTTCTTTTTTCGCTTTCACAAAGCCGGAGAGTTCTTCATACACTGTTAATAATTTTCTCTGGTGAACCGCGAAACAAATAATAGCCTGGAAGGCGAACCCCTGCGGAACATCCCTGCGTAACATATAACCGATTGGAGTAAAACTGTAGGAGGAGTAGCATTTTAAAAATATGCTAAAACGGGTACAAAAGTGCCGCAATTTTGTCAGTTTTTCCTCAATCATAAAAAAAAAGTAATATCAAATTAATATCAAAACGACTGGAGCAAAACTGTAGGAACAGTAGCAGTTTAAAGAAAAAGTTTAACATAAGCACATACACACATACATTCAAGCCTCCTCCCATAGTGATACGACTAACCCAGTCCGACAAAGTTGGCTGGGTTAAAAAAAATACAAATCGATCAATTTCTTTTTCTTTAAAACGAAGCATAAGTCAGTTTATAAAAATTCTCTCATTTCCTAGTGCTTCTTTTCACTTCCCAAAAGTTATTGTGCTTGCCTGTTTTCAAATATTAAGATAAAAATTTAATTTTTGTTCGAAGCCACCAAAATTGTTGGTTTGCAGTGACGTTTTTATTTACTCCTCGCAAATGATCAGGCTTTAAGTTCCAATATTTGTCTGAATGTGTATTCTCTAGTGCTTTTTTTATCAACTTGGTTAGTCAAATTCATCTTGACCCATGCCCCAATAATAAAATCTCGTTAACATTCTGACGTCAAAAAATGAATTAAATATTGAGTCGAGGGGAAGTTACTTGTTCTAATTTACTTACGACTTCAGTCTGAGGTGTCGACTTGAGTTCTTTTTCATTGTTGTAGACATCTACTTCAACGTTTTCACCAATACGTGGGAGTTGACATAGCTTGAACTTAAAGGCGCCATGTTCCACACCTTAACTACGCCGGAAGTCACATGACTCTTAATGCGGATATCTTGCCGGGCCCATCTTCCAGGGTGTTCAGTGTCATTTATATAGAAATCACAATCACACTTATGGATCAACCAGTTTTTTAATCTTTTTGTCTGTGTGTATGGTTGGGGGACAGGGGTGGGTGGGTGGGGTTCGGAGAGATCGGTCATCACGAAGACTTTCGGAGGTAGGTGAAACGTATATTTGGGATGCATCACACAGATGCTTTACTATATCCAGACGGTAAGCACGAAAAATGAAAAGTAGGGATGAAGTTGAAGACCTGAGAACACCTCATATTTTCTTTCTTCTTTTCGTGAACAATACATACCACAGTACAACACCATATTCCTCGAAGACAGGTATAAAAGATAAATTTTTACTGGAAACGTTAAAGCCCTTTTCAGGCAACCGATGCCTGCTTCGACGCACTGCTTCCCAGTGATGCTCCCTATGGCGGTATATTTTTACAAAAATTTCATGGCGTTTGCGCTCCAGCATTTATTTTTGATCGGAATGGCATTTATGTGTAATTAATAGATGAGAAAATATTTAATTCTTTCGCGAACCACTTTTTATGTTATTTAAGTCACTATTAATTTCTGCACGTGGTTTTTATTATTAAAAAATAAATGATAGAATGGATTCAATTTATCGCGCCCTATAATTAACTTTTCGCGTTCCAAAATTAAGAAATTAAATTACGTGATAAAACGCATGGTCAGACAAACGTTCTTTAAAACACAAGACGTTTAATTATGGTGCGGGATAAAATTATGACGAAATTAAAGAGCGCGAAATAAATTGTCAAATAACATATGAAATGTAAACGTTGCGCGGCTGAGAGACTTTCTCTTGTTTCCAGCTGTACACCGAAAAAAATCAGAATATTTATTAAACCAAGGATTAAACCCTAAATGCTGCTAAGTATTGGTTTTTCCACCTCTTGAGAAAATATAACTCTTAAGTACTAGAAATATGTCCGTGAGAACACGGATTCCGCGAACGGGTGAAGAATATCTAATCAAACTGAAGAGATGTCTGTTGTATTGAAACAGCTCATCCGTAGGATGGGCCCATCCAATAACAGCGAGGTATTGATTTGCCCCATCTTCGTTATTCTGCGCTTCTATAGTTTCAGCCCATATTTGGCTATAGAAATAGCACATATTTTCTTCTCCCCTTACAAATGGGAACAACCTGCCTTGTGTTGTGAACAAGATGGGCTGTTTAAATAGTTGATGGGTGTAGAATGGGCCAATCCTATAGCTGTAAGCCACAGAAATAGTACATATAGAATCAATATGTGCCAAATCTACAGACAGATGCATAGGAATACCCCATCCATAGAAACAGCACGTGCAAGGCCGGCAGAATTGTACTTAATATATTTTGAAACTCTAGATATCACGCTTGTATCAAATATGGCAACAATGCGCGCACAAAACAACGCGGAAAAGCTTAAAGCAAAAAAATAGGGAGTAGTATAATTGTCGAATTTTTCGCGTTTTTCCTAAAATAGGGGTGTTAGCCGCGTGTACCTTCGGGCCCCAGCGTTGTGTGTCATTGACTTTCACGAAGATGTACGACGATGAACGGACACAAGACTGAATACAATATGTTATATTTTCTGAAATTCCGTTTCTTTCCTTTATATCCCAGTAAAACTGCTGTGAAAGTAAACTAATCTCTCTTGAATATCCGTTTTTATTTTCCTTATTTACATTTTATCCGTAACAGCAACTCTCCGTGCACCAGCACCGCCATCACAACGCCCCGTGCACCACTAAGTATCACAACTAACGTGTGGCCTCTATGCCCTCATAAAATCGACTGCTGATGGCGCAGCAAGCGCATTCCTTTTATACTCGCTGGCAGAATAGGCGGCGCTAATTAAAAATGTAACCAATCAAAGAGCTTCCCGCCTAAACCATGAACCAATGAGAAAATAGCTGCCCAAAAACATACCTTACAAGTAACGTAGCGACCCAAAAGTGATGTTTTCAAAACGATCACGAAATCCTTTATAAAGTGGCACTATTGGTTCCAATCTACGGAGTTTTTAAATACTTGAAAACTACATGAAAAGTTTGTGCTAGGTAGCACAAAAATTTCCCTCGTCTGAAAAACCGACAAAATGAAAAGATCCAAGCACAAAAATATTTTGCCATATGCACAATCTCGACGCGTTCTACGCAACGCTCTGTGAAACTTAAAATTTCGCCATCGACTTCCGAAGATACCAGATATACTTGATATATAAGTAAATTTTAAAATAGCGCAAAATCTATCGAAAGGACTTCAAACGAACTTGAAACTAGTACCAACAGTAGTTGAAAAATGGGCGTCCGAAAACAGGAAGTGACGTCATCAGACACCCCTCCCCAGGACATAATATGTACTGACCCCCCTCCCCTCTCCCTCCCCCTAGGAGGCATAACCCTAAGTCACCTATCAATCATCATGACGTCATTAGTCACGTGACCTGTCAATTATGTGACTCCAGCCGTATATGAGAAAAGTTTTCCCAAACATTAACCTTCCGGCCTGAATAGCTCACTTGGTAGAGCAGAGGACTCGTAAGCGGACCCATGATCTCAAGGTCGGTGGATCGATCCCGCCCTCGGGCCTCACTTTCACCTTACGCCATATGATAGGACCCCACCGTGGGGATTTCCACCATACCATGGGGACCCCCCCCCCGTGGGGATTTCCACCATACCATGGGGAGCACCCTAGGACATAATATGTACTGACCCCCCCCCCCCGTGGAGAATTCCACCTTCTGTCTATCATACCATGGGGACCCCCGGGTCCTGCATGTAAGACCCCCCTAGGATGTGATTCAGCAGTCCTATAAGAGCACATTGTGTGTGCACATGTGCTTCATTCATGCTCTGGCTGCTGTTGGATACACATGGAAAAAAGTGAAAAACAGTTGTTGTTACTGTTGTACTTTTGTGCTGTTGGAGAACAAGTGAAGGATTGACTGGAATACAAATAGGAGACAAAGTGAAACATTGGTTATTCTTTGGGAAAAAAGGAAGTGAAAGATTGGCTGGAAACACATAGGAAAATGAAAGATTGGAGACATGGAGACGAATTGGCAAAGAATCGTGGTAAGTGTGACTTTTTTCTTTTTTTGTAACACTATGTAACATTATGTAACGTTGTGTAACATTATGTAACATTATGTAACATTATGTAATATAATTTAACATTATGTAACATTATGCAACATTATGTAACATCATGTAACACTATGTGACTATGTAACATCATATGGCTATATTACTATGTTAGTACTATGTAATTACTTTGTGAGCATAATTAGTCTAAAGTATGTATGTCATTATCAGATCGTTCTAAAGATCTGCCTCCGTGGCTCACTTGGTAAAAGCGTGGACTCGTAATCAGAAGATTGGTGGTTCGATTCCGCCTCGGGACAAACTTTTACTTTGGTTTTTTTTTGTTTGCTTTTGTGACGATGTGACATCATGTGACATCATGTGACTGTGACATTATGTGACATCATGTGACTCTGTGACTTTATGTGACTCTGTGACTATATGTGATTCTGTGACTTTATGTAACTCTGTAACATTAGGTAACATTAGGTAACATTATGTGACTCTGTAACATCATGTAACATCATGTAACATCATGTAACATCATGTGACTCTGTGACATTATGTGATTCTGTGACTCTGTGACTTTTTTTAACATAATAGCCATATTTATATGTCTATTTTCACTGATAATATTTAATTAGTCATATTTCAATGGTTACATTACAATAACCACACACACACACAGCATAGGAATAAGTACATGAAAGGTCTCAGGGTGTGGGAAAAAGATCAATAAATTTCAGAGTGTACTCGTTCAGAGCGTGGGGGAAAACGATCAATAAATTTCAGAGTGCACTCGTTCAGAGTGTTGGGGAACCGATCGATAAATTTCAGAGTGCACTCGTTCAGAGTGTGGGGAAACCGATCGATAAATTTCAGAGTGCACTGATTCAGAGCGTGGGTTCGATCAATTAAGGAATGGAATGGGAGAAGGAGTTGGATTTTCCCCACGCTAAGTCTAATATTATGTTTTATGTTATAGTAGTGCGAAAATGGTGCTTCTAGATCAACTTTAGCAAATGTAGTTTTTGATAACATATGATATATAAAATAAGCTTTAACATTTTACCATGCTACTTATTCGAATGTTCTAAAGTTAAAGTAGTGCGAAAATGGTGCTTCTAAACTAACTTTAGCAAATTTAGTTTTTAATAACATGTGATATATAAAATAAGTTTGAACATTTTACCATGCTACTTATTCGAATGTTCTAAAGTTATAGTAGTGCGAAAATGGTGCTTCTAAACCAACTTTAGCAAATTTAGTTTTTAATAACATATAATACATAAAATAAGTTTGAACATTTTACCATGCTACTTATTCAAATGTTCTAAAGTTATAGTAGTGTGAAAATGGTGATTCTAGACCAAAGTCAACAAATTTAATTTTTTGAAAACATATTATGCCAACAACTGTTTCTTAATGCTTTCAGGTATCGTCAGAACACATCGCTCCCCGCTAGATGTCTCTGTAGTATATGTCTAGACAGTATAAATGGGATGAGTGTGACCTACATTTCATCATATCAGTTTAAGCAATTGACGTGACAACACCAATGGCATCTAATTCAGACACATCAGTCTTCTGTCATGATTGTAATGTGACATTTCCATCTCTGCCTCTGCATTTGTTCGTAGCACATACATGCAAACCAGCCAAGATGAAACGTGCTCATGAAGAGCTTGAGAAGATTGAAGCTAAGAGACGAAAGACGGTACAAGATGGTATGGACAGACCTGATCCGTTCCTCTGCTGTGAATGCATTAAAATATTTCCATCTATGGATGCGTTTGAGACACATGCATGCATACCAGCTGAGATGGAAAAGGTGTCTCATGAAGAACATGTTTTAAAGAAACAAAAGACAGGACAAGTAGGGAGAGGTAGTCTGAGGATGGATCGGAAATGCGAATTTACTGCTTGAAATGCGACAGAAAGAGAACCGTATCAAGGCACATTTGCTGCAGACGTTAAATCATGGAATGAAATGGTACATTGTCGTGCATGCGCGCTTCAAGAAACTGACGGCGAATGCTGAAGGTGTTATGGTAGAACAAGTAGATAATGCCTTTATCAGCAGTCCAACATATACAGCATACAATCCAGCGGACATTGAGCAGGACTTGCCGGAAGCCTATAAAGAATTGTTTACTAAGTTTGATGAACATGAGCGACAAGGTTCTCGCTGGGTATTGGATAACATACTGTACATTGAAGTACATACAGCTACGTCAGCGCCACTGGATGCAAGTAGTTTTATTCCACTGCCGAAGAAACTGAAGAAAACAGAGGGTGTGATAAACATTAAGAATGATGACAACACGTGTTTGTTATGGTCAGTATTGGCTTAACTTCACCCTTCAACAAACAACCCAAATCGCGTGAATCATTACAAACCATTTGAGAAGGAATTAAAGGTAGAGGGTACGACATTTCCGACACCAATTACTGACATTTCATAGTTTGAAAAGGAGAATGATATGTCTATCAATGTGTTTGGATATGAACAAGATGTAGTTGTTCCATTACAACTTAGTCGAAACGTCAGTGCGAGAGAAATCAACTTACTTCTGATTAGCGATGACAAGAAAAGGCATCACTGCCTCATTAAGAATTTCAGCAGACTTATGACTTATCGATCAAAGCATCATGGAACAACTTTTTATTGTTTCAACTGTCTTCACGGGTTTGTGCGACAAGAGCTTTTAGATAAACATCGTGAAGTGTGTGGCAAACATGGAGCACAACGTTTATCATTTCCTAAGGAGCCCTTCATCAAGTTCAAGAATGTAGCAAAACAGCAGAGAGCACCTTTTCTGATTTATGCTGACTTTGAATGTTTCACGCAAAAGCATGAAGAATGAGGCAAATATCAGCATCATCGTCCAAATAGCTTCGCCTATGTAGTTGCCAGCCAGTATGACATACGTGAACCACTCGTGTATCGAGGACACAACGCTGTAAAGGTCTTTTTAGACCATATGGTGAATGAACGTGATCGTATTGATTGCTACATTTGCCATGAGTCTCTAGGAGCAGATCGTGTGAGAGATCATGACCATATCAATGGCAAATATCGCGGAGCAGCGCACAATGAATGCAACATACAATTCTGACGTAGAAAAGATCGGCAGGGGGATGAAGATTCTTTTATCATTCCTGTGTTTTTCCACAAGTTGCGAGGCTATGACAGTCATTTGATCATGGAGAAAATTGGGAAATTCAAAGCTGAAACAATTACAGTCATTCCCAACACCATTGAGAAATATATTGCATTCACCATGAGCAATCTGAAATTTACAGACAGCTTTCAGTTTATGAGTACCTCTCTACAGAGTTAGTATCCAACCTGGCGGAAGAAGGGAAAGGGAAACTTCTACAACATGACCTCTCACATTCACGATAGTGACCAACAAGATTTACTGCTGAGAAAGAGAGTGTACCCCTACGATTACGTGGACGAGCCATCCAAGTTTCTTGAAACAAAGCTACCATAAAAGGACAAGTTTTATAGTCAGCTTAGCGAAGAGAACATTAGCGATGAGGATTATGCGCATGCGCAGAAGGTGTGGGATACATTCAACTGTACCACATTTGGCGAATACCACGACCTATACCTGAAATCAGATGTGCTACTGCTAGCTGACGTGTTTGAAAATTTTCGTCAAGTGTGTTTCAACACGTATGAATTGGATCCTGCTCATTACTATACAGCACCAGGACTGTCGTGGGATGCAATGTTAAAAGCGACAAAGGTGAAGTTGGAATTGATTAATGACATTGACATGTACCAAATGGTTGAGCAAGGCATACGTGGAGGAATATCTGTGATCACACACAAGTATGCGAAAGCAAATAATCCCTACGTAGCAGATTACAATTCTGAGATACCAAACAACTACCTGATGTACCTCGACGCAAATAACTTGTATGGCTGGGCCATGTCACAAAGCATGCCACAAAGAGGATTTATGTGGGTGAGCGAGCCAGAGTCCATCGACTTCATGGATGTAGCTGAAGATGACGACATTGGATTCATTTTGGAAGTGGATATAGAATATCCAAATTTAATCCATGATCGTCATAATCACTACCCAGTGGCTCCAGAACGGAAATGTGTCAAAGTTGGAGAATTGTCAGAGTATAGTCAGAAGCTGCGGAAAGATCTAAACATGAAAGACAAACCCAGTGAAAAGCTCATTCCTAACTTGTCTGACAAGACGAAATATGTACTTCATTACAGGAATTTACATCAGTACGTCTCACTGGGGTTGAAAGTCACCAAAGTACCACGCGCCATCATGTTTGAACAGAGCAAATGGCTAGCAAAATACATCATATTGAACACAGAAAAGAGAAAATTGGCCAAGAATTCATTTGAGAAAGACTTCTTCAAACTGATGAACAACTCTGTGTTTGGCAAAACCATGGAAAACGTGAGAAAGCGAATTACTGTTGAACTTGTTCATAAGGAAAAGCGGTTCAAGAAACTTGTGGCCAAACCTTCTTTCCACAAATTCAAAATTTTCAACGAAGATTTGACCGCTGTACATT
Source organism: Protula sp. h YS-2021 (assembly GCA_949752745.1). Taxonomy (NCBI): domain Eukaryota; kingdom Metazoa; phylum Annelida; class Polychaeta; order Sabellida; family Serpulidae; genus Protula; species Protula sp. h YS-2021. The sequence goes on from OX457029.1 coordinate 22,519,387, forward strand.
TGCGCAAAGTGGATTTGCTTCTGGATAAACCCATTCAAGTTGGCTTCACCATTCTCGACCTCAGCAAAGTGCTTATGTTCAACTTTCAATACAACTACATCATGGTCAAGTATCCCAATGCCAAGTTGTTGTTCAGCGACACCGACAGTCTATGTTACGACATAGAAACGGAAGATATCTACAAGGATATGCAGCAAGATGCTGACCTGTTCGACACAAGTGACTATCCGTCAGATCACTTCCTTCATTCCAACATGAACAAAAAAGTGCTTGGGAAAATGAAGGATGAGACAGCAGGCATCCCCAATGAAGAGTCTTTTGGATTCAGACCGAAAATGTACAGTTTATTGTGCGGTGGGAAAGAAAAAACATACAGCTAAAGGCATCACTCGAGCTTGTCAAAGACGCATTAAACATATACAGTATAGAGACCGTTTGTTCAAGAAAACTCTAATGATGGCTACAGGACACATTATTCGAAGTCATAGTCACCAGCTTTTCTCGGGGAAGATGAGGAAAGTAGCCCTCTCCCCATATGACGACAAGCGATATGTGCTGAATGATGGCTATTCCACCTTAGCGCATGGACATTATAAGCCTACGTTATAAAAGGGGGAGGTCCTCCAACGTAAGAGTTATTTGAGGTGTGAACATGGAACTTGAAAGTTGTAAGAGATCTGCAACTGATATGGATATTCTTGCAGATAAGGTGAAAGACTTAAAAAGTTAAAAATCCTACCACTACCATCAAGAAATTGAAATTGGAGACGGCACCAACACCACAGTCACGGGATGGAATGCTTTCTCTAGGAAATGGAAAGTATATTAAGATTATGAAACAAAGTAATGAAGGAGTGGTAAACATTCGCAAATACCTCAGAATACGACGCATAACAAGGTATTGTCATCATGAATGCACTCGTGTTTAGCGGTGGTGCTTACCTTGCTGTAAATGATAGGAATGAAGTGATAATAAGTTCTCGGCTAATAAGTTCTTCTTATCGATTTAAACCTGAAGTGTGGAAAGACTTTAAAAACACACCGCTTGAACCTGGGTTTAAACGTAGACTTGAAAATAAAGTTGAAGTGTTTGTGATTGAACATGATTCTGACATACTTGTTAGATTCTGGAGAAATCTTTTACAGGATTATCCAGAGGATTATCATAGAGTTGTGCCAGATACTCCATATTCAGATTTGATTCACTTTGATATGAAGAATTGGCGCGCAGTCTTACAATTCCTAGAAGCTGCTCACTCTTCACCATCTTGCGAGCATAAAAACGTCTTTGCAGACAAGGAGACAGCTCATAGTTGATCTGACTGTTGAACGAGATAGAAGACTATTTGTTGGATTATGAACCCATTACAAAAGGATTCTCATATCTGAGAAACTTGTGTAATGACATTGTGCTAAGACATTTTGGAAAGTATATCATTCTATCACCTGACGATCAATCCGTGTTGAAAGACCATCTAGAGAAGTTCAGGATACCCGGCTTCCTCCTTATACTCTCAGAGGATTTAGAAGTGCGTGTGACTGAGAACTGTCTAGACGTGTTTGTACGATTTCACCAATATGGCGAGCTTACAGAACGCTACAACTACATCACTCTCAACACAGTGGAATGGTACGCTCTGTTACAAGCATTGGATTGGAAAGAACCTGACGCTTGAATTTAAAGAGGAAGGAGTACAACTCATGTGGGGCACCAATTCCATTGAGCTGACACATCCCATGTGTGCTATGGTGATGGACATTGACATGAATGATCATGGATATGAACTGAAACTGTCTGAACACGATGATGTTAAAATAATAAAATTTGGTAATGGACAGTGATATGCTAGTTTTCATAGCATTTACAAACGTTGGTGTAATGTCTATGATACATATAGTAATTTAGTTTGGTATGAATGGCATTTGTTTATCGATGTATTGAATGTATTTGTGAAATAAAAGTTTAATGTAAAATAGATTGATTGAAATGTAAAATAATTGTTGAAATGTGAATAATGTATAACACAATAAAAAAACGAATGTTGTATAAAACTGTCTTGTTTATTTACAATATTCGTAATACAATTAACAATTACCAACAACTTACTAATGCAACTTAACTAATACAACATTAATAAAATAATAATTTCTATATACAAAATCCTTTACAACAAAATCACCATCACTTCTCCTTAATACATCAATGATTTCAAAAAAAACTATGTCCTCGAGCTCTTTGAATTATATAATACACACAATAAAATCCACATGCGGATGATATCGGTGTTTGTAATGGAGCTGAATTATAAATGAAATTAAACTTTAAAAATTTATTCAAACGACTGTCTATAGGTAAAAGTCCATAGAGTCAAAATATTCTGCAGGGTCTTTGTCATAATATACTGCCACCCAATGCTCTCCTGGCTCATCATGATCATCTGTGTTGATGACATAGGCACCGCGTTGTAAAGATGATAACTGGTCCATGGAAAACACACCTTGAAACAAGTCTTTTGTCGCGGCATCATGGGACAGTATGGCTTCTATCTGCTTCGTGTTCATGACTGGTAGTCGAATTGAATGCTACGATTTGCACTTATTTCAATGATGTTATCAAATTAAGCATACACTATAACATTGACTGTATTTTGCAAGGCACCAGCAAAATTCATTTCCACTCGCAAATTCCCATGTTTGATAAGGGCATAATGATCATTATCATCATAATCAGGTGTTAAGTCAAAAGAAAATAAAGCATAACCTCTAGGCCAATCTTCCCGTTTTAACTGAATACCTGGACTAACCCTCACTTTGCGAATCGTTAAAAACGCTTCTTTCACTTCTACTTTAAAACCATTATTTGCAGCAATTAATACATATTCATCTTTTTGTCTATGTAAACGTAATTTCATACTAATACCATTGGGAAGATAGCGATCTTGCTCAAACAAATCTACCCTTAAACCACCTGTAAGCGTAAACTCACGGCTTAGACGTGTATACAAATAACGATTATGTAAACCATTATTTCCTGTTTCAGCTAGATCACCACCTTCAATATTTACATGAAAACCTGATACATATCTTTCATGATTAGCTCTTTTCACCGCATGAGCATTCATTGATCCAGCAGTATCTTTATAGATGAGGCGCATAGAGCGCTCAGAATTGAGACTTTCTTCCGAGTCATGAATGAGATGAGATATGATACTGGTATAACCATGGGTATTGTTACTATGTGATACCAATCGATCATTTAGAAACAATTCAATATTAGACCATAACCCATGAAACAAATCGTTGATACATGATACATTATCATCTACATCACATGGTGTTCCATCAGCCTTTACAATGCGACACACAATATGAAGTTTACTGTTCTTTAAATCTAGATATTCTCCGTACTCACAGGAATGTAGAATTCGATTGGAGCACCCTCTCTAATGGTAGCTAGTGGTTGATAGTCAACATTATAACTTTTTTCTACAGCATTTTGCGTTGGTGGTATGTGAAACCATTCTAATGGAGAAAGACTACATTCACTAAAATGATTATGAATTAAAGACATGATTAAAAATGTCTTTCTTATATTTTGCTGATGTTATCCGTCTAGCTGCCTTTCGCCTTCTGACACGTTTTGCTCGTTTCGCTCTCTTTTGTCCTCCTAACACATCTTTTGCAGCCTTTTTAAGATGTGGTGCAACGATTTTAGCACCTGCCTTAAGCAGTGTAACAGCTACAAATACCACAGTACACATAAAGTGTATAAAATCCATGTTTCACATCTGATTGATGTTCAGCAGGACCGGATTCTTTATACCATTTATCCGGCATAAATCCTAAAATCTCAGCTAATCCAGTAGAAAAGTACTTTAATTGAATAGGGTTTGCATTAATAGATTTTTGTAATTCTTCATTTATTGCAGTACATATTTCAGGTATGGATCTGCAGTAACCATATGGAATGGTAACTGCATAAAATACTTCTAATGATGATCGATAATAAAGAGTATAGTCTATTCCTGGCCTCATTGTCGCCCATGTGTGTGGGTGTTGAATTTCAGCTAAGGCTACTTCATATTTTGCTTTTAAATATAATGTACGAGGTAAACGAATTTGATAAGTAGAAACCTTATTAGTAGGATAATAGTTCATACTAGCATTGCTAGGGAAAGTTATATAAAAACTTGTTGACTCCATGATGGCTAAATCGTTTATGTGATGTTGATAGACTAGATGTGTCTATACATTACTTCATGTTTGACACTCGTCATCTACACTGTCTACATTGTCGTCTAAATTGCTATCTACATGATCTACATTGGTATCTACTGCTTCTCCTTGACAACAAGCACTGACACACCTAATTTTTACAGGAATAGTATTTTTATTTCCATTTTCTTTACAACAACAACACCATAACTCTTTAATCCATGTTGAAACGTTTCCCATCCTTCTGGAAACAACCTTTGTTGACGTTGTTGTTGCTCTTTTGTAATATCTTCACGAGTTGTCTTTTTGCCAAAAACAGTTTTGGGAATATTAGCGTCTACAATTTCCTCAATAAACTGCTTCCAACCATGTGGTGGTTCTCGTCGTTCTTTTCTTCTTGTAGAAACCATTGCTTCTTTCAACAAATCAATAATGTTGGAATTTGTAATGACACTACCCGTTTTTAAATCAAGTTCATTTTTATCTGTCCATCTCGTACCATATTTCTTAAGTTCTGCCAGAAGTTGTGTTAGTTTTACATGATAAATAGGTTGAAAATGGTTTAGAAACTGTTGGGACTTTTCTGATTATTCGGAATTGAATGATGTAACTTTTGTCGTTGTTGTTGTGACTGAGTTGTTCGTAAATGACGGCCAAGAACTTGAGACATTTCTATTGCCTTTTCACGAGTTCGTTTCCCACGTAAAAGTTTATTCACTTTCGTTTTGATTTCACCATCTTTTCCCTTCTTTTCTAACAACATTTTATATTCATATTCAGGAATGAGGACCATTTTCATAGTATGTTTCATTCTAACAGCAACTGAGCTAACAAGGGTAATGCAAATTTAGCAATAGCTCCAATGAATCCTCCTTTCTGATTAACCAACTTCTTTTTTCTTCGAATTGATATCTTCTTATCTGCCAGTGTGCGTAGGGTATAACGTTCACGCTTGAATTCCTTATACCTTTTTGAGCTTAAGAGTAAATGTCCTCGCAATATATTCAAACAAATTTCAAACAAGCTAGTTAATTCCTCCTTAGTAGCTTGTTGTAACAAGGATTTACGTCGTTTAGGCCCGCTGCGTGCGAGCAAGTGAAGCAAAGGTTGATTCGCTTGAATACGTTTAGACATCTCGGCTGCGAATGGTCAAGTGACTTGGTTCTTGTTCATACGCTACTTTATCAACATATACGTAATGTGTATCTTTTGGTAAAATGCCTGTACGAATATGTAGTTGATCATTCGTCTTCGGCTTCAAATCAATGAATAAATAGCCATGAGATTTGCTCGTAGCATTTTGATAGGCCTCTATGAGAAATTGAGATTTTTCGGGATACATTCGTCGCGCTAATGTGTCTAATTGTTGACTGTCTCTAGGATTTTTAAACAGAATGATGTAATGCGTATTCAAACTAATATTTCGCATTTCTCTACCATGATGGAATAAATTATGCACAATAAAAATAATGCTTAGATTTTGATGACTGCTGCCAACACTAAAGAGACGTGTCATTCGCTCATCACTATGACATTTGGTCATTAAGTCATCAATGATGAGTAAGTTTTGTTTTTTTGGGTTAAAGCGCTCTTCAATGTCATCTGGAATGCCTTCGTAAAATTCCACACCTTTCATTCACTTGTAAAAAAGGCTGATCTGCTGTATTTGGAAAGGGTTTAATTAACTTTTGTTCCAGAATTTCTCTAGCTACAGAAGTTTTACCACTGCCTGTAGGTCCAGAGACGAAACATGTGAATGGATGCTTCATTTTCGCATATCAGTTTCTTTCACCCAACTGTTAAACTTCTTTGGCCAACCTAACCACTTCACAAATAATTCTTTAACACCTCGTCTTCTACGTGTTTTCAAAACCTTTTCAATTCTGTAGACAGATTCAATATCTTTTGTCACTTTCTGCAGTTTTTCTTCATAGAAATGTCCATCAATATATTCGTCCAAAAAGTCTTTCACACGATACAAGTGTATTCCTTGCTTCTTACAACGATGTGTGATAATGAAGACTTCTTGCGTCCACTTTATATGATAATCCCGTTGAAATACATATTTCATGTGGGAAATGCGAACCTAATCACCGATTTTATATTTGTAGGGTTTTTTCTTCTTCTTTGGTTTCAATTTCAACTTGTCTACATACATATACTTCCACACTTTCGATTCGTTGTCTTTACGAATATCTACAGGAGCATACTTACTAGGGAGGGACCCATGAGGTCTATGGTTGTAATTGTACACTAAGTCTGGAAGGATGTCCATATATCGATAAGTTTGATTGTGTAGGAAATATCGATACATCAATCCCTTTAGAGTACGAATGACTCTCAGCAAAATTGGCTTTGGTATCATTCTTTGTTGTATAGGCATGTATTCCCTCCTTCTTCAAAATGCTTTTACCCATCTGTTTTTAAATTCAGTTCCTTTATCTGATCTTAGAGTTCGTGGTCTTCGTGGTGTTTCACGAAAATCTTTTGAAAGGCTTCTATGACGCTGGTATGTGATTTATTAGGTATTGGCTACACCCACAAATATTTGGAAAACACATCAATGACAACTAATAAAAAGCGGGTGTCATCATTATAGGGAGCTATGTTTCCTGTGTCAGCTGAATCAATATCCCACATGTCATCAATACCACGTGTAATGACACGTTGCCTTTTAAACCTATATTTTACAGGTTGTAGTAAACTGAAGGCATCTTGATCCTGTAACCATTTCTTCACTTGTGAATGAGTGACTGGTTGATCATGTTTTCTTAATATGTGATAAAGTTTGCGAGGACCAGCTAATGCCCCGCGTTGCCCAATTTTAAAGTAAATATTGGTTAAGTAGTCTTTCAACGTCGACATGTTAACACTAAATGATCAACACTTGTCAACATATCTTGCATTTTATTTTGCTATATAACTCAATCAATATGTTTTATAACTCATTCATCATATCTTACAAATCAAGTATATATACAATGGTGTGAATAATTGGAGACCATTGATCTTCAATGAACATTAACCAACTACTTAATTCATTTAATGTGATAGCATCTATATCATATTTTTCACAACGTTGATTTGCATTATCTAACACTTTATCTAAATGAATGTAATGTTTAGCTTCATTCCAATATGTATAGACACACGCAGAATGACAAGTATGGTCTGAACACTCTTCATTTTGACAAGCAGGAACTACTAAACATGCAAACTTTTTTTACAGTTAATAAAATTTCTTCACAATATGTTTTTTGCACAATATATATATTATATAGGAGTTTTCTTCCGATGACATTCCATACATGGCTTAGGTTTAGGGAATAAGACTGAGTTGATGTTATCCATTTCCTGAAGCAATGTCTCCCATTCACCATCATTCATGTTGATGTAACGCGTATATTCTTTCCCTTCAAACAGTGATGTTTGCACAAAACTCACATAGCGCATATCCAAGTATGAAATGACTTCAAGCCACTTCGTTTGCGATAAGTACAGTTTGAAGCCAATGTTGCCTAAATTTTTTAATCTCTCACACGCAATTTGCCACAAGGATTGTGCTAAAGCAAGTCATCCCTCTCCACGTTTGATTCGAAGAAATGGTCCAGATTGCCCATGCTCCACAGTAATGGTTAAGTTGGCACTAATTTTAAAACTGCTTGTCTTCTCCATGGCTGTGTCCATGAATGATGACTTCACTTCACCCTTCTCGTTTTATACCATCAAAAATATTGCAGAGTCAGCTTTCTTATAGTTCTTCAAACATTTTACAAAGTTTTGAATTCACTTCAACTCGTCCATTGTTCTGACAAGTTCTGACACATTCGTCGTCAATGGAACGTCATCATCATAATGTAAAATAATTCTAGCAGCTACAACTAGCATGAGCTCAGCTGCCCAAGTTGTATTCGCGCGGATAAATGTTGATTCAATGTCGTTAGTTGATGGTAAAAGTAGTTCTTCACATTCGTGTAGAAATGAGCGGATGAATTCATCTCTTGGAATTATCTTTCCAACAGCTTCCCAATGCTGATGCAAATCCTTCACTTGTAAAATTCAATCCGATTCAAAAGCAGGAAGCTTTGAAAACACATAGTCAACATAGTTCACTTTGAAGACGTCATCCATGGTCTCTGCACATCGGTAAAGAAGTAATGTTGACATTTTCAATTACTAGGTGAAAGTGGAGAGCGATGTGTTCTGACGATACCTGAAAGCATTAAGAAACAGTTGTTGGCATAATATGTTTTAAAAAATTAAATTGGTTAAATTTGATCTAGAACCACCATTTTCACACTACTATAACTTTAGAACATTTGAATAAGTAGCATGGTAAAATGTTCAAATTTATTTTATATATTATATGTTATTAAAAACTAAATTTGCTAAAGTTGGTTTAGAAGCACCATTTTCGCACTACTATAACTTGAGAACATTCGAATAAGTAGCATGGTAAAATGTTAAAACTTATTTTATATATATGTTATCAAAAACTACATTTGCTAAAGTTGATCTAGAAGCACCATTTTCGCACTACTATAACATAAAATATAATATTAGACTTAGCGTGGGGAAAATCCCATTCCTTCTCAAATTTATTGATCGTTTCCACGCTCTGAACGAGTGCACTCTGAAATTTATCGATCGGTTTCCCCACACTCTGAACGAGTGCACTCTGAAATTTATCGATCGGTTTCCCCACACTCTGAACGAGTGCACTCTGAAATTTATCGATCGGTTTTCCCCCACGCTCTGAACGAGTGCACTCTGAAATTTATCGATCGGTTTCCCCACACTCTGAACGAGTGCACTCTGAAATTTATTGATCGTTTTCCCCCATGCTCTGAACGAGTACACTCTGAAATTTATTGATCGTTTTCCAACACTCTGAGACCTTTCATGTACTTATTCCTATGCTGTGTGTGTGTCTGGTTATTGTAATGGAACCATTGAAATATGGCTAAATGTATATTATCAGTGAAAATAGATATAGAAATATGGTTATTATGTTAAAAAAGTCACAGAGTCACAGAATCACATAATGTCACAGAGTCACTTGATGTCACATGATGTTACAGAGTCACATAATGTTACCTAATGTTACCTAATGTTACAGAGTTACATAAAGTCACAGAGTCACATAAAGTCACAGAGTCACATGATGTCACATAATGTCACAGTCGTCAGATTTCACATAATGTCACATCGTCACAAACGTAAACAAAAAAAACCAAAATAAAAGTTTGTCCCACTTACGAGTCCACGCTTTTACCAAATGAGCCACGGAGGCAGATCTTTTGAACGATCTGATAATGACATACATACCTTAGACTAATTATGCTCACATAGCCATTACATAGTACTAACATAGTAATAGAGCCATATGATGTTACATAGTCACATAGTGTTACATGATGTTACATAGTGTTACATGATGTTATATAGTGTTACATGATGTTACATGATGTTACATAATGTTACATAATGTTACATAATGTTACATAATGTTACATAGTGTTACATAATGTTACATAATGTTACATAGTGTTACCAAAAAAGTCACACTTACCACGACTCTTGCCAATTCGTCTGATCACCTAGGGTATGCACACCCGTTTAACACACTTTAATCACTAACCAATATAAATAATTCACGAAAAGACTCAAAATGGAGCACATTCCATAAAACCCTTAAACCACCACATAAAATGTTCAATTTCTGATCACGGGCGGTAGTGTCACAAAATATAATAATAGTCACAATTTACACAAACGGCAAAAAATGTCACAAAAGTTACTGCCGACTCAGATAATCGGTACCGGTGTTTTCTGCCCCCTTGATGAACCTCATCGTGAAGGCATAGCTTTGTAGCGCCAGCGCCCATCGCATTAACCTTGCACTGTCATTTTTGCTGTTTTTGAGGTATGCGAGTGGCGCGTGATCCTTCTCGAGGACAAAATGGGTTCCGTACATATTTTGCGAAATGTTCAACTGCGAACACGATTGCTAAACACTCTCTTTCGATGACGGAATAGTTCTTCTCGCGGGGGAGCAGCTTTCTACTGACAAACGCGACGGGGAACACACCACCTTCGTGTTCCTGCAGTAACATCACACCGAGACCATTAACCGATGCGTCAGAGCGCACTATGAACTGTTTGTCAAGGTTCGGTAATCGGAGTATGAGCGCGATGGTCAGCAGGTGTTTTAGCTTGCGAAACGCGCGTTCTTGACTCTGGCCCCACTCCACTTTGGATGGTTGCTTCTTCCGCGTCAAACCAGTTAGTGGACATCAGCAAAATTCGGGATAAATTTCCTGTAAAATCCGGCCATCCCTAGAAACGATCGCACTTGTTTCTTCGTTTGGGGTCGCGGATGCGAGCCTTCCCATTCTTCACTGACTTGATTGCAATGTTCACTTCATCTTAAGTCGGTGACCCGGTTTCAATATCTACCTCAAATTGCGCGGGTTGTATAAACGCCTCAATTTCTGGTTCATCTCTGTTAAGAACTTCCTCAAAATGCTCTTTCCAACATTTGATTTTATCTTCTTCGTTTGGATGATGTTACCCTATTGGTTTTTCACTGGTTGGTTTGGGAATTTTATAGAGCGTTGCCAAGTCTTGTTTAGAAGCTACTGTTTTTTCTTCGTCTGCCATGTGCTCTATATGAGCTTTTTTGTCTGATCGTGCCATTCTCTTTACTTGTTTATCTAATTCGGTATAGGTGTTTTTCAGCTGATGTTTGAGGCGCTCTAATTTTGTTGCAAGTATTTTCTTTTTGTTTTCTTTTCTTTCATTTCTTTTCTCCCAGGTCCGAAGAGATATCCATATCTGCTCCCCGCATCGCTCTCACATCTTGTAGGCTTCCTCTCCATCTATTGTTGATAATGATACAGTCACTCTGGTTTTTACTATAACCATCTGATGAATTCCAAGCCACCTTGTGAATCTCCTTGTGTGGGAAGATGGTTCCACAGAAGGTTATAAGTCTTTCACCGTTGCTGTTCGCTATTCCGACCCCGTGCCTCCCCATTGTGGCTTCGGCCCCTGCATTGTTGGTTCCAACTTTGGCGTTGAGGTCTCATAAGATGAGCAAGACGTCGTGAGTGGGTATCTCCTCAACGGTTTCTTGTAGTTTCTCATCGAATATGTTTTTATCTTCTTCTGTGGCATCGTCCGTAGGTGCATAGCAGGCTATTACTGATAGCTTTGCGTAGGCTGAGTAAAACCTAGCGGTCATGCGTCTTTCGTTTATTGGTTTCCACCGCATTACGCCTAACTGGAGAACAATCATACAAAATTGGAAAGGAATCCGATCCAAAGTGTGGGAAGAGAAGCATTTTGGAAGTTCGAAGCCAAAAATTAACAAGTTATCAGTGAAACTGATGAATAAACCCAGCCACGAAATATGGTCGAATCGAAAAATAATGCGACGTCGCACAGTTTCAATATATGTATTTTCATATTAGCAACAATCAAGAGTCAGGGTTGAATAGCGGCTGAGATATCGTGTGCACAGTTGCACTGTAGGTAACAGAAATACTAAAACATTGCCTATTTTCAACAAGTCGCCATTTCGTCATTTTTTGGTCGAACCTACAACTAATGCGACGTCGCACAATTTCAATATATATATTTTCACTGTAGCAACAATCAAAAGCCAGGGTTGAATAGGGGCTGAGATATCGCGTGCACAAAGTTGCACTGTAGGCCACATCAATGCTAAAACATTCATTATTTTCAACAAGTCGCCATTTCGTCATTTTTTGGTCGAATCAGAAAATAATGCAACGTCGCACAACTTCAATATATATAATTTTATTGTAGCAACAATCAAGAATCACGGTTGAATAGGGGCTGAGATATCGCGTGCACAAAGTTGCACTGTATGCAACATAAATACTAAAACATAGCCTATTTTCAACAAGTCGCCATTTCGTCGTCTTTTTTTTTAGTCGAATCGAAAAATAATGCGACGTCGCACAACTTCAATATATATATTTTCACTGTAGCAACAATCAAAAGCCAGGGTTGAATAGCGGCTGAGATATCACCTTCACAAATTTGTGCTTCAAAGTGTCGCCAGACGGACGGACGGACAGACGGACGGAAAGACGGACCTACCCGAATACTACAGTCCCCCGCTCCGCGCTACGCGGCGGCGGGGGACTAAAAAATGCCTGCACTTGACTAATTTTTGGCGGATAGCCAAAAAAGGTAATTTTTAAGAGAGGCCTAAGTAAAGAAGATTCTTGCAAAATTGTGGGAGAGGAAGCATTTTGAAAAGTGGCAACCGAAACTGTTATTTTTAAACAGAGGCCTATGTTAGGAACAATTGCAGCAGGCGAAGCATTTCGAAAATTATACGCCAAAAAAAAAAAAAAAAAAAAAAAGTCCCCATTTTTTGGCCGATTTTTGGCGAATCGTCAAAAAGTACTTTTTCAAGAGAGGCCTCTGTTAAGAATATTCGTACAAAATTTAAAGTACATCTCATCAAAATCGTGGGAGAAGAAGCTTTTTGAAAAAATGGCACAAAAAATTGTAAATGCCCTCAATTTTGCCAATTTCTGGCGTATCTCAAAAAAAATTCAAGATAGGCCTACTTAGAGAACACTTGTACAAAATTTAATCCAATCGAAATTGCGGGAGAAGCATTTTTAAAATTAGACGCCCAAAAAATAAATAAATGCCCCCCGCCCCCATTTGGCAAATTTTTGGCGGATCGCCAAAAAAGTATTTTTTTAAGGGAGGCCTACCTAGCTAAAATTAGCACAAAATTTAAAGAAGATCTGGTCAAAATTGAGGAAGAAGAAGCATTTGAAAATTGGCAACGATCAAAACTGAAGGATAGAAGCCTTTTAAGTAAAAGTTTACATACGTACACGCGTCCATACGTACATACAGACGACGGCTGCCCCTCTACTGATGTCATAAGACCAGCCCGACGTAGTCGGCTGGCCTAAAAAAACATTCAATTTCTCCTAAGTTTTAATTTATTGATAGATGTATAGTCCGTGAACTTGGGAAAAAGCTGTACCAGGGTTGCAGTATTCCAGTCATTTTAAATATGTTGACTTTTTTCACTTTTCTTGATGCCATATAGCAAACAGAAGGTGGAGCACCGAAGTGCTTCGTGCTCCTTCGTTGTCATAAGCACTGTTGTTTCAGCGATGATTCATGTAAATAATACTTCACACGTTTTGAGAAATTTGGAAATCATAACCAATAATGAGGGACCACTCAACACATCAACTCACACACCAATTAACTGAAAACCAGGACTAAAATGGCTCACCTCTTTGCATTATATTTAGCAACATAAAGTCACAGTAATTTGAGATATAAAACATCGTAATTGACTAAACGCTCAAGAGCTCACAGTGTCTGAGTCTGTTAGATATTATAAAATGAAGGCCACATCCGCGACAAATTTCACGACTTTTAACCGGTTTGCACAATCGAGCAAAAAAGATGCATGCTGCGCTTTTTACTCCAAGGCTTTCCATTTTTTATTTTCTCACATTGTTCTAATAGTTATCTTCCGAAAGGATCACGTGACACAACTGGCGTCCCTTCGCTGCACAGTATGCACAAGCGTTGTCCAGCCACCAGCGGTGACACTGATAGCACGGAGGGCGGGGTCAGTGAGTGGCGCCACGACTGTGAACACCTGTCTGCTTGACGTGTCGCCATGGCCCAGCTGCCCGTATTTGTTCCAGCCACACGTAAGCACATCACCCTCGTCTGTAAAACACAAAGATAACTAGAGCGAATTTCGCTACACGTAGCGAAATGGCACCCACTTGCAATGGTATAAACATCTGGTCAAAGACACATTTTTCAGTGTTTCGACATAATTATCAGCTTCCGAATTATTTGAACGGGTACATAGAAGTAAATATAACGTAATCTCTTTAGGGTACAAATAATCAAATTCAGTTTTCTAATCCTTTTCGAGATAATGGTCAACTTCCGGATTTTGAACTTGCCAATGACGAAGATCAAGGTCACCGAGGTACCTCTTATATGACGTCTTTTAGGCCCAAAGGGTCGAAAATAAGCCCAGAATCAATCTATCTCTAACCGTTTTCGAGATAATGGACATTTTTTCTCTAACGGATTTCAATACACAAAGGTCACATGACCTTGACCTTGACACTGAATGTCGAGATTCCATCCATGATGTTACTGCCTACTGACACCGTACACGTGTTGAGACAAGAATTTGAGCGCTATTTCCAGCAATTTTTCGAGATGGAATAGGTTTTTGAAAAAATATTATCACCTCAATTTGACCTTGACATTGAAGGTCAAGGTCAAAAATTTTTGCGGATTTCACGACAAGTCATTACCCTCTATGTCTCTGCGAAATGCCGTCTTTCCACTACAAACCGTGTAGGAGGAGTTTTCTGGAAACCAATTCGACGTAAAAAAACTTTGACCTCAATTTGACCTTGACCTTCACGGTCAAGGTAAAAAAATTGCGGATTTCACGACATCTCATCACCCTCTATCTCTGTGCCAAATTTCATCGTCCTACGTTAAATAGCGTAGCAGGAGTTTTCTGGAAACCTCCGTGACGAAAAAAAACAAAAACAAAACAAAACAAAACAAAAACAAGTTTGTCCAAGGACAAAGTCCCAGCTTACGAAAAGCGATAAGACCAATTCCAGCGTGCAAGAGCAAGGGAATTTCCCTAAAAAATTGTCAAAAGACGAGATGGCAAACAGCAAGCTAAATATTTAATGTAGCAACTGATCCGAACACAGACTGAGAAATACATAAACAGATTTAGCACAGGCAGGGGAACACGCACCTACTGTTAGGGGACTAAAAGTGGAAAAAGGGGGAAGAAAGGGGGAAGATTTTAGTAGTCTGTAGAGTAGTGTGCAGAGCGTAGGACTTCATTAATCATTAACATCATTAACACGTTGAGTCAATGTTTCGAACCTCATGCATTCTCAAAAGGTAAGTTCTAATTCTTACTGTACATATTTTTTCATTTATAAAGCAGTTCTGTTATTTTACTTACAATGTTCTGTATGTATTATTTGCGAGGTTTGCATTTCGGACCAATGCGCATGTTTATTTAACTTCCCGTTATGCTCTGTTCGCATTTCGGACTAGTTCGCA
Source organism: Protula sp. h YS-2021 (assembly GCA_949752745.1). Classification (NCBI taxonomy): domain Eukaryota; kingdom Metazoa; phylum Annelida; class Polychaeta; order Sabellida; family Serpulidae; genus Protula; species Protula sp. h YS-2021. The sequence continues at coordinate 22,534,741 of OX457029.1, forward strand.
TGTTTATTTAGCTTGCGTTGATGCGTGGTTCGCATTTCGAACCAGGCGCATGTTTATTTAACATGCATTGTTGCGCAGTTCGCATTTCGGACCAGTGCCCAATGGGCTGGTATGATTTAAATCAGTTGATTTAAATCGTGATTTTAATCAACGTAAAGAAATCACGATTTTTTATTTTTTTTTAATTTTTTTAAATTTTTTTTTTGTTTTTTTTTTCTATTTAAAATGTGTGTCATTCAGACTGTGTTCACTGAAGGCATTGGAGACGCCTTTGTTTAAACAAGGCATTTCATAGGGTACGCTTATTAGCCTCCGAGTTGGGCAGAAGGGATTTAGTTAGGGCAGCACGCTTTAAGTAGGTAGCTGCCTGTGGTGTTGGAAAAGAAACCCTTGTCTCATAGTATTTTTTATGACTGTTTGAGCAAGTACTCTGTAGTGGATATGCAATCGCATAACTAATCTTCAGAAACTCCCGGTAGCATCGATATCTCCAACGTACTCTGGCCTTTCTCTCAACCGCGTGTGCTCGTAAACAAAGTCTTAGTGTTATGCGTCGAGCGAGGTTATTTAACCCCCCCCCCCGGTATCCAGACATCTCGCATCTGGCAACTCGCATCTGGACATCACGCATCCAAATGAAAAAGTGAACATCTCGCATCCATGATTTTGGTCTGCTTTTAAGGGAGCACTTCAACACTGTGTTTGGGAAACTTCATTACAGAAAATAAATTACAGGGGTTTCCAAAACGTAAGTTATTTGAGTAAAAATAAATTATAAGCGAGATTTTGTGCTTGACGATATTAACAGGGGTTCCCAAAACATAAGTTATTTGAGTAAATCAACTGAAAAAACTCGGAGTAATTCAAGAGTTAGACTTACATTTGTGCTCAGTGAATGCCATAGTGAGTAGTTCAACGTTCGCTAATCCCTCGAAAGAGGCACTTAAAAGCATGAGGATTTAATGAAGGTACGGCGGATCAGTATTAAGAATGAATCCACAGCCACTAATCCCACTGATCTATTCAATTTTTAAAAATTTATCTTTGATGCACGCTTTGGAAGGGAAACTCTTCGTGATGACCCTCGCAGTAAAGTACAGTGTCAAAATACACTAAATAAAACTAGAGCGGCCAGTGCACACAAAACATAAGAGCACAGGCTTATATTATACACTTTCAATCGATACCTACTTAATTTCTTGTTTTTGAAAACAAAAACAAATGTCTCCCCGACTAAACCCATGACCCCCCCCCCCCCCAAAAAAAAAAAAAATCCTTTTTTTTAATTACTGAAATAAAATATTCATTTCTGCAAACATAACCTTAATTCATTGTAAAAACTCAAAATAAACCAAACAGATGGTGGTCACTAAAACAGATATAAATGGACGTCTTTTTTCACCCGAGTCTGGAAGGTGGTCGCTAAAACGGGTTTTACCGTCGGCCCTTCTTATTCAGATCTGAAGTTGGTCACTTGAGTAGTTTTACTGTACGTTACATCTTTATCTGGGTCTGGAACTTGGTCAAGACAGGCAGGTTGTACCGTACGTCTTTTCACTGGAACGGGTCACGACAAACGGACAAACTTTACATCTTTTTATCCAGGCCTTGAAAGTAGTCGGGATTTTTTTTTGCTAACCATCATCCCCCCTCTCCCAGCTATTTACTGTTGGTCCGACTATAAACACAACTCTAACCCTTTTACCCAAGGCAACGGTAGCGGTCTGTGCCCTAAGTGTAGTTATAGCCATGATAGACTACCTTGTCTTCGCACATTCCCATCGGCCAAATAGCACTAGGAAGGCATTCTTCATAACTGCGCATCAGATGACGCACCTCGGTGGGAGAAGGGGGGGGGGACATTTCGGTGCTAAAATGGTGAGCTGCGTCTCATAACACAAGGTATCAGGTGACCTACTTTAATAGCGAAAAATGCCTCTGCAAACAATGCTAATTGATACAAAATAGCTCCTATATATAGAACATCTTGGCAACCGAATCAAGTTTGCGGCGAAAAAAAATCAATAGCTAGACCTGCTATAATACAACGACTCCATCATGCACCACAACCGACACTGACCCCTGACTGAGTGGCATGTTACGTAACAGCCGTAGATGAGAAACGCATAAAAAGCTTAATTTCAGGCACTAACAAATGGCAATGGACCGACAGTAGTGCTGTTACTGTTATGAAGCTTAATAAAGAATGCAGGAACACTCGAGAATCTTCTAGAAAACGTTGAAATCTCCAGCGTACTTAACACCTATGCTTAGATAAGAAAGCAGCAAAAAACAAAATTGGAGGCGGGGGGGGGGGGGGGGGGAGGTGTTGACGTTATGCATCTTTCTTGATTTTCTTTACGCGTTTAATAATGTTAACAAAACCGTGCGACTTATCCGAAGAATAACTACACCAAATTAAAAGTCGATCCGACTTTCCGATGTCGAGATATTTTGCTTAACAGCCGATAATTTTTACCCGTCAAAAGTTGAAACAGTCGTCTGACGGAACCAAGGAATGTCCATATAAAATATGGACGATATGACTTTCTGATATGACTTTCCGTTATCGAGCTCTTATGCATACAAGATCTGGTTCAAAATATACACATTTTACGCGATGACGTCATGGGCGGCATTCGTTCGTTCTATGCGCGAAAAATATTTAAAGTTTCTTTCGGACCTACCAAGCAATAATCCCACCAAGTTTCAGCTTTTTCCGATGTTCAGCAGCTGAGAAATTTCGCACACAAGATTTTTACGTAATGACGTCATACACCTGCCCTAATCAGGTGACACGCGTAAAAATTGAAAGAACAATCCGACTGATCCAAGGAATATCCATATAATATTTGAAGTCGATAGGACTTCCGTTATCGAGATATTTTGCACACAAGCCTTGTTTATAATATATACATATTTTACGTGATGACGTTATACGCCGCATTCATTCGTTCTGCTCGCAACAAACTTCTATAGAGTTTTTAGTACCTACCAAGCAACAATCCCACCAAGTTTCAACTTTCTCCGATGTTCAGCAACTGAGAAATTTCGCACACAAGATTTTTTACGTAATGACGTCATACGCCTGCCTTAATCATGTGACATGCGCTAAACATTGACAGAACCGTCCGACTGACTCAAGAAATATTTATATAAAATTTGAAGTCGATAGGACTCTTCGTTATCGAGATATTTTGCACACAAGATTTTTACGTAATGACGTCATACGCCTGCCTTAATCATGTGACATGCGCTAAACATTGACAGAACCGTCCGACTGACTCAAGAAATATTTATATAAAATTTGAAGTCGATAGGACTCTTCGTTATCGAGATATTTTGCACACAAGATCTTCTTCAAAATATGTACATATTTTACGTGATGACGTCATACGCCGCATTCGTTCGTTCTAATCGCGAAAAAACTCTACAGCGTCTTTAGGACCAACCAAGCAACAATCCCACCACGTTTCAACTTTCTCCGATGTTCAGCAACTGAGAATTTCGCACACAAAATTTTTATGTAATGACGTCATACGCCTGCCCTAATCAAGTGACATACGTCAAAAGTTGATAGAACCGTCCGACCTTACCAAGGAATAATTCCAAGTTTTAAGTCGATCCGACGTTTCGTTCTCGAGAAATCTTGCACACAACACTTTGTTCGCAACAGACTGACACACACACACAAACACACAGACACACACACGTACACACACAGAACGTACAAACGATATATGCACCCCCTTGGTCGGGTAGACAATGATTTCGACCTACTCCCATCCCCCCTCCCCACCGCCAAAACACAATGATAAATCAAGCAAAAATTCACGGATGCGAGATGTCCACTTTTTCATTTGGATGCGAGATGTCCAGATGCGAGTTGTCGGATGCGAGATGTATAGATGCGAGATGCCCAGATGCGAGATTTCGCGGATTCCCACCCCTATACACTTCTTTTTCGATTGTTAATTAGACAAATCTCGGACTTGAAAAGGCTGGAAACTGGCGTTTTGCTACCGGTCGCTCAATAAATGAAGAATCGAACTTGAAGACAGTTATCTTAACATTTGAAAATTGAGAACAGTTGTCACAGATTTTATGAAATGTAAATGGTTTTGTAGTACAAGAGAGTCTTACGAGTCTTCACATAACTACTAAAAGGTGGTGCTTTTGGATATTTTGTCGGTTTTTTTTCAGTTTGATTGAAATCAAAAACATCAATAAAAAAATCAAAAATCATGATTTTTTTTCGAAAATCGGATTTTTTAAGCCCTGGTGCTCATGTTATTTACCTTGCATTGATGCGCGCTTATTATTGCGGACCATTCAACATGTTTATTGAACTTGTGTTGAGGTGCGGCATTTATTTTGGACCAGTGTGCATGTTTATTTAACGCGTCGATGCGCGGTTCGCATTTCAGACTAATGCGCATATTTATTCAACTTCCGTTGATGAGCGGTTCGGATTTCGGGCCAGTGCGCATGTTTATTTAGCTTGCGTTGATGCCCGGTTCGCATTTCAGACCAGTGAGCATGTTTAATTAACTTGCGTTGATGCAAGGTACTTATTTTAGATCAATGCGCATGTTTATGTAGCTTCCGTTAATGTGCGGTTCGCACCTGGGACCAGTGCGCATGTTTATTTAACTTGTGTTGATGCGGGCTGCTTATTTTGGACCAGTGCGCAAGTTAATGTAATTTGCCTTGATGCGCGGTTCTTATTTTGGACCAGTGCGTAAGCTTGGTTAACGTGCGTTGATGCGGGGTCTGCATTTCGGACGGTTTCGGTTGTCAATTTTTTTTTTAAATTCCGAAAAAATTCAAAAGATTTTCAAAGGGAAATGCGGGTATCTCTGCGCCATCTAGCGACCGAAATGCGCATTACATTGAATATCACTGAGTCCATCTTTACACAGTATAAATAACTACTAAATCCGTCTAGATCGAAAAATTCTTTTCAAAGGGAAATAGGGTCGTGACCAGAAATGATCTGTATTGATATTTTGTTCCTAGAAGATTGTATAATTCTCTTATTGATACGGTGACATACATTTTTTATTTGCTTACTACATTTCGAATGAGGTGTTCAAACAGGAAAGAATGCGGAAATTGTCAATTGTGGTTATGTGTGAATTTTGCATTTTTATTGAAATTTCTCGGTTTTCCCAATGGTTTCTATAGTAAAAGTGCGCCACCTTTCAGTGCTTTTATTTCTCTTATAACATCGGTGACCCCTCTTTTTCTTTTCAATTTTTGAACTTATACCATTAAAGTATGAAGGAAATCTCAATTGTAGGTGAGATATCCGCATTTCCCTTTCAATTCACTCAAAAGGCACAAGCCGTATGCATGACCCCCTAGAGACGGCTCATACCAAAAATAAATGAAATCGGATAAAAACTGTAGGAGGAAATGCATTTCGAAATTTTTTCTTCAAAAATTCCCCTGATCGACTCAAAAAGCATAAGCCGCATTCAAGAGCTCCAAAGCATGCCTCACACCCAAACTAAATGATATCGGATCAAAACTGTAGCAGAAGATGCATTTTGAGGTATTTTCTTTAAAAATTTCCCCCACAATTCAGAAATTCCCAAATCAAGCAAAACAGCATCAGCCGTATGCCCGACCCACCCAGCTATGCCTCATGCCAAAAATAAACGAAATCGGACACAAACTGTAGTAGGAAATTGCATTTTGAATTTTATCCTTCAAACATTTACCAAAAATCACTGATCGACTCAAAAAGCACAAGCCGTATTCACGATCCCCAGAGCATGCCTCACACCCACAATAAATGATATCGGATCAAAACTGTAGCAGAAAATGCATTTTGAGGTATTTTCTTCAAAAATTACCCACAAAAATCAGAAATTCCCAAATCAAGCCGAACAGCACCAGCCGTATGCCCGACCCACCCAGGTATGCCTCATACCAAAAATAAATGAAATCGGATAAAAACTGTAGGGGAAAATGTATTTTGATTTTTTTTTCTTCAAAAATCGCCTGATCGACTAAAAAACCATAATCCCCATTCAAGAGCCACTTAACATGCCTCACACCCAAAATAAATGATATCGGATCAAAACTGTAGCAGAAGTTGCATTTTGAGGTATTTTCTTCAAAAATTACCACCAAAAATCAGAAATTCCCAAATCGAGTAAAAAAGCACAAGCCGTATTCCCGACCCACCTAGCGAAGCCTCATACCAAAAATAAATGAAATCAGATAAAAGCTGTAGGAGGAAATGCATTTTGAATTTTTTCCTCAAAAATTCTCCCCCCCCCCCCCCCCCAAATTCAAAAATTATCCGATCGACTAGAAAAGTACAAGCCGTATTCAAGAGCCCCTAAGCATGCCTCACACCCAAACTAATGATATCGGTTCTTAAAAAATTCACCAAAAATACAAAAATTGTCTAATCGATTCAAAAAGCACAAGCCGCATGCACGACCCCTTAGGGGTGCCTCATACCAAAAATGAACGACATCGGATCAAAAATGTAAGAGAAGATACATTTTAAATTTTTTTCTTCAAAAATTCCCCAAAAATTCAAAAATCACCCCATCGATTAAAAAAGCACAAGTCGTATGCACGACCCCTTAGGGATGCCTCATACCAAAAATAAATGACATCGGATTAAAACTGTAGGAGGAGATGCATTTTGAAACAAAGTTTACTAAATAAACAACTAACTAACTAACTAACTAACGGACGCCACCCGCAAACCGATAGGAATACCCCAGCTTACGCATAACGTAAGCTGGGCTAAAAAAGGAAGGAATAAACAGCCAGAACTCTTTGCAAAGCATACCCATTTGCAAACTATGTTTGCAAGTGGGAATTATTTGTTTATGCCTGAAAGGACACTATCCAAAATGTTTGGAGGGAAGAAAGTAGCTTTTAGAAGGTATGGGCGACATAAAAGTTTAAGTATTTAGAAGTAGCGCAAAACTGTAACACATATCACCCTTTTGTAAAGAGTTTGTGATCTTTCCAAAAGCGTAATCTTCTGGTTCGTATATAATTTGTGACATATGATTTTCGCTACGTATTTTCTTATTTGTTCTTGATTTAGGCACAAAAGAATCTGATTGGTTGAACTGTTAATGGCGCGGCTGCTTCTTCCCAGCAGGGAAATAAGGAGCACCGACTTTGCACTGTTGGCAGTTGATTTTTGGAAAGCAGAGGCCGCACGCCTGGCGTGAGCCTACATGGTGCAAAACGAGTTGCTAAGCAACGCTGTACTCCATTTGGTGTTACAGTCGAATGAAACGTTGGAACCCTGTTGTTCTAAAATAAGTTCTGCAATAACAACAAATTAATGTCAAACGTGTGCAGCATCTGACAGAATTTTAAAAGAAGATAGAAATATCAAATGTCTTGGATCTTTCTGAATTTTGTTCAAATGATCGGAGAATAAAGACAGAAATCGCAATTTGTAGTTTTGTTTGTGTCTTGCCTACATGGTAAGGTCCACGACGCACAGCGTTAGTATGCATGTTTCGTTAAAGGCAATTTTAACACACATGATTATCTGTGTGCTGCGAATGACCTATGAAAGCGGTGCTGACGTTCGGCTTGCAAAGTGCCAAAACTGCTGCCACAGTCACCAGGTTTTCCACAATTCTGATAGTTTTACATTTTTAAATTTTGACATAAGTTTTATATTGAAAAGATGTTCTTTTGACAATTTTCGACTGTTTTATCCCTGTGTGAAATTTTAAAAAAATCCGATGAATAGTTTTGCAGCCTCCACATTACGCAGACAAAATTATATCAATACTGAAGTTTTACGATAATTCAAAATACTGTCATATTGACAACTTTATGAATCCGAACCAAAGTTCGACATTGCACGCCTGTAATATGTGCTCTGTCTGTGTGTGAGATTTCAACACAGCCCGTTTTGGAGATCTAGCCTGGACAAGAACTCGACAATACGAAAGTTCCAATAATCGAGGAAAAAATGTGTCATTTCATGACTCAGAATAAAAACAAAACTTTCACCACGTCCATATGTGTTCTATCCGTGTGTTAAACTTCAAAACAGTCCGACCTACCTTTCGGTGATATGTGCAGATTTGTGCAGCAGAAATATTTTTTGATAATGTTTTCCATCACATGCTTCAAAGTTTCGTTAGCTACAGTCTGAGACCATGAAAAGGGAATTCTACTGTTAAACTAGAGCAGTGTGCATAGTCCACATATTCCCACATATTGCTCAAGCCGGTTCACAATGTGACCGTATATATATATATTTTTATACGTTTTTTTCTTTATTGTTATCTGTGGGTATTGAGTACATTCATCGAACACAGAGCATGTAAGGACAATAGGGCTTATTACAAAAGATGTGTATTTAAGAGAAGTTTTATCCGACTAATTCCTATTAACATGTGCTTCGTCTTTTAAAATGCGTATAAAAGAGGAAGTAATTCATTGTCTTTATACTCAGTTAAGACGTTAAACAAACTGTTATACAAAGTGTTATTTTATAATACGTGTTAAGCCTGAATATGGGTGGCGTGAAAAGAAAATGGATTGAACTTTCGCTATCTGATAAAGTTAAAACAATCAAAACCAGTGATGGAAAAAGTGAGAAAATTAGTCGAAGATTTCAGCTGCAGTAAATTTCGGACATTCTTAAAAAGAAAGGTTATTATCTGAGCATGTTCAATGAAGTTGAAAATGTTGATATGAAAAGAACGCGCATTCGATCGGAAACTTAAGAGCTGAATTCGATTATTTATTCATGGTTTATGCCGGTCCGTAGTCAACATGTACTGGTATCAGGACCCTTGCTACAAGAAAAGGCACTTGCCTTTGCAAAAGAGCTTGGAATAGAAGATTTTAAGGCTTCATATGGATATATCGATAGGTTTCGAAAACGATATTCAATTGAATTTCAAATTTCAATTGTTTCTGGTGAGGGAGCCAATGTTGATACGGATAATATAACTAGCTGGATGAACGGATGACTGCCCCACCATTTGTGCAACCTGGGATGACTGCCCCACCGGCGCCCTGTCCCACCGGGTGACCACCCCACCAGTAGCCTACCTAACTGTTTTTCATCTGTCTGGACAGCTTTACTTTTTTGGCTAAATCCTCCCTTTCGAACCCCCCCCCCCCCTACCTTCTACTCCACCCCGCCCCCTTTTTGTATTCAATCGACAAGTGGACTGATCAGAGGACTGATTGATAAGTTAATTGGTTTACTTCAAGTGCGGACCCCGCTGTTTGTTTTGTGATCAGAACATTGACTTAAGTTAATTACATGGTTTCCGGCGTTTTATTCTATGCCAATTACTTGCAACCTACAGAAGTGTATAATCAGTAGTAGTATTTAAGGTCTCTGATTTAGCATCTTTTAATTGTGCGTGTTTTAAGTGAGGATTGTTAACAAGTCTTATTAATTATTTTAATACTCCCAGTGTTGAGAGTGTTATTTATTTTATGTTATTATTATTTTTTGAGGGGATGTTCTGTATTAGTTCCATTTTCCATACACTCAAAATAATTCAATTATGATTTTATTTTATTCAGCTAAAACATGTCGACTTACATACCCAGAAAATAATTAGCATTGCAATTAGTAAAATTTCTGAAATTGCAATTGAATAACTAATTGCATTTCGAATACGATTGGACAGGGCTTCTGTCGATCTTAAGATGTGCAGCTGGAAAAGAGATCAATCGTCGTTATGATGCTGTACTTCAAACACAGGAGTTCGCACTTGAAACAAACAGTTTAACTTATCAATCAGTCGTCTGATCAATCAACTTGTCGATTAAATAAAAAGGGGGCGGACAAACTGCGAGTAAACACCCTGCCAAAAATTTTGTGACTAGGAAAGGGGTTATTAAACTTACAAAATAGGCTGACCGGGTATTAGGACGGCATTCAACATGCAAAAAGCATCTACAAAGTTAACATTTTAAACAATTCTAATTGTTACCTTAAGGCCAAATAAAGGCTATATACACGACAAACTGCGTGCAAACACCGTGCCAAAAACTTTGTGACTAGGAAAGAGGCCCTAAAACTTACAAAATAGGTTGACATGTTATTGGCACGGCATTCAGCATAAAAAAGCATCAACAAAGTTTATATCTTAAAAATTCTAGTTATTACCTAAAGGTCAAACAAAGGCTATTTGCATGACTAACTGCGTGCAAACACCCTGCCAAAAATTTTGTGACTAGGGAAGGGGCTATAAAACTTACAAAATAGGCTGACAGGGTGTTGGCAAGGCATACAACTTGCAGCTTTCTGCTTTGAGCTTGACCCAGTAGATCAATTTTACCGCGGTGATACCTGCTAATCCCAAAAGGAATAAAATTTCCAACCGTTTTACAGATAAACCGCACTATCGTTAGCTGTATACGAGTTATGTGACCTCTTACTTTGCATCCCAATGTCAAGACTGAAGTTGTCAGTTTACTTCCTATTTAAAACGTGTATTTAAGTTGCCCCTGGCGTTAGAAAACTTACAACGCATTGACAAATGGCAGAATTTCTGGAGTGCCGGAATGAGAAGCCGGTCCTCTTCGAAGAACCATGGTTAACAAGATAAACGCCAGAAAAACATAAACCTCTCTTCAGGACTTCTGCGGTTCGCTCCTCCGGGCTAGGAATGACGACACAGTACTGACTAGGCAGAGTTTCGCAGGAAGCTTTAAAGGGGGAAGCAATCGCACAGCCTTACAAGAAGAGATGAGTCGCCGCGGAAGACACCACGTACAGACAGATATGCCGCATTTTCAATAGCCACAAGGGCTGCACCAGACCCTCTGCATATTCGTCAAGCACTTGCTTGGAGAAGCACCCGGAATATCTCCACTGCAAATAACATCGCGCCTCCATCCAACTTTCGCCCAAAATTCAAAATTGCAAGCAACTTTTAGAAGAGAATCAGGAAAAAGAATTCATTTTAGACAAGCTTTCAAACAGTTTTAACATTACATTATAAAAGTAAACACGAAGCAAATTCGACCCGGTGAGGCAGCTAATAGCTAGGCGGCTGGGAGAAAATTTAGGGATAAAGAGGAGGCAAAAAAGGAAGGAACTTCAGCTAGGCCGCTACATAGCTGTGCAGCAGAAACCAACCATCACGTCCCTTATCTCTTCGGTTAGGACGAGGACGACATACAACTAATTTATAAATGCTCGCATCCTGAGTGAGGATCACTCAAAAGTTTCGCTTCGCCCGACAGACATTGACATCGGTCAACGCATTAGTAGCCTTGACGGGACAAGGATCCTATTTGTGTAGGGTCAACCTAAAATCCGCTTATCGCAACGTCTGCTTCAGTCCGTTCTCGCAATAATCTGCGAGTCTGAAGTGGAATTTCGACGGTAATTCGTACTACACATACATGGTCAACACGCACCTCTCATTCCGGCCTTCCCTCATGACAAACGCAATGGGCTGCGCCCTATCAATCCAGCAGAGCAAGCTGCAGGAGATTCGGAATTTAATAAGCCGCTTGGTCACAGCCCCCAGCAAACGTGTTTCAGAGCTTACTGGATGAGCTCAGCTTGGCAAGCACGCGCCATCTATGTCATGCATCCCTACCTGTCATTGCGCTGATGACGTCGTTAAAGTTGTCCACATCACCCAGCGCCTATCAACAGCGATACGCTTTGCAACTTTGTGGATGGAAAAAGCCATGTCCGAACTTGCTCTGTACATTGCTACGGACGCAAGCCCAGAAGTTACGGGCACTGTAACTGGTCAGAGGATATGCCTCGCTAATTAGGAGCACATTAACATTAAAGAACTGCTTTTCTTGCCACAAAGCAATGGCCAGCTCGAATATTGTGGTGCTGTATGTTTCATGTAACATTCAGCGGACTGCTTTGTATATCAGCGGCCGTGCGAACAAGCTCAGCCTCCCTCGTGCACTCCCCTTGGGCGACCTGCGCAATCACATGTCGCAAGAATCCACGCCTTTGGACCAACTTGATGAAACAAATAAGCTGGCGACAACCAATGTCAAATCCAAGCTCCCTTTAACCAAACCGAATTTTCGCCATCATCCCAACCACGGACATCCCAGCGACAGAAGACGGTTCCACAAAAACCAGCCCTACGGGTACAAGAACAAGGGATAGAAATATCGCTAAGGACAGAAAAGTCACCCCTACTTGCACAAGAAACATCATGCATAAATAAAAAGGAAAGCGTTGAAATCGTACATACTTTAGTCGTCTGTGTGAACGTGATGTTACTGCGTTTCATGCGGGGAGACTAAAAGATTGTTTACAATACTGGGAAAAAACTAACAAGCGATCCTGCTTTTTGCAAATTTTTCAGGGTTTAAAAATACCCTTTAAAGACCATCCTTTTCAATCATGTTTACCTCTACCCACACAATTTAACCGACACGACACTGAAGCTACTGACCAGGAAATTGAAACCATGCTTCAGAAAGGTTTTATTAATACATCTGTGGATAATTCGGACCATAATAAGTGCTGTCTGTCAAACATATTTTTTAGAAACAAACGAGATGGGAGCATTCGAATTAGTCTTAATCTTAAACAATTTAACAAGTTTGTACTACCAAACACTTCAAAATGCAAAGCTTGCAGGCTGCAACAGCACTCATAAAAAAAGATGCATATACGTGTAGCATTGATTGGATAGAAGCTTACTGTTCTATCCCCATAGCAAAAGAACATCAATTTTTTTCAGGCGTTCAAATGGCAAAACCGGTCTTTTATGTTCACTTGCCTCCCAAACGGCCTCGGTAATGGCCCATGTGACTTCACATCATGTTCTAAAGTCCTTTTCTCACATCTCAGACGTGATTTCGGATTAATATCTCACATATTGATGACAGTTTTCTCATCGAAGACACGTTCCAAGAATGCCTGATTAACATGTTCACCATGTCCGAGAAAGTAGGTACGCAGGTTTTATTGTACACCCTGCTAAGAGCATTTTTATTCCAACACAACAATTAACCTATTTGGGGTTCATACTGAACACTGTTCTTATGACTGTACGCTTAATCCATGACAAATGTGACATTGTTAAAATGGCAAGAAACATTCTCAGTTTACAGTCATTACCTATTGAATTGTTAGCACAGTTTACTGGGAAATTAATAGCAACTTTTCCGGCCGTTCCATACGGCAAACTGTATTAGAGAAGGCTTGATAATGAAAAAGCAGCTGCTCTGAAAAAAGCAAAGGACATTTACGATCGAAAATTACTCTTTCCAGTCACTCCCGAGAAGATATTCGGTGGTGGATTAAAAATATTCACTTTTGCTCCACCCCCGCCAACTATTATTCTGCAAACTGATTCCTCCAATTACGCATGGGGAGGCGTATCTGGCAATTCTACTTGTGGGGGGGTTTTCACGGAAAATGTGATGTGGGACCATATTAATGTTAAAGAAATGCGAGCAATTCTTTTTTCATTACAAGCACTCAGTTTGCACGTGGAGAATACACACATTAAAGTTGAATGCGATAACACTACAGCAATGTCATATCTGCGTAACCAAGGCAATAGGAAGAAGTTTTGCAATGCCCCCTGTCGCTAAGTTTTACGCTGGTGTAAGAAACGACACTTATGACCCACTGTTACACACATAGCCGGGAAAATTAATTGTTTATCTGACAGGGAATCTAGGTGTGTAAAAGAAAAAACAGATTGGAAACTGAATCCAACCATTTTTCGTAAACTTCATCAGCTCTAGGGGCCAGCTGACATTGATTTGTTTGCATCCAGGATAAATATTCAAATATGCAGGTATGTTTCGTAGCAACCAGATCCCGGGGCAGTCGCAATAGATGACTTTTCTATTTTTTTGGGTGCTGAAACTGGATATATATTTCCCCCCGTCTCACTTCTGAGTAAAGTACTACAGAAAATCCGCAATGATCAAGCAGATGCTATTATTATTGCCCCAAATTAGCCCACTCCATGCTTATGAACACGCTAATTGATTGAGGCATCCAAACACCATCCTCCTCCCAGCAAAGACCACGGAGAAAAAGCCAAATGCAAACCTGATAACATGCAAGGTATCAGGAAAGACTTGGAAAAACAGCAACTTTCGCATCATATTACAAAAGTTATCATGCACTCATGGAGACCATCTACTAAACAGTACCAGACCTATCTTAAACAAGGTAGCATATGCCTAGGATTAATAGTTTCGGAGATCTCGTGTGGAATGCACCCAAGTCTTACATTGCAGTTATCTCAAAAGATCCCAATTTTTGACAAGTCGCCATTTTGGTAATTTTTTGCCGATTTGAAAAATAACACGAAGTTGCACAACTTCAATATATATATTTTCACTGTGCACGGTTGCATATGCCTAGGTTAAATGGTTTTGGAGAACTTGCGCGGAAACAAAACAGCATCCAAAGTGTGACACACGGACAGACGGACGGACGGACAGACAGAGGGCAATCCTATAGACCCCCGGGGCTAGCCCGGTTGGGGTTTAAAAATGGGAAAAGTTTTCATGTGAAAGGGATATTGATACCTGGGCATATAATGTCAATGAGGGGTTAGAATTTCTGGCGTTACTGGCAGAAGAAGGGGCGAGTTACAGCACCATTAATACTGCTAGAAGTGCCTTAAGCACTTTCGTGGTACATGGTCACAATACATTTGGTGATCATCCCCAGGTTATTCGTTTATTAAAAGGGATTTTCAATCAAAAACCTTATCTACCTTAAAATAACTATATCGGACGTGCAGACGTGCTACTTGATTATCTTCGCCAAATGCCACCGGTTGAATCACTCAACCTTAAAATTTTAACGCTAAAACTAGTAGGTTTTGTGGCTGTTACCACAGGACAAAGATGTCAAACTTTACACTTGTTGGACCTCCGCAATATGACAAAACCAACGGATAGTTATACTTTTGTAATAGGGAACCCGATAAAATAAACCAAAACGGGAAAACATATTTGCTCCAATTATTTTGAGTAGTTATCCGCATGACAGGTCTTTTGTATACTAAAACCGTTTTAGATCATTATATAAAGTGTGCAGAACACAAGACAAATCGCGAAAAACTGTTTATTAGCTATGTAAAACCGTTCAAAGCAGTCGCAAAGTCTTCTATATCTAGATGGTTCAAAACTCTTTTACATTTGTATGGTATTGATATAAGCATATTTACGCCCTACAGCACCCGGGGCTCTTCTTCGTCTGCTGCCGTTACTGCCAACGTTTCTATTAATACCATTCTACAGACTGCTGGGTGGTTTCGGGAGAGCACATTTCAAAAGTTTTACCATAAGCCTATTATAAATATTCCCAAATTTGCGTCGGCTGTTTTATCACAACGAATCACAGGAGCCTGTCCAGCTCCTTTTTCATTGTGACGTCAAGTCTTTGCGACTCGGTGTCAGCGCAAATTGTTATCGAAAGTTTGCTTATTCAAATCTTTTATCATACTATTGATGTTGTACTTCATTAGACATGAACGTTAAAATCTCCTGTTATTCTATCACGAGGCACGTTCGATAGTTGCGTTTTAATTGAAGATTAATCGAGCCTGCCGAAGATTGATTTAGATTAAAATGCAACACCGAACGACGAGTGAGAATAACCGGCCACGCCCTGCCCCCTCTTCACTCGTTATTCTCACTTGTCTTAACAATTATTATATATCACATCTCCATGTTTCCCATTTCTAACGAGTTAAAGAATGATCAGTTAACTGCGCACTGCATCTCCCGTTATTCTCACTTGTCGTTCGATGTTGCATTTTAATCGAGCCTGCCTTCGGCAGGCTAGATTAATCTTCAATTAAAAATATTTAAAGGTTTACTTGTAAAAAAGGCGTTGATGGTTAATAACAGTGCCACCAGAGCATCGTCAGTACATCTAACCCCAGTACCGCTACTTTCATTTTTTTCGACAAATATACCAGTTTGTACCGTTATTAGGATTTATTTCTACTAAAATGACGTATTCTTAATAAAGCATCGGATCGATAAACGGCAGATACAAGGCATCTGTATCAGGAAAAACATCTATTGGCATTTCTTCAATCGCCATTTTAATTACTGTATAACGAGGACATGGGTTTGAGTTTACGTCAGAAAAATCGCTAAAACCGGTTGCGGAAAAAACTAAGGCAATATTCCATCAGACAATATATTAATAAATGTAAATTTTTTAAACATATCCACTTTGTATAATGCTTTTTGCATGCCGAATGCCTAATACTCTGACAGCCTATTTTATAAGTTTTATAGCCTCTTTCCCAGTCACAAAATTTTTGGCAGGGTGTTTGCACGCAGTTTGGCATGTAGATAGCTTTTATTTGCCCTTTAGACAATAATTATAATTTTTTAAGCTTTATAGCCTCTTTCCTAGTCATAAATTTTTGGCAGGGTGTTTGCACGCAGTTTGGCGTGCAGATAGATTTTATTTGCCCTTTAGATAATAATTATATATATTTTTTAAAGTTTTATAGCCTCTTTCCTGGTCACAAAATTTTTGGCAGGGTGTTTGCACGCAGTTTGTCGTGCATAAAGCCTTTATTTGGCTTTAAGGTAACAATTAAAATTTTTAAGATATAAACTTTGTGTGATGTTTTGTTTTTGTATGCTGAATGCCGCGCCAATACCCTTTCAGCCGATATTATAAGTATACTAGCCTCTTTCCTAGTCACAAAATTTTTGGCAGTGTGTTTGCATACAGTTTGTCGTGCAAATAGCCTTTATTTGGCTTTTAGGCAATAATTAGAATTTTTAAGATATTAACTTTGTATGATGCTTTCTGCATGCTGAATACCGTCAAATGCCCTGTCAGCACTCACATCCCGTATTGGACTACTTTCGTGGAATAGCGCACAACATTCAGTTTTGACAGAAATGAATTATGAATTTGACTACATCTCGAGGAGTACGTCTATCCTCCGTGAGCGATATGGTGTATGTAAGGCTGTTGCGCGTTGACTACGCAAAATTTAAAAGTGGGAGGATAGGTAGACGTAGTGTCTAGCATTTAAATGAATCAATCCATTAACCAGTAGGCGCGTCAGACTGCCGTTTATACGTTTAGTCCAGTGCCGATTTTCAAAAGTCCGCCATTTTGTCAAATTTTTCCAATCCGGAAAATTCTTGGCCACTGCACTGCAAAAGGGTCCAGAGAAGCCATGTACGAAGTTTGAAAGGAATTCATTTATTCATGAGGCCTGTAGGCGTGTAAGACTGAAGCGTGACAGACGGACGGTCGAAAAGTTCAAAAGTATATCCCTCCGTTGCACGGGGGATAATTGACCACTAAATATTTTTAAATGCCCACCATACAGCCAATTTTTAGCGGATCACCAGAAAAGTAAATTTTCATAAGAAGACCGTCTAATAAACATTTATGAAAAATTTGAAGACAATCTTTTAATGTGCACTGCGGAAGGGTCCAGAGAAGCCGTGTACAAAATTTGAAACTAACCCATCCGTCAATGCGGCCTGTACGCGCGTGAGACTGCCGTTTATACGCTTAGTCCAGTGCCTATTTTCAAAAGTGCGCCATTTTGTCAATTTTTTCCGATCCGGAAAATTCTTAGTCACTGCACTGCGAAAGGGTCCAGAGAAGCCGTGTACAAAATTTGAAACGAATCCATCCATTAATGTGGCCCACAGGCGCGTAAGACTGAAGCGTGAAAGACGGACAGACAGACAGACCGAAAAGTTCAAAACTATATCCCTCCGTTCCACGGGGAATAACCTCCGTTCCACGGGGGATAACTTGAGCACTTCAGTTGTGACTGTGAATGAGCAACGGACTCGGACACATGGACGCAATTTGTAATTTAAATAAATGTTTACATATCCGGTAGTCTTTGGTCTATATCCAGTATATTGTCAAGTGCTGGAGAAAAATAAAACACACAGCTGTACTTTTTCTTTTAATTCTGTCTCGGGGGGGGGGGGTGTATTTTCTGAAAGGAACGGAGAGGTATTGGCACGGGGGGGTATGGTCCTACGGGGGTATTGACTCGGGGGTACCG
Organism: Protula sp. h YS-2021; assembly: GCA_949752745.1. Lineage (NCBI taxonomy): Eukaryota > Metazoa > Annelida > Polychaeta > Sabellida > Serpulidae > Protula > Protula sp. h YS-2021. Next base: position 22,552,752 of record OX457029.1, read on the forward strand.
TCCTTGACCATAGTCTGACACACACACACAGACACCCGGAGCGAACAAACACTATTTGTCTCCCCTTAGTCGGGGAGACATAATAAACTGTTTTGAACTTTCTTTGAGTGCATTTTTAGCTTTTCAGTAATTAACTTAATAATCACTCAGTTTAACTACAGCATTTTTAAAGCTGGTTGGTTGTCTGTTGGAAATTGCTTTGCTCGTAACTGCCTACCTGTCATTATGACAGTGTGCCGAGCACCACAGCTAACCCGCGTAACAGTAGGGTCTTTGTTGTTGATCACGGGAAGATCAAGTACATACGGTGCACACATCACATTCACGCATGTATCGCTGGTATTGTCTACAAAATAAATCGAAACCAAGCAGTAATTCTTTTTCAAGCCAAAAACTTCATGAAAAAATTCCACAAGGGATTAACCTATTTCAAAATTAATTTTTGAGCAACTAACAAGCTAACTGATCGAGATGTAGTTAATCAATTATCAAAGGGCTTGCATGATCGTCAAAAGTTGTATTTTGCGAGTATTTTGCAAGAATGTCCAGGGATCCTGTGAACAGCTGACATCTACTGAATCAAGTATCAAAAGTCTTATCTGGTCCAAAAAGTTGTATCGAATTTTCGAGAGTACAAGTCGAGGTTTTAATGAAGCTGTAACGGTAACTGGATCATTTTTCAAAGGATTAGAAAAGCAATTTTCTGTGAATGCCTTACGTTGGACTACTCCTAAAAATGGAAGGAATTTGACAAAATTTACTTGCAGAAAATATTTTTGAAAACTGAACCCTAAAGCTCTCAAACAGCTTCATTAAAACCTTTACGAATACAAAACGATTTGTTGGAGAATGTACATTTTGATAAACAGGTTAACAAAAATATAAAAAAGCGCCATTTGGCTAATTTTTGACAAACCTCCAAAAGAAAAGCAATTTTTCAAGGGAAAACTCCATAGGAAACATTTACGAGAAATTTGAAGGCACTCCTAGCAGAATTGTGGAAGAAGAAGCATATTGAAAATTGGCTAATAAAAATTAAAAATCTGCGCCTCCTCCACCCCCCCCCCCCCACCCACCCCTCCCATATGGTGAACTCTTGCGCATCGCCAAAAAAGTAATTTTTCGAGACATTCATGCAAAAGATTACTGCATGAAAAAAATGCCCTCACCTTTTTTCAAATTAAACAAAAAAAGTCCCTCCCCCCACCCCCGATTTCGCCCATTTTGGCGGATCGCCAAAAAAAGTAACTTTCCAAGTCAGAATCTCCTAATTAATATTTACGCAAAATTTGAAGAAAACACATCAAAGTCGCGGGAGGAGCATTTTGAAAATTGGAAACCAAAAAATTGTAAATTTCTCCTATTTAGCCACTTATAGTCTGACATCTAAACAAGAATGTCCAGGGACATTGTGACCAGCCGAGATCTACTAAATCACGTATCAACAGCTTTGTATGGTGGCCAAAAAGCGGTTAAGCCCGGCTGTAGAAAATTCGTATAGATCTAAATTTATAAAGGAATCTGGTCAAAATTGTGGGAGAAGAAGCATTTTGAAAATTGGCTAGTAAATATTTTTAAATGGCCCCCATTTAGCCAATTTTTGGCGGATCGCCAAAACAAGAATGTCCAGGGACAGTGTGACCAGCCCAGATCTAGTCAATCACCTATCAATAGGCTTGCATTGTCGTCTAAAATTGTTGTCATATTGTTAAATCCGGTTGTTGAAAAAAAATGTACAAATCTATAAAGGAATCCGGTCAAAATTGTGGGAGAAGAAGCATTTTGAAAACTTGACTACGCCTCGAGGAGTACCTCTATCCCGCGTGTAAGACTTGCGTATTGACTAGCAAAATTTAAAAGTGGAAGGATAGGTAGACGTAGTGTCTAACATTTAAACGAATCAATCCATTACCAGTAGGCGCGTGAGACTGCTGTATATATGCTAAATCCTGTGCCGATTTTCAGAAGTCCGTCATTTTATTAATTTTTTTCCGATCCGGAAAATTTTTGGTCACTGCACTGCGGAAAGCTCCAGAGAAGAAGTGTACAAAATTTGAAACGAATTCATCTATTTATGTGGACTGTAGGCGCGTGAGACTGAAGCGTGACAGACGGACAGACCGAAAAGTTCAAAACTGTATCCCTCCGTTGCATGGGGGATAATTGGCCACTAAATATTTTTAAATGCCCTCTATACAGCCAATTTTTAGCGGATCACCAGAAAAGTAACATTTCATAAGAGGACCGTCTAATAAACATTTATGAAAAATTTGAAGACCATCCGATTAAAGAGATGCCTACCCAGTTAACATCCGTGCAAAATTTGAAAGGAATGCGATCCAGATCGTGGCAGTGGAAGCATTTCGACACCTGACCCAAAAATAATTTTACAATGCCCCCCATTTAGCCAATTTTCTTTTAAATGGCCAAGAAAAACTAACTTTTCAAGAGAAGAAAGCCTGGTGAACATCTATGTAAAACTAGAGCGGCCAGTGCACACAAAACATAAGAGTACAGGCTTATATTATACACTTTCAATCGATACATACTTAGTTTCTTGTTTTTGTAAACAAAAACAAATGTCTACCAGACTTAACCCATGACTCCTCCCCCAAAAAAAAAATCTTTTGTGTTTTAATTACTGAAAAAAAAAATGTTCTTTTCTGCAAACATAACCTTAATTCATTGTAAAAAAAACTCAAAATAAACCAAACAGATGGTGGTCACTAAAACAGATATAGATGGACGTCTTTGTTTATCCCAGTCTGGAAGGTGGTCGACAATGGGTTTTACTGTAGGCCCTGCTTATCCAGATCTGAAGGTGGTCACTATAGTAGTTTTACTGTACGTTACATTTTTACCCGAATCTGGAAAGGGTCACGACAAACGGTTCTTCCTTTACATCTTTTTATCCAGGTCTTGAAGGTGGTCGGGATTTTTTTTGCTAACCATCATCCTCCACACGCCCCCCTCCCCCCCCCCCCCCCCCCACCTTAGCTATTTTCTGTAGGTCCGACTACAAACACAACTCTAACCCTTTTACCCAAGCAACGGTAACGGTCTGTACCCTAAGTGTAGTTATAGCCATGATAGACTACCTTGTCTTCGCACATTCCCATCGGCCAAATAGCACTAGGAAGGCATTCTTAATACCTGCTCATCAGATGACGCACCTTGGTGGCAGAAGGGGGAGGCACTTCGGTGCCAAAATGGTATGCTGCTCCTCATAAGATATCAGATGACCCACTTTAATAGCGAAAAATGCTTCTGCAAACAATGCTAATCGATACAAAATAGCTCCTATATATAGAACACCTTGGCAACCGAATTAAGTATGCGGCGACCAAAAAATCAATAGCTAGACCTGCACAGACCTATAATACGACAATAGCATTCAATGATCTCGTAGATAACGACTCCATCATGCACCACAACTGACAATGACCCCTGACTGAGTGGCATGTTACGTAACAGCCGTAGATGAGAACGCACAAAAAGGTCAATTTCAGGCAATAACAAATAGCAGTGGACCGACATTAATGCTGTTACTGTTTTGAAGCTTTCTAAAGAATGCAGGAACACTCCAGAATCTTCTGGAAAACGTTGAAATCCCCATCGTAGTTAACACCTATGCTTAGATAACAAAGCAGCCAAAAAAATGGGGAGACGGAGGAGGGGGTGTTGACGTTATGCACCTTTCTTGATCCGACTTTCCGATGTGCAGATATTTTGCTTAAGAGCCGATAATTTTTTACCCGTCAAAAGTTGAAACAGTCGTCTGACCAAACCAAGGAATATCCATATAAAATAGTAAGTCGATATGACTTTCCGTTATCGAGATATTGTGCATACAAGATCTGGTTCAAAATATACACATTTTACGCGATTACGTCATACGCCGCATTCGTTTGTTGTACTCGCGAAAAATATTTAAAGTTTCTTTCGGACCTACCAAGCAATAATCCCACCATGTTTCAACTTTCTCCGATGTTCAGCAGCTGAGAAACTTCACACACAAGATTTTTATGCGATGACGTCACACACCTGCAATTATCACGTGACATGCTTGAAAAGTTGACAGAATCGTCCGACTGACCCAAAGAATATCTATACTAAATTTGAAGTCGATAGGACTTTCCGTTATCCAGATTTTGCACACACTTTGTTCACAACAGAGTGACACACACACACACATACACAGGCTCGCGGCGAATCCAGCCCGAAGGCGCAGATGGAGTCTGAGTTCTAAAATCGTTATTTTTGGGTGTATTCCAAAAATGATCAAACACAATCTTGGCCGAATTTTTTTGCCGTCTCCTTTTTAATGGGCTTCACAAAATATTGTTTAGATCTCTCAATATTCAGTGAAAACTGAAAAACATAATTCCAGCCAACTTGGACAGTGTGTGTAAGAGAAAAACGGCCTTCTAAACGCAAGCTCAAAGTGAATGTAGACCTTGCACGTGGTCTTTTTAGGTCATTTCCATAACAAAATAAACAATGTTTTGTTTACAAATACACGTGGTTTTGTTTACAAACAGAAGTGTATCCGGTAGTCGGTGCATAATATCAAGTCATAAAAGAAAGGCGTTTCTGGACTTCCATTCCAAAATTATTATTACTATTATTTTCCTTGTCATTTGAAATATACGTGTCAAAAAATATCATGCGAATGCATGCCGGCACGTAAAATTCCAGAGTTCGTAGACGGTTTACCCTACTGCGAAACAGTCTGTTAAAAAGGAACTTTTGTAACTGCGAAGAAGTTTCTATTAATATATTTTTAAAATAAACTCTCAAATATATTGTAATGGTATACGTTTCCCGTTAGAGACTGTTTCACAATGGGATAAACAATGTATTTATGTTTGAATATCAATTAATACCTCGTAACCAGACCTTGAAATAAAGAAGTGTCCATTAATATATTTTATATAAACCTCACAAATAAATTTAAATGATGCACGTTTCACGTTATGGAACGTTTCACAACAAGGCAAACAATGTATTTCTGTTTTGATATCAATTAACACCTTGTAACCGCACCTTAAAATAAAGACAGGTCCATTAATACATTTTAGAATAAACTCCCAAATATATTGAAATGATCTACGTTTCACGTTATAGACCTTTTCACAATAGGGCAATCTATGTATTTATATTTTGATGTCAATTATTACCTTGCAACCAGGCCTTAAATGCGCCTTTTTGCCTTGACATAATAAAAACTACAGTGCGCATATATCAGATGTATATATACAGTTGTAGAAAATTTAAGCGTTTTAGATCATAACATAAATAAAAATATCATAAAGACCCTCACTGAAGCGTTTTAGGGCCATCACTTTAAAAAGAAAATTGGAAAATTCTAACTGCAGGTGCAAAAAGGACAGTTAATTTTAACAGAGATAAGAGGAAGTAAATGTAGGTAGTCTCAATACTTTTAATGTCATGCAATGAAAATTCACAAACCCCTTGCGAAAATGATGGCTACGTCCGATATTCCATGTCGTACTGTTGGAGTGATATAGAATTAAACAAAAAAACTTTTACGATCTGGTTACAAGGTTTTAACTGGCATCAAATATTTACACTTTCCAATTCAGCATATCTGTAATTGAAAGCAGAGAACAACAACTTTTATCCTTGTAATTGTGGTAAATTCTGGTTTTCAAACTGGGGAAGATTACTATAATAGTTTGCAGGCTGTTTCTCACATCTAACGCTTATTTTCCACAGTCTACTTCTTATTGAGCTGAATGTGTTATAAATGACACTGTACATTTATTTTCTCTTATTTCTGTTAAATTAGCCGTCTTTGTTGCATCTGTGTTTAGAATTTTCTAATTTTTCTTTTTTGAATTGATGGGCCCAAAAACGCTTCAATGACTGTCTTTATGATCTTTTTATTGATGTTATGATCTTAAAACGCTTAAATTTTCTACAACTGCATGGATGCATCTTACATATCGCGCTGTAGTTTTTATTTGGTCAAGGCATAGGGTTCGCATACTCTCCAATGTTACATTCTTCTGAAGCTTTTTGTTCAGACCAAATGTAAATATTCTAGTAATTGTCATTGAATTCCGGATTGTATGCAGCAACGTCTTCTTAAATTAAAAAGCTGCAATAGTTTATGACCTAATCCTTGAAACCATACTGTCTCCTGTTCATATTACTGCTTTTGAAAGTAGGTCGTTAGAATAAAAGAAACATAGGCATCGGAATATTGATGTGAGCTGCTTTGATAAAGTGGATCAAAGATACTTTTACCCCCCCCCCCCTCCTCCTCACAAGAACCAAGTTATGGATGCGAAAACTAGTCCCACCAGCCCATAACTGGTTATGGAGGCTATGTGTATTCTACATGTGAAGAAATTGTTCTATTTACATATTTATCTTTTTGAAGTTCTGAGTCCAACAACGATTAAATGGCGGCACTTATATTTTTGAGCATAATTTTTAACATATTCTGTTTGTTGCACATAACATGTGCAATTTTTGGAAAGAATAAAATAATCGGTGTGACCTTTCATTTGACTTTTTTTTGGGCACTTATTATTTTAGAACACTGGCGTTAAATACCACTGTGTTCATACCTCTTTGGTATGCACACAGTGGTATTTTTTTGTCACTGTATGGTGGCTGGATTCGACTGAATCTTAAATTCGTTTAATCATTTCTAGAGGAGTGTGGATACAACACAAAACATGAAGAGAAATGGCTTGCATTTCTCATAGATTGCTCTTTTTCGCCTGAAACTGCGGTCCTTATAATTAAACATTTATTTTCTTTTATCTCTATTTCTATTAGCTCAGCTTGTCTGTAAATTTGCTTAGAATTGCTTTGCTTTTTTTAAATGATAGATCTAATATCGCTTGTACGACGGCCTGAATTTTTTTTGTACTTAAGTGGTAAAGATTCTTCAACCATGGATGCTATGTGAAGATTGTATTGTATTGTTCTTTAGATCCCAATCAACTATGGTCATATCGGGATCCCCCTGCCACATTATACTGAAATGGGGCATTCCAGCCCGCCTTCTAACCCTTGCATGTGGAGTGCCTCACAGGGTAGCAAGGAGGAGTCAAAGTTTTAAAGTCTTCGGTATGACCCGACCGGGATTGAACCCAAGATCTTCCAGTCTCGAGGCTATGTGAAGAATGAGATAAACTCAATACTCTTAATGTCATGCAACAAAAATTCACAAACAAATTGAGAAAATGCTGGCCACGCCCGATATTCCATGTCGTACTGTTGGAGTGACATTGAATTAAAAGAAAACTTATAAGATCTGGTTACAAGGTTTTAATTGGCATCAAAGTTTTACACTTTTCAATTCAACACTTTTACAATTGAAAGTAAAGAGAACAACAACTTTTTATGCTTGCAACGTGTGGTAAATGTCAGTTTACAAAATAGGGAAGATTAATATAATAGTTTGCAGGCTAATTCTCACATTCTACTTGTTATTGACCTGAATGTCTTATAAACGAGACTGTACATTTATTTCCTCTTATCTGTATTTCTATTAGCTCAGTTTGGCCATACATTTCTTTTGAGAATTATTGGGTCTGACAACGCTCAAGTGACGGTCATAACTGCTTTACAATCCCAGTATGGGCGCGGGTAGCAAGTTTTCGAATGTGTGCCAATTTCAACTGCACTTTAAGCTACATGAAGTCAACATAGAAAATAGCGTGCACATACATGAATACTTTCGGGAAACATATCTAAACACATATCAGGATATATCACAATTCCTGTCAAAGGTTCTTGAACAATTTCACTCAATTTACGGTTTATTTATATAAACTAAGTTTGCCAGCAAATATGGTTCCTCTGTAAATTCCACCTCATCAATTGTTTCAGTAACTGCATCGTATATGTTGAACAAGTAACCATTTATCTTTAAGTTGTGAAGTCAAAGCGCCAGATACAATGCCCATAGTTGGTTCATGATCACGTTTCTAAATGTGTATCTATTACAGTACACCAATTTCGAACTCTTCAACTCTTTCTGGCCCATCAAAAGCACAAAGTACATGGAAACTTGTTTCGAACATATGCGTATAAGTATCTGAATCCAAATCATGTCTTTTGAAAGGTTCTTGGTGCTTAATTTTCCAAAGTTTACGGTTAGTCAGAAAAACTAAATACGCTAATAAAGGCGGATCCTCCGTAAATTCCATATCCTGGATCGCCTCAACAACTGCCAAGTATAAAACATCCGCCAAAAACCCTGACTTCCGTTAACAAATAAACCAAACAGTCTTTTACGTATGCCTGGTCTCCATAGACAACCAGTCCTAGGTCATGGCTTAATATAAACCTATTGTCAATTAAATCAAGTAATTTATTTAAATTTTTCTCCTCAAATGACGGCTACATTTTGTAAAGTTCAGAATTGCTGGGAATAGCGGTTATGCTTTACCGGTAATATTGAACTTGTGACATGAACGTTGCACATCATTGGGTATATGCAACAACACGTCTGAACACGTATGACCATGTTGGAACATGTATCTTCCTGCATGGTGCATGCAAACAGCTGTTTAAAATTCAAGCGTTTCTAAATCGTTTTTTTAAATAGAAAAGTTAACAAATCGAATCACAAAGGGAGTAAAACCCATACATATTTTTAAAAAATCGAGAACTTTCAGTGTAGGCGCTATACTTTTTTGCAGAATAAAAATAGTGGAAATGTAGGCAATCTTTCAAGTGTTTCTGGACTCGTAAATTGTCTTTCCCTACGAGTTAGTTATGCGCTGTGTTTAAGGACACGGTCAACCCTTTGCGGGCTATATTGTGTCTTCAGTTCAAAACTGTCACACATTTAAAAGTGTGCGTGAACTGATATATTAAATAAGTTAACTTTATCCGACAAAAACTATTTTGACACAATATTGACGTTAACTTTATCCGACAAAAATTATTTATTATCACAGACTGGTAATTTGCAAAGGTTTTTGCACTGAAGTGGGAAACATCTGATTAGACGCTAGAACAGAGAATAAAAACCAATAATACATTCTTTTTACGCTTAATCAAAGTGCAAGATCTAATTCGGTGACATCACTCGAGCTTCCATGTCAAGTTTTGCACTTCTGTGAGAAGCACACACTCAAGAGATTCCAAACAACATTCTTTATGAAAACAGTCAACTATTTTTTTCATCCAAATATTAATCTATCTTTTAGTAAGGCCTCATTTCCGTATACTATATAACTGAATGTCAACCAGAAAAATTGAAGTGAAAATATGAACCAGATCCAGAAACCCTGAAAGAATGTAAAATTTAAAAGGATACAATTAAATTTGACATATATCCCTACGCTAATACACTCGATACACCAGGAGCCGTACTCACACAATTTATGAATACAAATAACTTGAAGTATATGCACAGAAAATTTTCAGAAATGTACTAATAAATGTAACATTATCAAGTGATAAATTGACCTAAAAACTAAAATTGTAATTTATTTTGATCATGGGATTTGTGTCGTGAGGTTTACAGATAACTGTGCAGTTAACAACTTAGAGAACTCTTGAATAAATGTCACTGGTAAAGGTATACTTTAAGTAACCAAGCTTTAATTTAAAATTTCATATTGGGTCGGGTCAAATACAGTTATACTTATCATGTCAAGTGCGAAATAAATGCTCGTCTATCTAAGAAGGTTTTTCTTGGTCACTTAAAATACACCTTTACCATGTAGCAAACCAACTGTTAAATATATCGAAATGAATATTTACACCGTGATGAAAGCATGAATACAAATAAACTTAGAGTATATGCCAAACACTAACATACTCTCGATGCACAGTACAGAACCCGTATTCGCTGAAGTTAACTGCACAGTTGACTGATTCGATGAACAGATCCCGTAGCACACACTATTTTCAGAAATGTCTAATAAATGTAACATTATCAACGAAATAAATTCACCTAAAAACTAACCTTGAAATTTATTGTGATCATGGAATTTGCGTCGTGTGGTGTACAGATAACTGTGCAGTTAACCGCGGTTAATACGGCGCTTCAGCTAGCGTTAGCAAATCCTTTTACGTTTTATTGCAGGGTAACTGTTTACCCACTTGGAACACGATCGAATAAACTACTTAAAGAACTCTTGAATAAATGTCGCTGGTAAAGGTATACTTTAAGTAACCAAGCTTTAATTTAAAATTTCATGTTGGGTCGGGTCAAATACAGTTGTACTTATCACGTCAAGTGCGAAATAAATGCTCGTCCATCTAAGGTTTTTCTTGGTCACTTAAAATACACCTTTACCATGTAGCAAACCAACTCTTAAATATATCGAAATGAATATTTACACCGTGATGAAAGCATGAATACAAATAAACTTAGAGTATATGCCAACACTAACATACTCTCGATGCACAGTACAGCACCCGTATTCGCTGAAGTTAACTGCACAGTTGACTATTCGATGAACAGATCCCGTAGCACACACAATTTTCAGAAATGTCTAATAAATGTAACATTATCAACGAAATAAATTCACCTAAAAACTAACCTTGTAATTTATTGTGATCATGGGATTTGTGTCGTGAGGTGTACAGATAACTGTGCAGTTAACCGCGGTTAATACGGCCCTTCAGCTAGCGTTAGCAAATCTTTTTACGTTTTATTGCAGGGCAACTGTTTGCCCACTTGTAACACGCTCGAATAAACCACTTAGAGAACTCTTGAATAAATGTAACTGGTAAAGGTATACTTTAATCAAGCTTTAATTTAAAATTTCATGTTGGGTCGGGTCAAATACGGTTATACTTATCATGTCAAGTGCGAAATAAATGCTCGTCTATCTAAGGTTTTTCTTGGTCACTTAAATTACACCTTTACCATGTAGCAAACCAACTCTTAAATATATCGAAATGAATATTTACACCATGATGAAAGCATGAATAGAAATAAAATTGGAGTATATGCCAACATTAACATACTCTCGATACACATTACAGCACCCGTATTCGCTGGAGTTAACTGCACAGGTGACTGATTCGATGAACTTATCCTGTAGCACACACAATATTCGGAAGTGTTTCATAAATGTGGTAGCCTTGTAATTTAGTTAGAACATGGAGTTTGCATCGTGAAGTGTACAGTTAACTGTGCATTAATCATCTGCGAATACGGCCGCATCAGCTAGGGTTGGCATATCTTCCATGCAAATTGCCCTTGCATGCAGTGCAACACTCTTGACGACATCGAAATGCACATTTGCACCATGATCAAAGCACCGCTTTCGACTAAATAATAATAAAAAAAGTGGAATGGATACAAATAAACAAAATAAGTATATTCCGACATTAATACACTAGACACACACACCACCCGGTTAGCAAATCTATTTCATTTGCTACCTCTAAAAGGATTGTATAGAATATTTTTATCGGATTAATATCAACCACATTTAAGTGAAGGGGCTAACACGAAGAGGCCTAAAGCCCAAAAAAATTCGAAGAGAACCCATACATTTTTAGATTTTTCAAAGAGAAAAAAGCCCAAAAGGAACCCGATCATTACTCTGTTCCGATTTAAACACGCGGGGGGGGGGGGGGGAGGGTTGACAGACTGACGGACGACAGGGCCCACACTATGGGTGCAGCCAAAGCAGCCACACGAGACCCACGATACAAAAGTAATAGCCCGGTAAAACGTATTCCAGATACCCATCAACCAAAATTTCTAGACAGGCTGAACCTGAACATGCGCACATACTTTTAACGATTGCTTAATAAATACAAACCAGCATATTCTTGTTGAATGCTCTCACTCGGCAATCCAAGCTGGCCACTCTCGTTCCAGCCCCACATATAAAGATCCCCAATGTCTGCAAAACACCAAGAAGATTGAAGCAGCATTCGTGGATTCATATGACAGTATTTCAACATTATATGCAAAGCTTTTTTATCATAAAACCCGGCAATTTTTGTGGAGACACTGTCTTCTATAAAAACCATCCCAACATCAAACTTGTTCCTTAAGTCTCCCTAAAACTTACAAAAAACCTTATCTTTAAACTGCGGTTACCAACGGGCCTAAAAATAGACTGTTTCCCAAAACAACACACTCCCAAAGAGCTACGTTTAATATTACAGGCACTTTGCGACAATGGTTCTTTTTTCACATGAAAAAGCGAGACAACCAAGAAAAGAAAATCTCAGAAAAGGAAAGGGTATTAAAACACTCAAGTTTGGAATTTTAAGCAATGACTGTGGCGTTTGTCTGGCACATACTTTTTCTTTCTGATAAGTAAAACAGACCTTACAATTATGCCATGATTTAAAAGTTTCCTATAAATTTCACAGAACCTGTATCAAACTAGAGCCTCAGTAAGGCAGGATCCCCCGTGAAGCAGTAAAAGTAAAATGTATGAAAACATTTTTGGCAGCTTTCCTCACGTGAATTTTTGGGAGATTTTCAAAGTAATAACTTGAATTTATATATTTTTCACAATCCAGTGCTTAATATTGCCTGATTTACCCTCAATCCCTTCTATGAGAAGTCGGCCGGACAAAACATCGCCTCACGGTTAAGTTCAAGCCAAAAATCCACCATTTTTAACAATTTCCCACGACGTCAATTTTTGACCGATTTTGACATAATGCCACATCACATCTTCAATATATATATTTTCACCATGCAAGGTTTCAGGTTCCTATGACATACCCTTCTGTGAGAAGTTGGCCGGACAAAACTTAGTACTTTTGTGGACAGACAGACGGACCAGCTCATAACTATATCCCTCCGTTTCAAGGGAAATAAAAAGGCATCAGAAATTTTCAGTTCCTTTACAATTTTAAACCCGTAGCGTGTCATTTGGCCCTCTCAACATATGCTACTAAAACATTTACCACTAACAGCAGCGGAGTGCCAGCCTCCAGCACTTATGGATACGATTCTCAGCGGCTCTAGCGCTTCCACTAGCTGTGGGGTGGCTCGGCTTTCTGTGCTGCCATTGCCTAACTGGCCACGGCTAAAACAGTCACGATGTCAACTGGGATTTCAACATTTGATATATGTTAGAGAATTTTTCGAAATTACCTAATCATTAGGAAAACCTATTACACTTTTGAAAAATTTAAATGAAAGAAACTCCCTAAGCACAAAGACTGGACGTGTACTTTGGGATAGAACTTACATGGTCCAATGATAGTAACAATTTTGCAAAGATACTATAGCATGACGTTGATCATTTCGAAATGCATTGCTTGACATATAAATCGATTAAAATTTCATCGCGTCTCTCACCTAACACAAACTCATAAGTTCTCCCAGTTCTCCAATATTCATTTCCTGCTATTCTTTTTTAATAAATAAATTACCTTTTTTCAGCAAATAATATAAAGCTATTAGTGAGATTTTAAAGAATTCACAAAACTACCGGCAAGCACAGAGGCTTTGTTCACAGTTTCAATCATCACTATTTAGTTCCTCTTTTCAAACAGAAACAAGTGTCTCTCTGACTAAACACATAATTCTCTAATACCCATTTTCCTTTCCTTCCTTTTACAGAAATGTCATTTCTACAAGCACATTCATAGTTCGTTGTCAAAAATGAAAAAAATAAACAAAACTATATGTGGTCACAAACAGAGTTTACTGTGTAACATTTTTATCCGGGTCCTGAAGTTGGTCAAGACAGGCAGATTTTGCCCTACGCCCGAATCTGGAAGGAGTCACGACAAACAGGTTTCGCTTAATATGTTTTTATCCAAGTATTCAAGATGGTCTGGATTCAGCAGCTCATAAATTTCACAAACAAGATTTTTACGTAATGACGTAATTCGCCTTCCTTAATAATGTACCATGCGCCAAAAAATGATAGAACCGTCCGACCTACTCATGGAATAAGCAAAACAAGTTTGAAGTCTATCCATCTTTTCGTTCGAGATATCTTGCACGCATTTTGTTCACAACAGACTAACAAACACATACAGACAAACACACGCATGCGTACACACATACACAAACATACATGTCTCCACTTTGTCTGGGAGACATAATTATCCACAGGAATGACATCAAAATATTTCGTAATTATGCAACATACAACAGTTTTGTAATTATGGGATATGTCCCCTGTCATCTGCAACCCACCCTCCCCAATAAAGCAAATATGTCTCTCACCTATCTCCCTATCATGCGAATAGAAGCTTATTTAACCTAGGCACTTTATGAATCTTGCAATAAACTACAAACCACACAATTCAAGTGATAAATTGATTACGTGAAGTAAAAGGTGCACTTTATTTTAGAGCACTTCTCTTGTTGTTCTCTTGAGCGTTTACTCAGGCACCTCCCTGAATCAAATAATCGCAGACCTACAGTTTGGGTTTCTTATAACACAGCCAGCTGCAGCAAATTCAGTGTTGCCACGGACGTCAAGAGAAAAAAAAAAGTATAAAAAAAGTAAAAAAAAAGTATAAAATGGGTAAAAAAAGTAAAAAAAAAGTATCAACAAAAACTGCTTAAAAATACCTTTAAAGTGGTAAAAATGATAAAAACGATGGAAACGTTCATTATCAGTGCAACCTCGTGTATTGGGTCACATTGTTACCACCTAACCACGTATCAAACTAACGAAAGACCCATGTCAGTCTCACTTTAAAGGAAACTAAGAACAGAAATGCAGTTACCTTATGAAATCGAAACCTTTATACATATATATAAATATATATATATATATATATATATATATATATATATATATATATATATATATATATATATATATATTCACTCTGCAAGGTAGCATATGCCTGGGATAAATAGTTTCGGAGAACTCGCGTGGAAAGCACCCAAGTCTTACATTGCAGTTATCTAAAAAAAATCGCAATTTTTGACAAGTCGCCATTTTGGCAATTCTTGACCGATTTGAAAAATAACACGACATTGCACAACTTCAATATATATATTTTCACTGTGCAAGGTTGCATATGCCTAGGGTAAATAGTTTCGGAGAACTCGCGGGGAAACAAAAAAGCATCCAAAGTGTGACACACGACCGGACGGACAGAGGGCAATCCTACAGACCCCCACCCCCAGCTCGTCCAGTTGGGGTCCAAAAAACGTATCTGTGATATCAGCTTAGAAACAAAACTCACAATCATGAGCGAACAATCTGCATTTTGTTACAAACAAAACTAGACCAAAATTCGCACAGCGATTTAGACCCCACTTGGAATGATAACTTAAAATGGAAGGAATTTGTGGCTATTTGAAGGTATTTGTTGCGTGGAACGTGGAAGACATTAGGTATCGTTGGCAAAGAAAGGCGTAACGTGATTAACGAAGACGGGAAAAGAGCGGAATCTGCATCGCTATGGATATGGAGAAGGAAAGGCGAAAGATCGACAGCAGAAGTAGCCCCAAACTCCCCTGAAGCCACACAGCTGACTCACCCCGTGATTTCTGATGCTCGGGGGAGTCAGATGTGCAAAGTCTGCAGATCCACCGAACATCAGACGCTAGCAGAAAGATGTCCGATGCGCCTAACCACACCATTAACCGACGTAACACCATTTAAAGGCAAAAACGACGTCCTAAGTAATTTCTACCCATGCCAAGTGACAGTGTTTTAACGCAGATTCCGGTCCTCTGAACACGCGTACCAGTTCATTAAGGCGAAGTTCTACGGCCGAGACCGGCTTGCAGAGAATATATGTAAGCAGACGACAGCGTGTGCTGCCAAGAGACTAGGGAAGAGATTACCTGCTGAGCAATCGTGGGATAATGAAAAGCTTGACGTCATGAGGAAAATAATTAGAGCCAAAGAAAGACGTAAACTCCTAGAGGCAAGAACTGTAATCGCGGAGGCAGTCCCAGGAGACATCTACTGGTCTAGTGGGCTCTCCAAAGAGCAGATTGTCTGGGCCAGGATGAGCCATTGGCCGGGGAAGAACGTCATGGGAACTTTACACATGGAATTAAGAGACGAAATCAAACGAAAACGACGGGATTTTGCTAGTGAAGATAGACGAGCGTGGATAGATAATGAAATATAGCGTGCCACCCCGGAGGTAGTTAGGAATGATCACCCTAGCTGACCAGCCAGACAGAGCGCGTAGCACCCTAATCGTCGAAACGCGTGTTGAAGTCTGGTCGGTGCCTGAAGAACCAAAGGGGTTTGCTGTATCAAGACAGTATCTATAGGTATTTATAGGTATGCTATTATTGCTATTTGTTAACAATTTTCACATGTCTGAACGTAGAACATCCTCCTAAATACTATCAACTATACAGGTAAGGTCAAGGTCAAAATTTTTTATCAGGTGCACCACTTCAGATGACCCTCCATACATGTGCCAAGTTAGAAGATATGCCTGTAAATCGATTCGGCGGAAGAAGATAAAAATTTAAAAAAAATGGGAGGGAAAAAAGGTGAAGAATTAGAGACAATCCATCCCCAATTGATATTTGCAATATCAAGTGGAAACAAGTATAGTTAAGTCCCCCACCGCACCTCCATTTTTGAAATAAAACAGTTCGAGTGACCTTGACCTTTGATCCAAGGTCATCAAACCTAATCAGGTCAAGATCCTTAGCTTCCCAAACCAGCTGCCAATTTTAGTTGTAATCGTCCAGCCGAACTTGACATATCATGTCCACAACAGCGTGCACATGACGCACAACCGGAGATATTGTGTCCCCAACAGAATATTTTACAAGTTTCAGTGACCTTAAAAAGGTTAACTTGACCTTTGACCCAAGGCAACCAAAACCTAATCGGATCAAGTGCCTTTGCCTACCATTCCATCCACCAATTGTGGTTGAAATATGTCCAGCTAAACTTGAGATACCCGCCTTATACAGCAGCAATCATCCAACTGCAGGCTCTGCTGCTCTCGATCAATATCGATCAATAGCTAATGAGAGCACATTTCAAAACTGACATTTGCACTTTTTCAAAAATCTGGCATTTTTTCAATTTTCGTCAAAAATATGTATGTTTTTCAAATTCGCTTATTTGTCAATTAAAAAACGAAAAAAATATCAAATTGGCGAAACAGGCGGCAAGAATCTGAGAGCAGAAGTTTAAATTGGCATTATATCAGCCTCGGTGTATTGATCGCCTAATTTTCAATGAAAGCCATCACACCATGCGTGTGCAAGCTTAAGCTGGCTACGCCGTTTGGATTTTTCCCAATTGCTGAAGATTGATGAAATTTGGCTCAATTATACAGGGGTGATTAGACGCCATAAAATCTGCATTTCTTTCCGGCAAGAATCTGAGAGCAGACGCTTAAATTGGCATCATATCAGCCTCGATGTATTGATCGCCTAACTCTCAATGAAAGCCATCACAGCATGCGTATGCAAGTTTAAGTTGGGTGCAGCGTGTGGGTTTTTCCAAATTGCTAAAGAGAAAAGAAAGGGTCAAGAGAAGCCGTGTACAAAATTTGAAACGAATCCATCTATCGATAAGGCCTGTAGGCGCGTGAGACTGCCGTATATACTGTAAGTCAAGTGTCGATTTTCAAAAGTCCGCCATTTTGTCAATTTTTTTCCGAACCGAAAATTTCTTGGTCACTGCTTTGCGGAAGGGTCCAGAGAAGCCGTGTACAAAATTTGAAACGAATCCATCCATTAATGTGGCCTGTAGGCGCGTGAGACTGAAGTGTGACAGACGGACAGGCCGAAAAGTTCAAAATTATATCCATCCGTTCCACGGAGGATAATAATTATTCCAGTAACGCTCAATTTACTTTGTACCATCCATTTTACCATCACAGTCAAGCATGTGCGTCCTGTTCTCTCTGAGTGCATAATCAGGCGAAACATTTGTGAATAAAAAGTAAAAAAAGTATAAATTTTCGGTAAAAAAAGTATAAAAAAGTAAAAAAAAAGTATAAATTTCGGGGTTGGTCAAAAAAAGTATAATACTTTTAAAAAAGTATAATGTGGCAACACTGCAAGTTGACCTGCATAATATCATGCATCTGGAATAGCTAATCCCTGGCCAAGGAATTCATCATGCAATAGCACGCAGTGAGCAGTGCACCAAAACGCTGATAAAATACATTAAGATTCATGAAGCATCAATCAATCCCTTGTGCTGTGCTGTCACTGTTTTGACTTCCAATGCCTCAAGACAATCTTCTGGAAAACGCAGCAATCCCCAACGTATCAAGTAACAACACAAGTTTTCTTACGTAGTTTAGTCAACAAAACAGCTTAATAAGGAGGGGGAAGGAGGGGGGGAGGATGTTCAGCTAAATCAAAAAAATATATATCAAGTAAAATATTAAAGGGAAATGCGGGTATCTCACCTACAATTGACATTTCCCTCAAACTTTCACAGTTAATGCTTTGAGGGTATACATTCAAAAATTGAAAAGAAAAAGGGGGGTCACCGATGTTATAAGAGAAATAAAGACACTGAAAGGTCGCGTACTTTTACTATAGAAATCATATTTTCCCTGTTTGAAGAACACGTCATACGAAATGTTTTGAGCAAATATATGTCACCTTATCAATAAGAGAATTATACAATCTTTTTGACGAAATCTCATTGACTTAATGGATAAATGGTGAAAACAGTGTGATAAAATTTTAATGGACAATATCTCAACACAGGCCCTTCTAGGAACAAAATATCAATGCAGACCATTTCTGGACACGACCCTATTCGTCTTTGAAAAGAATTTTTCGATCTAGACGGATTTAGTTGTTATTTATACTGTGTGAACATTGATTCAAACTCAGTGATATTCAATGTATTGTATTGTATTGTTCTTTAGATCCCTTTCAACTGCTATGGTCATATCGGGATCCCCCTGCCACATTATACTGAAGTGGGGCATTCCAGCCCTCCTTCTAACCCTTACATGTGGAGTGCCTCACAGGGTAGCAAGGAGGAGTCCCAATTTTAAAGTCTTAGGTATGACCCGACCGGGGTTTGAACCCACGATCTTCCAATCCCGAGGCGGACACTCTAACCATTAGGCCACCGAGGCTGGTCGTTTGTGCTGTGAGAAAGGTGATAGAATAATATATATATATAAATATATATATATATATATATATATATATATATATATATATATATATATATATATATATATATATATTAGTGCTTTTGCGAAACAATTTAAAAGCATATAGAGTAAATGCGGATGCTGTGACATCCAGCGGTTGTAAACTGCGCCGTCTGTGTCGTCTGTCTCTTCCCATCAGATGGAAGCGTGAGTGTTCTGGGGTGAAAGGTATGTGGCGTCTAGTGTCGTGTCCTGGTCCTTGATTTAGTAAATAAACGTTTAAAAACAAAAAAAAAAAGAGTTCTTGTTAATGGTCAGGTTCCGAGAAGGTCAAGGCCGCCAAGCTGCCTCTTCTATAACGTCGTTCCTGGCCCGAAGGTTCGAAAATGAGCTCAAAATCGCCCAGTCTTTAACCGTTTTCGATATAATGACCCGGATCCGGTCTGGAGCGCGACCAAAGTCAAGATCACCGAGATACTTTTTATGTAACGTTTTTTTATAGAAACGCAGTGCCAGTTCGTGTCTTTTTACTCTGATGGGACCTGGGTACCGTCACTTGACAGTTACTCTTCTCAACTTGTGACTGATAAAAGCAATGATCCGTCGCTTTGCGAATCTTCAAATGGAAAGAAAAGTTGGTCTGTTGCTTTGGGAATCTTCAAAGAAAAAAAATTCTACATGTTTGTTGCCCCTTTCCTTCAATTCCAAGATCCTAAAGAAATCCTTAATTCACGTTGTTAAATAAAAAAGCTACATGTGTAAATGAATAGAGATTTCTCCTAAATTGATCTCCTTCTTCAATGTTATTTACAGGTTAAAAACCTAATCCAGTCAAACTCTTCGTGTTCACAACTGCCCAGGTCCACTATCTGGGTCATTTTCTCGCATGCGTGTCCCGCTAGTTTCACATTGGTCACCCATCCCACGTTTGAATAATGACGTTGATTAAAAATACTTTGCTGATTTATTTTTACTGTTATTAAGCATTTTTTTCTCAGTTTTAAACTTTATGACAACATTAATTTTTGTGTTTCATAAACTGATTGGGTGATTCGTGTTACATCTGCTATGTCAAAAAGATCACTTTTTAGCAGATACGCTCCGGCAGTTAAGCCAATTTCTGAAAACTATAACAAAGGGCACATACGTATATGTTATAGGAGATCTGTGTAATCAGCGGTTTCACGAAATCGCTAAAATTTCCAGCGCTTTCATGAAATCGCTGAAATGAACGGCCAGGGAATACATGTGTAATGTATGTGGGTTCATTATTAAAAAAGTATTCAATGTAATGCATGTCAGTCGCTAGATGGCGCAGAGTTACCCGCATTTCCCTTTAAGTACACTACATCACATAACTACATCACCAACCCCCTCCTCGGTAAGTGTTCTTTTTTTCCAGTGCAAAAACCAAGCCCATTTTCCCTTCTTTAATATAAATGTGGCTCCGAAAGTACAACTAATCTTTTTATCCAAATATACCATCACACCTATAACCTAACACACGGGTGTTACAACCAACACATACTTTGTCTTGCTATGGTCTCCTGATACCGGAAGATGGTAGGTGCCCACTGGTTTTATTGTACCTCTCTTTTTCCGCGTCTGGAAGGTGATCACTACAGACAAATTTACTGTACGTCTTTCCATCCTGATCTGAATGTGGTCGCTACAGAAGGTATTACTGTACGTCTTTTATACGGGTCAGGAAAGCAGAAATACAAAATACTTTCTTTTGAGACGTTGAATGTGGTAAAGTTGCTCTGAGCCTAGTTGGTAGGTATAACATACTGATTTTAATGTTATTCTTTGCTCCGGGCCTGGAAGGTGGTGGCTATAAATACTTTTTATCCGTCACGACAAACAGGCTTTATTGTATTTTTTATCCGGGTCTTAAAAAGTCATACATTACCACTCCCCTCCTTCACTGTTTTTCCCCCCTTTTTTTTGGTCTCACTCTCACCCCCCTTAAATTTGGCTACGACACTAAACTCTGGGATAACCCTTTTTCAAATATAACCTCGACCCGTTACCCAAAGTATACTTATGATATTCTTTGCCTTGGCACGGTCTCGTCGCTCAAAATGCGATTTCACATTGAAAAACAAGCATGTCCAAGGACATGACCCAGCTGAGTTACCAAACAAGGAAAGAAAAAAAACTCTGAAATGAATACTGTTAGGCCAAAAAATGAAGAAATTTATTTCTGAACGTAACTTTTTCATAATTTTAATACACAAAAACGAGTTTTCCCGGGTGGAGGCTACCCGAAAAGGGATGTTGGAGAGGTTGGGTTTTGACGATTCACGTATTTACCGACATTTACACATTTTACAAAATTTTTAAAATTCCACCATTTCGGCATTTTTTGTCATTTGCGAAAAAAAGCAAAGTCCAGGTGTAGAAGCACCTAAGAAACTGTCGATTAAAATTTCAAAGTTTCCCCTTTTCGGCAGTTTTTGGCGAACCGCCAAAAAAAAATAACCCCTGGGGAACATCCCTGGATAACATCTAAACGACTGGAGTAAAACTGTAGGAGGAGTAGCATTTAAAAAATGGGTCAAAACGGGCACTTAAAGTGCCGCCATTTTGTCAGTTTTTCGTCAATCGTCAAAAAAGTAATAGCCAGGTGGGGGACCGCCCAGGGACATTTCTGCATAATATCAAAGCGATTGGAGTAAAACTGTAGGAGGAGTAGCATTTTAAAGAAAAAGTTTAACATACGAACATACATTCAAGCCCCATACAGTGATATGACTAACCCAGTCCGACAAAGTCGGCTGGGTTAATAAATGTGGCTTAACCCTCGTCCATACTGGGTTGGTGAGTAACTCTCATTCCGCCCCCTACCTTTCCACTCCACTCAAGTGGATTGCCTCTCCTAGTCAACTTTTACGCTGAGCAACTAAAATGACTATAAATACGATCTCCAATAAGCCATGGTATAAAGAACTAACGTGTGCTGGATTACGACTCCTCTATGTACAAAACATCTTGAGACGTGTTTTACCGTAAAGGTATCATGTTTTACAAGATATTTCACAACACTTTTTTTTCATGACGTTCTGACCCCTGGATTCAGACCACTGGTTGTTTGAATGAGTCAGCCTCTTTTTAATTCGTTCGACCCATACTTCATCAATTGCACAATCCTCATATACTTTGCATCATGCCAGACATGTTCTGCAAAGGTACAGAAAACATCAAAATGACAAGTGACCTCACTGGGCGTCATTAAATTATATTTATAGATGAAACCAAGGCTGAAGAAATTCAACGATGGGGTGGGGGGTGCGGGGGCACAATCAACTCTTTCAGTGAATGTGCGTATTTTTATGTCCCGGGGCAAACGAGCATGATAGTGGGGCATATAGTGTTTGACTTGTGCGTCCGTCCGTCTGTCTCTGTGTATGTTACGCTTTAGGTACCAAGTTTTGTGGATCGCACTGTAGCGTAGCTATTTGGCCGGCAACTTTTTTGCTCGTGAGATATTGTTCCTAATATACTGAAGTTGTGCAGGACGTCCTCCATTTGTCCGATGAGTCGTTTATTCGGTCGGAATTGGGGTTTGATCTTAGGCAATTTTACTGTAGCTAGATATTTTATGCACTAAGTTTTGTGGATCACACCTCATTCTACATATTTGTTTGGTGATTTATTTGTTTATAGATTATTGTTTCTAATATACTGAAGTTGTGCAGGACGTCGTCCGTTTCTCCGACGAGGCGTTTATTCGGTCGAAATTGGCCTATGAGGTTAGGCAATTTTACTGCAGTTACGTCCTCGGGACCAAGTTTTGTGGACAGCACTGTAGCGTAGCTATTTGGCCGGCAACTTTGTTGCTTTTTGATATTGTTCCTAATATATTGAAGTTGTGCAGGACGTCGTTCATTTGTTCGACGAGGCGTTTATTCGGTCGGAATTGGGGTTTGAATTTAGGCAATTTTACTGTAGTTAGATGTTTTATGCACTAAGTTTTGTGGATCACACCTCATTCTACATATTTGTTTGGTGATTTATTTGTTTATAGATTATTGTTTCTAATTATTGAAGTTGTGCAGGACGTCGTCCCTTTGTCCGACGAGGCGTTTATTCGGTCGAAATTGGCCTTTGAACTTTTTACTGCAGTTAGGTGCTCGTTACTAAGTCCGTGCTTATTCATTCTTTCTTCAAGAAGAATCACATCCCTCAAACTAAGACTGACACTGTCAGTCTAAGATTATGTCACTGACTATTCGCGAGGCGGGGCATTTGTGCTCCGATCGGACACACCTCTAGTTTTTACATTTGATGATGGCAATGGCTATGAGCACATTTGTTCAAGGACAAAGTCCCAACGGACGAAAAGCGATAAGATCAATACCAGCGTGCATGAGCAAGGGAATTTCCCTGGAAAATTGGGCTTCAAAAGACGAGATGGCAAAGGGCTAGCTAAATAATTAATTTCGCAAACGGACCCAAACAGAGACCGATAAATACATAAATACGTGGATAATCTACCAGAGATACCTTCCAACAACGCATCGAAAATGTATCCACACGCGTGTACTGTTGATCGAACATACACAATTATTTCAAAGAACAGAAACGTCCAGTAAATGGTGATATGGCCAAATACATGTGATTACGTTTGCGCTGGCGTTTTGACAAGAAGAAAACGCCGCGTTTAAAACAGTATTACTTCATGTTTTTTGTATGTATTATTTTGAGGCGTTTGCATTTCGGACCGCGGCGTAGCGCTGAGCGGGGGACTATAGTATTCGAGTCTGTCCGTGCGTCTGGCGACACTTGGAAACACAAATGTATTATTTTGCGGGGTTTGCATTTCCGACCAGTGAGCATGTTTATTTAATTTGCGTTGATGTGCGGTTTGCATTTCGGAAAAATACGCATGTTTTTTTAGCTTGCCACTATGCTCTGTTCGCATTTCGGACCAGTACGCATGTTTATTTAGCTTGCGTTGATGTGCGGTGCGCGTGTTTATTTAATATGCCTTCCTGCATGTTTACTTAAATTGCGTTGATGCGCGGCTCGCATTTCAGACCAGTTAGCATGTTTATTCAACTTACGGTGATAAGCCCTTCGCATTTCGGACTAGTGCGCATGTTTGTTTAGCTTGTGTTGATGCACGTTTGACTTTTCGGACCAGTGCACATGTTTATTTAATATGCATTGTTGCGCGATTCTTATTTTAGACCAGTGCGCATGTCTATTTAACTTGCGTCGATGCGCAGTTCCCATTTCGAACCAATGCGCATGTATATTCAACTTCCGTCGATGAGTGGTTCGCAATTCGGACAAGTGCGCATATTTATTTCGCTTGCGTTGATAAGCTGTTCACATTTCGGACCACTGCGCATGTTTATTTAACTTGCGTTGATCAGCGTTTCTTATATTTTAGACCAGCACGCATGTTTATTTAACTTGCGTTGTTAAGCGGTTCGCATTTCGGACCACTGCGCAAATTTATTTAACTTGCGTTGATAAGCGGTTCGCATTTCGGATCACTGCGCATATTTATCTAACTTGCATTGACGCGCGGTTTGCATTTGTGACCAGTGCGCACATTTATTTAACTTAATTAACCCAAAAAATTAATTTTTCAAGAGGGGACTAGCTGGAGAAGAATGATACAAAATTGGAAAGGAATTCAAAAAAAAAAATTGTGGGAGGAGCATTTTAAAAATTAAAATAAAAAATACCCCTCATATGACCAATTTTTGGCAGATCGCTAAATGAGTAATTTTTAAAAAAAAAGGACTACTTAGAGAATAATCGTACAAAATTTGAAGAAAATCTTATCAAAATTGTGTGGAAAAAAGCATTTGAAAAATTTTTTACCATAAAATTACAAATGTCTCCAATTTGGCCAATTTTAGGCGGATCGCCAAAAAGAGTAAATTTTCAAGACAGGCCTACCTAGAGAACAATCGTACAAAATTGGAAAGGAATCCAATCAAACTTGTGGGAGAAAAAAGCATTTTGAAAATTAGGCAGCAAAAAATTTAAAATGCCCTCCCCCCATTTGGCCAAATTTAAGGGGATCGCCAAGAAAACTAAATTTTCAATGGAGGACTATGTTAAGAATATTTGTACAAAAGTTGAAGAAAATCTGATCAAAATTGTTCGAGAAGAAGCATTTTGAAAATTGGCAACCACGAAATTAAATGTCCCCCATTTAGCCAATTTTTGTCGGATCGCCAAAAAGAGTAACTTTTCAAGAGAGGTCTACCTAGAGAACAACTGTCCAAAATTGGAAAAGAAGTCGATCAAAATTGTGGGAGAAGAAGCAATTTGAAAATTAGATACCAAAAAAATTTTAAAATGTCCCCCATTTGGCCAATTTTTGGCAGATCGCCAAATTGAATAACTTTTCAAAAGAGGCCTACCTGGGGAATCAACGTGCAAAATTTGAAGAAAATCTGATCAAAATTGTGTAAAAAAAAAGCATTTTGAAAATTGGCAACCACACGATTACAAATGTCCCCAATTTGGCCAATTTTTGGCGGATTGCTAAAAAACATAATTTTTAAAAAGAGGCCTAGTTAGAGAACATTCGTATAAAATTTGAGAGGAATCCGATCAAAAGTGAAGGAGAAAAACAAAAAGAAGGAGAAGAAGCATTTTAAGTAAAAGTTTACACACGTACATACCGACGACGGATACCCCTCTATTAATGGAATAAGACCAACCCGACACAGTCAGCTGGTCTAAAAAGTATAAGCCTTATACATGACCCCTTAGGCGTGCCTCACACAAAAAATAAATGACATCGAATCAAAAATAAATATGGGAGATGAATTTTGAATTATTTTTGAAATTTGTTCTTCAAAAATTCCCCCAAAATACAAAAATTGTCCGATCGACTAAACAAGCATAGGCGATATGCGCGACCACTTAGGGGGTGCCTCATATAAAAAATAAAGGACATCGAATCAAAAATGTTAGAAGAGATATATTTTAAATTTAAAAAAAATCGCCAAAAATTAAAAAATCACCCGATCGACTGAAAAAGCACAAGCTGTATGCAAGATCCTCTGGGGGTGCCTCACACCAAAGATAAATGAAATCAAATCAAAACTGTAGGAGGTGCATTTTCTTAATATTATACACGTATTTTACGTACATACTTTTTGTTCAAACCATACGAAACACACGTAACAGTTACATATCCTGACCGTGTAGATATTCTTACTGTGTATTCTTAAGGTGTATGCTCTCCAGCATTTTGTACCAGCAAACATGATCATAAAATAACCAGGATTGCCAAACAGTTCACAAGCTTTTTTTCCTTTTTTTTCAAAATCATGACAGCAAAGGACTCACCCGCGGGTACAACAGTATATAGAAACTTCTTTTTCCGCGAATAAAGACTTTTTGAGCGTTATATGCTTGTCTGCCAGACCTCGGCAGATTTGATACCAGTTGAAGCAACAACTAGTAAAGAGTTACTTAAAAGATTTGTTTAACGATACGGCCGACCCTTGGTAGGCAGTATGTAACTAGAAATATGCATATGTAACTAGAAAGCAATAGTATCACAGATTAGCTAAAACTAGAGCAGTGTGCAAGCCCACAAATTCCCCCCCCCCCCCCCCCCCATCAGTTAAACACGGCCATCAGTAGTCAATTAAGAGCTGAAATTTTCTAAATCCAGCTGGTCCATTTTACTTGGACGAACCTGGCCCATTTACATTACCGATCTGTGTTTGTTCCCATAGAAGCTACATACCAAGTTTCATTAAAATCCTTTCAGTAGTTTTTAAGTTATCGTGTTAACAAGCTCTTGATGACAGACCGATCGACAGACCGACAGACACGTGGTCGGTCGAATATATTCCCTGTGGGGAATAAAATATGTATATTCAAAAATGATAAACTAAACAGAGCAGCTAGAAATACTGAACAAGTTTGTTTCTTCTAAAAATTGCATAATCTTACTGGTTACCTCTGACAAGACGTGAGCGGACGTCCGCGCAGTCACTTAAATGATATTTATGACTGACATATGTATGTTCTATTCTTGCTCTGTGTATTACCATATCGTCCGGGCTATAACTTATGGAGGGCAATTTACGCCGAAAAATATTCTTAATTTCAAACCACTTTTTTCCTTTGTCCGTTCCCAACGGTGTTGCTAAAGATCCTTTCACTATCTTCAGATATGATATTTAAAGCCTGAGAATGGTATAAGAAGTCAGAGCTATCTCGTTTAGCGCCTCTCAGCTATCTCGTTACCCTGATTTCCTACATGACTCGGGATCGAACAGAAAATTACCTCTCCGCCAGCCTGGATGGCCTGGATGGCATCGTGGATGGCATCGTGTTCTTCTTTGTTCTAGAAGTCCTAGGATTAAAGCGTTTGATATTTCAAAATTCTCAAGTGATGACCTCAGTGCAAATCATGAAGTTTTTGTAGCGGCTAATCTTGATGATTTTTTTTTTTTTTTTTTGGGGGGGGGGGCGGGGGGTTAGCAGTAGGGCTGATTTCTGCAGATATTATCGGCCACCCATCTCGAAATCTTGTTTTCAGGATATTGCACTCTATTGACTACTGAAGCCGCTGCTTTATCTTCAAGTTTAGAGTCAACTGAGTAAAATGTATGATAATCTTTGAGCTGTTCTTTAAGCTCTGCAATGGTCTCTTTTGCAAAATATGAAAGGGTTTTAACTAAACGTTTGCCTGATCACTGTTTAGGCTGACTGGGAATCCTACAGTTAGCAACATATTCAACGATGATTTATCTCCCTCGAGATAAGGTATAGCTCCGGCACCAAACACAGGTGTGGTATTAGGTTTTCTATCTGTGAGCTGCGAGAAATATGTTCCAAGGACTACTTCGTGTACAGGATTTATTCTGTTCGTATATAGTTTTACTGCACATTGCAGAACAAGTTTCAATCTTCGAACCCTAAGTAGTGATCGTCACTTGCCTCTACGTGTAAGCTGTCAACTGGTTAAGCATTAAGACATAGCTGTAGACCTTGGTTTTGTATACGTTCCAGGATCTTCTGATGGGACGGTCTAGCTCAGCCATACAGAATGCTCCCACGGCCTAACCTAGATCTTATGCAGCATACATTTAGTGCCGTGTCTACTCCCCAGTCATGGGCCGAAATAATACTGGGCAGAAGTAATGCCTTTTGCGCGTTTTCTTTCCAGCTCTTCGATGTAGGATATAAAACTAAATTGAGAGTAAAAAATTAAACCTAAAATTTCGTTTTCTTTTACCACATATATTTCATGATTTGAAAAAAATAATAATAAAAATAAAATATAAAATAAACTAGAACCGTATTTCGCTAGCGAAATGTTAAACACTTGATAAAAATTAAAACGCAAAAATACTTCCTTCAATAGATTATTTCTTGAATAATATAAAGTACTTTACAACATGCATACAGTGTGTTATACAACTATGTACAGAGCTTACGGCACAGAATGTATGCGGCTTATTATATTCTAAAAAATCTCACCACTGTCAAGAAAAAACTCCATAGGTTGATAACTTAATACCAGCTAAATTAATTAGCAAACAATACAGCCGGAATACGTCTTATAAGCCGAGTAGTGTTTGGTTTTTGTTGACTTAAGGTTTTATTGACTTACAGGCGTACGCTGTGTTAGCTATTTACGCAGTGAGAGCTCACACAAAGCTGAACAACTGTGTGGTGTTCTGTGCTGTACGTTAAATGCTCCGCATTTACTTGCAAAAATACACTATTTTAACATGGCGTTTTAACAAATAAATAGGGCTGTCACAAAGTTTTATTTGAACAAGTATGAACTAGTCTCAGAACAATAAGAAATTTTACCTTATATAAACTAGAGCTTCAGTGAGGCAGGATCCCCCCTGTGACACATAATGTCATTGGCTGTTAGTAAATTCATTGAAATTGAAAACCCCACATTGCCTAACAATTTTTGGTCGATTTAAAAAATAAGACGATGTTGCACACCTTCAATATACGTATTAACCGCATGCAAAACCAAAAAGCATTAGCATAAACAGTTCCAGAGTTACGGCCTGGACACAAAGTCACATCTTTGTACATTCGAACTAAATTTTCACAAGTTTTCAAAATACTGTCATTTTGACAATTTTTCATCAAATCGAACGAAACCACGACGTTTCACGCCTTCAAAATAGGTACTAACGGCCTTTTAGAGGTAAAAGCATTAGCATAAATAGTTTTGGGGTTACGGCCTGGACAAAATGTCACATCTTTGTACATTCGAACTAAAGTTTTATCTATTTTCAAAATACTGTCATTTTGACAATTTGTCACCAAATCGAACGAAAATACGACTTTGCACACCTTCAATACACGTGTTAACCTCATGCAAAACGAAAAAGCATCAGCATGAATATTTATGGAGTTACGGCCTGGGCAAAATGTCACATCTTTGCACACTCGAACTAAATTGTTATGAATTTTCAAAACACTGTCATTTCAAAAAAATTTTATCAAATCGAACGAAACCACGACGTTGCACATTTTCAATATACGTATTAACCGCATGCAAAACCAAAAAGCATTAGCGTGAACAGTTCTGGAGTTACTGCCTGGACAAAAAGTCACATCTTTGTAAATTCGAACTAAATTTTTATCTATTTTCAAAATACTGTCATTTTGACAATTTTTCATCAAATCCAACAAAATAACGTTTCACACCTTCAATATGCGTATCAACCGCACGAAAAACGAAGAAGCATTAGCATGAATAATGTTGGAGTTACGGCCTGGACAAAATGTGACATCTCTGCACATTCCAACTAAATTTTTATCTATTTGCTCTCATTTTGATAATTTCTTTTCAAATCGAACAAAACTACGACGGAGCACACCTTCAATTTACTTATTAACCGCACGTAAAACGAAAAAGCATTAGCATGAATATTTTTCGAGTAACAGCCCGGTTTTGAAGCATGTATGTATATGTACTTTGTTTATGCGGGTCTGGAAGATGGTCAAGACCGGCAGGTTTTACCTTAAGTCTTGTTATCCGAACTGTAAGTTGCCACTACAAAAAGGTTTTACTTCACGTCTTTTTCCCGGATCTTGAAAGTAGTAGTTAAAAATAAGTTTACCGATTTTTTTGTGCTAACCTTAACCCCCATCACCCCACCAAGCTGTCTACTGCAGGTACGACTCTAAAGGCAACCCTAACCATTTCAGCCACGTTACGGTATGGGTTTGTACACTAAGTGTAGTTACAGCCATGATGTATAAACCTATGTATGTACCTTGTCTTCGTACATTCCCATCGGCTAAAAAGAAAAAGAAAGACAGTCTTGATAACTGTGCAACACTATGACTCCTCTTGGTGGGGCTGCTTGGAAAGGCATTTTGGTGCCAAAATAGCGAGCTCCTTGTCATAACACAAGATATTAGATGACCCACTTTAAAAGTGAAAGCTACCTCCAGGTACTGCACAAGCATTGTGAGCTGTTACCTAATTACCCCCATATATGGAACGGCTTGGCAGCCAAATGAAAACATTCTAATAGCTGTAAGAGAGTAACGCACAAAAGAGTCAATTACACGAGATGTAAGAAATGATCGATAATTGTTCTGCTAATGTTTTTGAGCATGTCTAAAGTATGCAGGAATAATGGAGAATTTTCTGGAAACCGCTGAAATCCCAATCCTAATAAATAACTATCTTTAGTTAACAAAGAGCCGGCAAAACGGGGGAGGGGGAGGCACTGGGGTTGTGGAGGGGGAGTATTAGATTCAGCGAGTGTAAAATTATATTACACACTACAGTAGCCTCCATTTAAGTCAAAATCGGTTTACTCAAATGTTCGCTTTACTCAAATTAATTTGAAAGTCCCGATATATTTTACTTATGTAAGTCTTTTTAAATTCACCGCTTAAGTCAAATTTTTTAACTCAAAGTAATTTTTTGGACCCTTATTTTTTGGCAAGAAAATCCTTGTATTTTCACCAAAATAAGAGGGAAACGCATGCCTCAATTCTTCGCATATGCAAACCCCTTTGCGTAGAATTAGTGTGGCTTTGTCTCTACACTAATTAGGACACCGAGTAACCTAGCGACGGAGTACATATTCTTTGATAACGGTCTCTGCGGTTACGGAGTTAATCTGTAACTGTGATTCTACAACATTTTCCTTGGACGAACCTAGCCCATTTGCAATACCTATCTGTGTTTGTTCCCATAGAAGCTACATACCAAGGTTCATAAAAATCCTTGCAGGAGTTTTTAAGTTATCGTGTTAACAAGCTGACACAATAGTCAATCAAGAGCTGACATTTTCGAAGCCCAGCTGGTCCATTTTCCTTGGACGAACCTAGGAAAACACATATACACACATATACAACTAGAGCAGTGTGCAAAAGCCCACAAATTCCCCACAGGCTCCCTATCAGTTAAACACGGTCATCAATAGTCAAGGGCTGAAATTTTCTAAGTCCAGCTGGTTCATTTACAATACCGATCTGTGTTTGCTCCAATAGAAGCCACATACCAAGTTTCATTAAAATCTTTGCAGCAGTTTGTAAGTTATCGTGTTAACAAGCTCTTGATGACAGACCGACCGACACGCGGTCGATCGCATATATTCCCCCTGTGGGGAATAAACAATGGTTAAAATAACAAAGGGGTTGCTAACAGCCACCGGAGTATATGTTGCCGGGCTCGGTTTGTTTGTGAAAGGGGTAGAACTATAGATAGTGCAGGGCAGAGCATAGTCTTAATCACCAGAACATACACAATCATAGTTATAGTATACCACAATGTAAACGTACATTTTCTCTAAATTGAGGTGCGTCCTATATGCCGTGGCGTCCTATATGCCGTTTTACTTTCAAAAATGGCGATTTTGGCCCTCCTGCGTCCTATATGCGGGGCGTCCTAGATGCCGTGAATTATGGTACAAAGGTCCGCTGGACTAAACTTGACTACGTCTCGAGGAGTACGTCTATCCCCCGGGGGGATATGGTTTGTGTAAGGCTGTTGCGTGTTGACTACGAAAAATTTAAAAGTGGAAGGATAGGTAGACGTAGTGTCTAACATTTAGACGAATCAATCCATTAACTAGCAGGCGCGTGAGACTGTCGTAGTTACGCTAAGTACAGCGCCGATTTTGAAAAATCCGCCATTTTGTCAAGTCCCATCCGGAAAATTCTTGGTTACTGCACTGCGGAAGGGTCCAGAGAAGCCGTGTACAAAATTTGAAACGAATCCATGTACTAATGTGGCCTGTAGACGAGTGAGACTGCCGTATATACGCTAAGTCCCATGCCGATTTTCAAAAGTCCGCCATTTTGTCAATTTTTGCCCGATCCGAAAAATTCTTGGTCACCGCACTGCGAAAGGGTCCAGAGAAGCCGTGTACAAAATTTGAAACGAATCCATGTACTAATGTGGCCTGTAGACGCGTGAGACTGCCGTATATACGCTAAGTCCAGTGCCAATATTCAAAAGTCCGACATTTTGTCAAATTTTGCCCGATCCGGAAAATTCTTGGTCACTGCACTGCGGAAGGGTCCATAGAAGCCGTGTACAAAATTTGAAACGAATCCATAAATTAATGTGGCCTGTAGGCGCGTGAGACTGAAGCGTGACAGACGGACAGACAGACGGACAGACCGAAAAGTTCAAAACTATATCCCTCCGTTTCACGGGGGATAAAAATCCTAAAAACATAATTACACTGCTAAATTTGACCGCTGGTGGTGTAACAAAAATATACCGCCCTTCATGATCTAGTTAGATCAAAAGTTAAAAAAAAAAAAACTTTGTTAAACGACAGTCAAGTGCGAACCCAGCCCCTCTTCCCTGGAAGTATTGCCCATTCAGTTAGTTATTCCATTATCCAGATTACCTGCCGATCCCCATCGAGTAGACGGTGCCGATGCTTGTGAGGAACAGCAAGTGTTCCTTGCCACAGCTTACTTGCTGTACTTTGACGTCAAGCAAGAACGGTGTGAACAACGGGGGGCTTGCTTCCACATTGACCAGTCCAGGAACACCCTCCACTGTAACAAATGGAAGATTTCATTGGTATGTTTATATGTAAAACAATGTAGTATGGGCCTTTATATGCTTCTGTGAGAGGCAAAGCTATAAACATGATCTGCAAAATGAAGGGAGACAACGAAAAAGTACGAGCGGAACTCGGAACTCACAGCCTCTTGCTTCGCGTGCGACAACGCAAACTACTGCTTCTATAGGAGGCAGAATTATAAGTACTGCCTATAAAATCGATAATGCGAGACAATGAATCAGTTTTAGCAAGGACGAAGTCCCAGCTTACGAAAAGCGATATTCCCTGATAAACTCAAAAAGCACAAGCCACATGCACGACCACCTGAGGATAGCTCATACCCAAAAAAAATCGAATAAAAACTGTAGGAGGAGATGCATTCTGAGGTCTTTTTTCTGAAACGACAAAAAAAAAATCACAAGCAGTACGCACGACCCTTTAAAGATGCCTCACACCTAAAATAAATGACATCACATCAAAACTATAGGACGGGATTCATTTTAATTTTGTTTCAAAAATTCCGAAAAAAGTAAAAAAATGTGCCGATTCACTCAAAAAGCACAAGCCGTATGCATGACCCCTATAGAGATAGCTCATACATGATAAATTAATAAATAAATTAATGACATCGGATAAAAAATGTAGGAGGAAATGCATTTTAAAGTTTTTTCTTCCAAAATTCCCAAAAATTGAAAAATTTCCCGATCGACTCAAATAACACAAGCGGTATGTACGACCCCCTTAGCATACCTCATAGCCAAAATACATGATATAGAATAAGATGCATTTTGAGGTATTTTCTTCACAAATTCTTAAATCGAGTCAAAAAGCACAAGTCCTATGCCCGACCCACATAGGGATGCCTCATATCAAAAATAAATGAAATCGGATAAAAACTTTAGGAGGAAATGCATTCTGAAGGTTTTTAGTTAACACATTCCCCAAAAAATACAAAAATTGTCCGATCGACTTAACAAGAATGTCCAGGGACATTGTGACCAGCCGAGATCTAGTGAATCTATGAATAAGCTTGTCTGGTTGCCAAAACTGGTAGTCACATTGTACAAGTTTGTACAAGGACAAAGCCCCAGCTTAACGAAAAGGGATGACCAAATCCAGCGTGCATGAACAAGGGAATTTCCCCGACAAATTGGGCTTCAAAAGACGATATGGCAATGAGCTAGCTAAATAATTAATTTAGCAACGGACCCGAACATAGACCGATAAATACATGCAAAGATTTGTTTCCCAGAAAAATAACTTTGAACAACGTATCGAAATTGTATCCACATACGTGTACTTTTGACATGTACTGTCGGACATACACAATTAGTTCAAGCAGCAGAAACGACCAAACACACGTGCCTTTTGAAAAGAAAACGCCGCGTCTAAAACATCACTACTTAAGTTTTAATGTTTTGGTATGTATTATTTTGCGGGTTTGCATTTCCGACCAGTGAGCATGTTTATTTAATTTGCGTTGATGTGCGGTTTGCATTTCGGAAAAATACGCATGTTTATTTAGCTTGCCGTTATGCTCGGTTCGCATTTCGGACCAGGACGCATGTTTACTCAACTTGCGTTGATGTGCGGTTCGCAAAGCGAACCAGTGCGCGTGTTTATTTAATATGCATTGCTGCACGTTTACTTAATTTGCGTTGATGCGCGGCTCGCATTTAAGACTAGTGAACATGTTTATTCAACTTACGTTGATAAGCCGTTCGCATATCGAACCAGTGCCCATGTTTGTTTAGCTTGTTTTGATGCGCGTTTGATTTTTCGGACCAGTACGCATGTTTATTTAATTTGCATTGATGCGCGATTCTTAATTCAGACCAGTGCGCATGTCTATTTAACTTGGGTCCGCATTTCGGACCAATGCGCATGTATATTCAACTTCCGTTGATGAGTGGTTCGCAATTCGGACAAGTGCGCATATTTATTTCGCTTGCGTTGACAAGCTGTTCACATTTCGGACCACTGCACATGTTTATTTAAATGGCGTTGATCAGCGTTTCTTATTTTATACCAGCACGCATGTTTATTTAACTTGCGTTGATAAGCGGTTCACATTTCGGACCACTGCGCAAGTTTATTTAACTTGCGTTGATAAGCGGTTATTATTTCGGACCACTGCGCATGTTTATTTAACTTGCATTGACGCGCGGTTTGCATTTGTGACCAGTGCGCACATTTATTTAACTGCGTCGATGTGCATGTTTACCAAACTTGCGTCCGTATTTCGGACCAATGCGTAGTTTATTCAACTCAGAAGTTTTGGCGGATCGCCCAAAAATTAATTTAGAGGGGCCTAACTGGAGAAGAATCGTACAAAATTTGAAAGGAATTCAATAAAAATTGTGAGAAAAGCATTTTCAAAATTAAACGTCAATAAATAAAAAATACCCTTCATATGGCCAATTTTTGGCGTATCGCCAAAACGAGTAATTTTCCAAAAAGGACTACTTAGAGAATAATCGTATAAAATTTGAAGAAAATCTGATCAAAATTGTGTGAAAAAAAGCATTTTAAAAATTGGCAACCATAAAATCACAAATGTTCCCAATTTGGCCAATTTTTGGCAGATCGCCAAAAAGAGTAAATTTTCAAGATAGGCCTACCTAGAGAACAATCGTACAAAATCGGAAAGGAATCCGATCAAAAGTGTGGTAGAAGAAGCATTTTGAAAATTAGGCACCAAAAAATTAAAAATGCCCCCTATATCGCCAATTTTAGGGGGACCGCCAAGAAAAGTAAATTTTTTCAAGGGAGGACTATGTTAAGAACATTCGTACAAAATTTGAAGTAAATCTGATCAAAATTGTTCGAGAAGAAGCATTTTAAAAATTGGCAACAAAAAATTTAAATGCCCGCCATTTAGCCAATGTTTGGCAGATCGCCAAAAAGAGTAAATTTTCAAGTTATGCCTACCTAGAGAACAATCGTACAAAATTGGAAAGGAATCCGATCAAAAGTGTGGGAGAAGAAGCATTTTGAAAATTAGGCACCAAAAAATTAAAAATGTCCCCCATTTGGCCCCCAATTTTAGGGGGACCGCCAAGAAAAGCAAATTTTCAAGGGAGGACTATGTTAAGAACATTCGCACAAAATTTGAAGTAAATCTATTTAGCCAATTTTTGGCAGATTGCCAAAAACAGTAATTTTTCATGAGGCCTACTTAGAGAACAACTGTTCAAAATTGCAAAAAGAATCCGATCAAAATTGTGGCAGAAGAGGCATTTTGAAAATTTGATACCAAAAAATAAAAAAAATACCTCCCCAAATTGAGTAATTTTTCAAAAGAGGACTACCTCGGGAATAATCGTACAAAATTTGAAGAAAATCTGATCAAAATTGTGTAAAAAATTTTTTTTTTAAATTGGCAAACACGAAATTACAAATCTCCCCAATTTGACCAATGTTTGACGGATCGCCGAAAAGATTAGTTTTTCAAGAAATGTCTACCTAGAAAACAACTATCCAAAATTGGAAAGGAATCCGATCAAAATTGTTGGAGAAGAAGCAATTTGAAAATTAGACAGTAAAAAATTAAAAAATATCCCCCATTTGGCCAATTTTTGGCGGATCGACAAAATTAGTAATTTTTCAAAAGAGGCCTGCCAAGGGAATATTCGTGCAAAATTTGAAGAAAATCTGATCAAAATTGTGGGAGAAGCATTTTGAAACCTGGCAACCGAAAAATTTCAAATGTCAACCGTTTAGCCAATTTTTGTCGGATCGCCAAAAAAATTTTCAAGACAGGTCTACCTAGAGAAAAAGTATCCAAAATTGGAAAGGAATCCGATCAAAATCGTGGGAGAAGAAGCAATTTGAAAATTAGACACCAAAAAATTAAAAAATGTCTTTTATTTTACCAATTTTTGGCGGATCGCCAAAATGAGTAACTTTTCAAAAGAGGCCTTCCAAGAGAATATTCCTGCAAAACTTGAAGAAAATCTGACCAAAATTGTGGGAGAACAAGCACTTTGAAAATTGGCAACCGCGAAATTACAAATGTTTCCAATTTGACCAATTTTAGGCGGATTGTCGAAAAGATTAATTTTTCAAAAAAGGTCTATATAGAGAACAACTACGCAAAATTGGAAAGGAATCCGATCAAAATCGTGGGAGAAGAAGCAATTTGAAAATTAGATACCAAAAAATTTAAAAAATGCCCCTATTTGGAAAATCATTGGCGGATCGCCAAAATGAGTACTTTTTCAAAAGAGGCCTAACAAGGGAATATTCGTGCAAAATTTGAAGAAAATCTGATCAAAATTGTGGGAGAAGAAGCATTTTGAAAATTGGCAACCACGAAATCACAAATGTCCCCAATTTGGCCAATTTTTGGCGGATCGAAAAAGAGTAATTTTTCCAGAGTTCTACCTAGAGAACAACTATCCAAAATTGGAAAGAAATCCAATCAAAATTGTGGGAGTAGAAGCAATTTGAAATTTAGATACGAAAAAATTTAAAAATGTCTCCCATTTGGCCAATTTTTTGTGGATCGCCAAAGTGAGTAATTTTTCAAAAGAGGCCTGTCTAGGGAATATTCGTGCAAAATTTGAAGAAAATCTGATCAAAATTGTGGGAGAAGCATTTTGAATATTGGCAACCGAAAAATTTCAAATGTCAACCGTTAAGCCAATTTTTGGCGGATCGCCGAAAAGATTAATTTTTCAAGAGAGGTCTGTTTAGCGAACAACTGTATCAAATTGGAAAGGAATCCGATCAAAATTGTTGGAGGAGAAGCAATTTGAAAATAAGACACAAAAAATTTTTTAAAAAATTGTCCCCCATTTGGCCAATTTTTGGCGGATCGCCAAAATTAGTACTTTTTCAAGAGGCCTGCCTAGGGAATATTCGTGCAAAATTTGAAGAAAATCTGATCAAAATTGTGGGAAAAGAAGCATTTTGAAAATTAACAACCGAAAAATTTCAAATGTCACCCATTTAGCCAATTTTTTGCGGATCGCCAAAAAAAAAAAATATTTTTAAAGAGAGGCCTACCTAGAGAACATTCGTGTAAAATTTGAGAGGAATCCGATTAAAGCTGAAGGGAAAACAAGCATGTTAAGTAAAAGTTTACACACGTGCATACGTACATACAGACGACGGATACCCCTCTATTGATGGGATAAGACCAGCCCGACATAGTCGGCTGGTCTAAAAACTGGCGTTAGTTAAGATTCTAGTAAGAAACTTGTTTTGCCAATTTTTCCCAAATACGAAAAACAGTAATACCCAGGTAAGTACTAATGATGGCTATCTTTACCTAAAATTGGAAGACAGCAATAGCCAATTAGGTAGTAGTGTCTGCTACTGTTACTTAAAATTGCAGTGCAATGATCTTATTTTCGCCGATGTTTCGGCCAATCACCAAAAAAGTAATAGCCAGTAAGGTGATACCTTTCTTTAAAAGTTCTAGACAGTAAGACTATTTTTCTGGAATTCTTTAAGATTTTACTGATTTTTTTTTTTTTTAGTTTTTCACCAAAAGTTTCGCCAATTTTTAACAACAGGAATGTATGAAGCCTGCTACGTTTAATTAAATTTAAAAACAGTAAGACTAATTTTATAGAGTTCGTGAAGATTTTACTGAAAAGATTTTGATTTTTCGCCAAAATTTCCGACCATTTTTAGGCAATCACTGAAAAATTAATAACCAGGTAGGTAGTAATGCCTAGAGATAGTTAAGATTTAAAAAAAATATACTTTTTTTCGCCTCGATTTCCGCCAATTTTTGGCGAATCGCCAAAACAAACACCAGATAGGTGGAGACCTACGCACGCTAGCTTCCACCAAAATTGTAGAATGTTTCCCTGAAAACCAAAGAAGATAAGTTTCCCAGAATATTGGTTTCTGGCCAATATTTCAGCCAATTTTCGGCCAATTGCCCAAAATAGAAATGACCACGTAGGTAGAAATGTGTACTACTGCTATTGAAAACTAGACCGAAATTCGCACAGCGAATTAGACCCCACTTGGAATGATAACTTAAAACGGAAGGTAGATGATATTGCTGTTTGTTAACAATTTTCACATGTCTGAATGTAGAACAACCTCCTAAATACTACCAACTATACCGGTAAGGTCAAGGTTAAAAATTTTTATCAGGTGCACCACTTCAGATGGCCCTCCATACATGTTACTAGTTTGGTTGGTCTAGTTTCAGCGGTCTTGGAGGAGATGTCTGGAAACCGATTGCTCTATCTCTTACCGTTTTCGAGAAAAAAAAGCCAACTTCCAGTTTGGGGTTTGAAAGTGACCTGGAGGTGGACACCGAAGATATACCTTACGTATCGTCGTATAGGGAGTGGAGGTCGAAAATGAGGTCAAAATTGCTCTATTTCTTACCGTTTTCGAGATAAAGGTCAACTTCCAGTTTGGGGTTCGAAAGTGACCTGGAGGTCAAGGACACCGGAGATTATATCTTACGTATCGTCGTATAGGAGGTTGAGGTCGAAAATGAGGTCAAAATTGCTCTATTTCTTACTGTTTTCGAGATAAAGGCCAACTTCCGGTTTGGGGCTCTAAAGTGACCTGGAGGTCAAGGACACCGGAAGTTATACATTACGTATCGTCGTATAGGGGGTGGAGGTCGAAAATGAGGTCAGATTTGCTCTCTTACCGTTTTCGAGATTAATAATTGTTTTTCTTAAATAACGTTTTACGCGATTTGACCCTGACCATCAAGGTCGAGGTCAAAACTTTTTAACGTGTGCCTCAGATCACATCGTCCTTTATACATGTGCCATGTTTGGATTTTCTAGCTTCAACGGCCTTGCTGTAGATGTCTGGAAACCGATTGACCTTTTCCGCGATTTGCCCTTGACCAGTAAGGTCAAGGTCAACAATTTTTATCAGGTGCACCACTTCAGATGACCCTCCACACATGTGCCAAGTTTCGTTGGTCTAGCTTCAGCGGTCTTGGAGGAGATGTCTGGAAACCGATTCGGCGGAAGAAGAAAAAAATTAAAAAAGAAGGGAGGGAAAAAAGTGAAGAATTCGAGGCAATCCATCCCCATTTAGTATTTTCAATACCAAGTGGGAATAACAAGGCAATGAGGCTATTTTTCTGGAGTCGTTAAGATTTCACTGATTTTTTTTTTTTTACTTTTCGATAAATTTTCGCCGATTTTTGGCCAATCAACAACAAAAGAAATAGCTAGTTAAATAAAATTGCTCGTTATTTAAAATTTCAAGACAGTAGGACTATTTTCCTGCTATTAGTCAAGATTTTGAGGAATTTGTCAAGTTTTTCGCCTTATTTTCGCCAATTTTTGGCCAATCATCAAAAAAGGTAACAGCCAGGTAGCTAGTAATACTTACAATTTCAAGACATGAGGACTATTTTGCTGAGATTCATCAAGATTTTATTGATTTTTTGTTGTTTTTCACCAAAATTTCGCTAATTTCTGACCAATCTCCAAAAATTTATCAGCCAGGTAGGCAGAAGAGGCTGCTACCTTTTCCTTAAAATTTCAACACTTCAAGACTATTTTCCTGGAGATCGTCAAGATTTTACTGAAACCTTTCGGTTTTCGCCAAAATCACCAATCACCAAAAAAAGTAACAACTAGGTAGCTAGCAACGCTTGCAACTCTCACCTAAGTAAGACTATTTTCCTTAAACTCATTAAAATTTTAGCGTTTTTTTTTTCATGTTCTTTGCCAAAATTTCGGCAATTCTTTGTCCAATCACCAAAAAAGTAACAGCCAGATAGATAATAACGCTTGTTATCTTTACTTCAAATTTCAAGACAGTAATACTATTTTCCAGAAGTTATTTAGGTTGTACTGAAATCTGTTGGGCTTTTCGCCAAAATTTTCACCAATTTTTGGCCAATCACCAAAAAAGAAATACACCAGATAGGAAATAACAGCTCGATAACGGAAAGTCCTATCGACTTCAAATTTTATATGGATATTCATTGGGTCAGTCGGACGTTTCTGTCAACTTTTCAAGCATGTCACGTGATTAGGACAGGTGTATGACGTTATTACGTAAAATTCTTGTGTGCCAAATTTCTCAGCCGCTGAACATCGGATAAAGTTGAAACTTGGTGGATTGTTGCTTGGTAGGTCCGAAAGACTCTATAGATTTTTATCGCGAGTAGAACGAACGAATGTGGCGTATGACGTCATCACGTAAAATATGTATATATTATAAAAGGCCTTGTGTGCAAAATATCTCGATAACGGAAAGTCCTATCGACTTCAAATTTTATATGGATATTCCTTGGGTCAGTC
Source organism: Protula sp. h YS-2021 (assembly GCA_949752745.1). Lineage (NCBI taxonomy): Eukaryota > Metazoa > Annelida > Polychaeta > Sabellida > Serpulidae > Protula > Protula sp. h YS-2021. The sequence continues at coordinate 22,594,033 of OX457029.1, forward strand.
GGACGTTCTGTCAAATTTTCACGCATGTCACATAATTTTCGCGAGTAGAACGAACGAATGCGGCGTATGACGTCATCGCGTAAAATATGTGTATATTTTGAACCAGATCTTGTATGCATAATATCTCGATAACGGAAAGTCATTTCGACTGAAAATTTTATTTGATATCTTTGGTTCAGTCAGACGACTGTTTCAACTTTTGACGGGTAAAAAACTATCTGTTGTTAAGCACAATATCTCGACATCGGAACGTCGGATCGACTTTAAATTTGTTGTAGTTATCCCCCGGATAAGTCGCACGGTTTTGGTTAAACATTATTAAACTCGTGTAGAAAATCAAGAAAGGTGCATAACGTCAACACCCCCCCCCCCCCCGCCTCTCCATTTTTTGGCTCCTTTATTATCGAAGCATAGGTGCTAACTACGCTGGGGATTTCAGCGTTCTGCAGAAGATTCTCGAGTGTTCCTGTATTCTTTAGAAAGCTTGAAAACAGTAACAGCATTACTGTCGGTCCATTGCTATTTGTTAGTGCCTGAAATTAAGCTTTTTGCGCATTTCTCATCTGCGGCTGTTACGTAACATGCCACTCACTCAGGTCTCAGTGTCAGTTGTGGTGCATGATGAAGTCGTTATCGACGAGGTCATGCAATGCTACTGTCGTATTATAGGTCTAAGTAGTCTAGCTATTGATTTTTTTTCGCCGCATACTTGATTCGGTTGCCATGGTGTTCTGTATATAGGAGCTATTTTCTATCGATTGGCATTGTTTGCAGAAGCATTTTTCGTTATTAAAGTCGGTCACCTGTTATCTTGTGCTATGAAAAGCACCTCATCACTTTGGCACCGAAATGCCTCCCCCCCTTCTCCCACCAAGGTGCGTCATCTGATGCGCAGTTATGAATAATGCCTTTCTAGTGCTAGTTGGCAATGGGAATGTGCGAAGACAAGGTAGTCTATCATGGCTATAACTATACTTAGGGTACACACCGTTACCGTTGCCTTGGGTAAAGGGTTAGAGTTGTGTTTATAGTCGGTCCTACATTAAATAGCTGGGGGGGGGGGGGGGGGGGGGGGGGGGGGGGGGGGGGCGTGTGGAGGATGATGGTTAGCAAAAGAAAAACAAATGCCGACCACCGTCAAGACCTGGATAAAAAGATGTAAAGTAAGACCGGTTTGTCGTGACCCCTTCCAGATTCGGGTAAAAAGACGTACGGTAAAACCTGCCTGTCTTGACCAACTTCCAGACCCGGATAAAAATGTAACGTACAGTAAAACTACTATAGTGACCAACTTCAGATGTGGATAAGAAGGGCCTACAGTAAAACCCGTTTTAGAGACCACCCTCCAGACGTCCATTTATTATGTACCACCATCTGTTTGGTTTATTTTGAGTTTTTTACAATGAATTAAGGTTATGTTTGCAGAAATGAATATTTTATTTCAGTAATTAAAGAAAAGGATTTTTTGGGTGGGGGATCAGGGTTTAGTCGGGGAGACATTTGTTTTTGTTTACAGAAACAAGAAACTAAGTAGCTATCGATTGAAAGTGTATAATATTACCCTGTACTCCTATGTTTTGTGTGCACTTGTCGCTCTAGTATTTATTCATACTACAATCATAGAAGCAGTCTGTCTTTTGAACGTGATCAGTCGCATTCATACGACACAAATAGATGCAAGATTACGAAGTCTCACATACAGATAACCGTTACAACGAAATCTTTGGTTTGGTAGGTGTCAAGTATTCCATTTTTAGGAATGTATGACTCTATAGCTTGCCCACCCTGCATTTATATATGGGCATATATATGGACATTACCTGTAGGTTTTAAGGCAACACGTGTGTAAAATATGGTTACAATCGGCTGCCTCGTTATTGAGAAATCGCTGCTGACAGACGAAGATACATAGCTAAATGTTGAAGTCAAAAATTAAAACAAAATTCGCCAAAAATCGAAAAATAGTCGGATATGAAAAATAAATATATGGGCATTATCTGTAGGTTATAGGCAACAGGTGTGTAAAATTTTGTTGCAATCGACTGCCTCGTTGTTGAGAAATTGCTGCTGACAGACGAAGACACATTGCGAAATGTTGAAGTCAAAAATTAAAAGAAAATTCGCCAAAAATAATAAATAATTTTTGAGATACCGCCCGGACAAGAAAAAAGTTTTAAGTGGGAGGGACGGACAGACGGGCAAAGAAGGGACAAATTGAACCCCCTTGAACATCTACACTATATATATATATCCTTCCTGTAAGGTTTGGTGATGATCCGATGAATAGTTTTTGAGATATCGCCCGGACAAGAAAAAAGTTTAAAGTGCGACGGACGGACAGACGGACGGACAAGAGACAAATTGACCCCCCCCCCCCCCCCCCCGTTGCCCATCTATACTATATATACTTCCTTCCTGTAAGGTTTAGTGAAGATCCGATGAATACTTTTTGAGATGTTGCCCGGACAAGAAAAAAGTTTAAGTGCGAAGGACGGACAGACGGACTGACATGGGATAAATTGAATCCCCGGTTGCACATCTACACCAAATATACCTTCTTCCTGTAAGGTTTTGCGAAGCTCCGATAAATAGTTTTTGAGATATCGCCCGGACAAAAATAATTTACGGACAGACAGACAGACGGACAAACAGACGGACGGACAGACGGACCGATAGCAATAGCCTCCAGCCAATATTGACTGAGGGCAAAAAATCAGCAGACTTTTCGAAACGCCAAACTTCAATGATCTTTCAAGTGACTTACATTTTCCAGTTATATCTAATAAGGCGTTTTTGTGGGGGAAGGGGGGTGTGGGTGGGGAGTTCTAGGTTCTATATATATATTTCTTCCGCTTTGAAGACTAAGAGCTCCCCCCCCCCCCACCCACCCGCACCCCTCCCCCCTCCAATCTTTTTATTTAAATTCGCTCCATAGAGAAATCGGTCTTGTTTTAAGTTTTACAACAAAACATGCAGAAAAAGACAGTCTTTCGTTAATTCGACGCCCAGTAACAAAAAATACAAGTATACGTTCTTTCAAAAACAACTGCTAGTTACGCACCAGTGAGTCCTACAGTATGTGTGTCTCCAGTTCGCACTGCCGTCAGAGGACAAGTTGTCAGCTTCTTTTTATTCCGGTCCAAATATTGACGTACTTCTTCAATTCTTTTAGAATCTAAAGAGTTGCGGATAAAGTTTACAAAAAACATATCGACTGGTTCCAGATGTGGGGGATGGGGATGGGATGAGGGTTATGTGGACTGGTTATAGCTGTGGCAAAATATGTTTCCAACTCCATGATCCATTAAGATGCATTTAAATGTGTACTTATTTATGACGACTCCACCCACCAAAAAATTAGAGCCTCAATGAGGCTGGATCCCTCGTGTAACACATCATGCCATAGGATGTAGTTAATTCATCGAAAATAAAAAATAAGACGAGGTTGCACATCTACAATATATATATTTTTACTGTAAAAAAATTTCAGAACGCTGGGTTTACATAAAAATATAGATTTTTGAGAAGTCGTATTTTTGAGAATTTTTGGTCGATCTCAAAAATAATACGACGCTGCACATCTACAATATATATATTTTCACTGCATAAAATTTCAGAACGAACAGTTTCGGAGAACTCGTCTGGACAAACTCCATCTCCGTGAAAACAAATTTCCATAAAAATACATTTTGGACAAGTCGTATTTTTGAGAATTTTTGGACGATTTAAAAAATAATGCGACGTTGCACATGTACAATATATATATCTGCAGTAAAAATATACATTTTTGGGAAGCCGCATTTTTGAGACTTTTTAGCCAATCTGCAAAATCTATCTCCGTGAAAACAAATTTCCATAAAAACATACATTTTTGACAAGTCGTATTTTTGAGAAATTTTGGACGATTTAAAAATTAATGCGACGTTGCATATATACAATATATATATATATCTGCAGTAAAAATATACATTTTTGAGAAGTCGTATTTTTGAGAATTTTTAGCCAATCTGCAAAATCTATCTCCGTGGAAACAAATTTCCATAAAAACATACATTTTTGACAAGTCGTATTTTTGAGAATTTTTGGCCGATTTAAGAAATATTGCGACACTACACATGTACAATATACACGTACCTGCAGTAAAAATATACATTTTTGAGAAGTCGTATTTTTTTAAGCTTTGGCCGATTTGCAAAAATAGCACGACGTTGCCCATCTGCAATATATATATTTTCACTAAAAAAATTTCAGAACGCTGTAACGAACAGTTTCGGAGAACTCGTCTGGACAAAATCTCTACAACATATATATTTTGCACTGCATTATATTTCAGAACGTTGGATCAAATAATTTTGCAGAACTCATCTAGACAAAATCCATCTCCGTGTTAACAAATTTCATTAAAAACAGCCATTTCTGACAAGTCGTATTTTTGAGAATTTTTGGCCAATTTAAAAAATAATACAACGTTGCACACCTTCAACATACGTTCTAACCGTATGCCACAGAAAAATACTATACGGTACATACTTTCGGAGATGCAGCCCGGACACGAGGGCGCATGTATATATATATATATATATATATATGTTACAGGGAATCTGTGAAATTAGGGATTTCATGAAATCCCTAGTGGATTTGTGTAATAACTTGCTCAATCAATTTCGATGTTTTTATTCAGAATTTTCATGTTTGCAATGTAGTATTTTGTAGATTTTGAATTAATATACTCAAAGCACTCGATTGCCAAACTGTCATTCATGAGATACTTCAGTACCTGAATTCTGCGATATTTTTTATCCTATGTAACTTATGCCACATTTCACGCAATATTCTGTTATTTCGGATGGTAATGTTACCAATTCTAATTCCTTTAGATGTGAAAAGGGATACACATTTTTGGAGAACCACTAAACAGCCTTCCTGAATGGATAATTTTTCAAAATAGTTCTATAATCAATATGAGCTTATTCATTACACGAATTCCCTAGGGATTTCATGAAATCCCTTATTACACAGATTCCCTGTAATATATATATATATATAACCATTACGACGTTACACTGAACTGATCCAACGAAAACCCTAGGTGCAGTGTGGGGCAAACTCTCTGGGGATCTCTGCTGCAGCATTTTAGCCCGTATATGGCTGGAAAAACCACGGAGGCATGCAATAAATCAAACCTGAAGATTGCTCTAAAATTATCAGACAAACAAGATCAAAAATTGTAATTCAAGTCATGTAAAAAAATAGTACTACAAAGCAAAGGGGCATAATTTTCCCTTCCGCACACTGAAGCCACTCAAACCGCACAAGCTCCTCTCTTGTGCACTGCCGGTTGCCGAGAGCAAAAAGAACACAATTTGCCCTCATGTCATGCAGTGTTACCGTTGTTTTCTTGATATTAATCATTTCAGCAAACCTCATATCTTGTTCGTTTGTGACATCTTGACAAGCTGTCACCAAGTGAGGTTTCAGTGCATTCACAAGCTAAAACATAGGAAACCACAAACCCTTGTGAATGATAAATGCCCGGTGACTGGTTGTTGTCACTGCCACGTGATTCCATGAAGCAGACACAGTGCACAGATCAGTCACACGTAGCAATGCAGACCTGAGCGACGTGGCCAACTCAGCGGGCCCTCGTACCCTCACGCCACCACCTGCAAGCCATGGGAATAACAACTCCCTGTCATCGATTGAGAAACTAATCAAACGCTTTTTTCTCCAAAAAGATCCTTTTTTCGCTTTGTAAGTGGTTCTAATTATTTTTTTTTTTTTGGTGAAAAAATCTTACTTCAGTATCTTTTATATTGTTTGCTTCGTCAACCACATTTCCAGATATCATGTTTTATATTCATTCTTCGACCCAGCTTTGTGATAGATTTTAACATGGTGCAAGAGGCTTTAACTTAGTTTTATAGAATGTCTTTATTTCAGAGTGAACCAATTGGGAACCACACACTGCGGAAGGCATAGTGTATCTTGACCTTCAAATAAAACGTAGAAGAATCAGATTGTGAAGCAGTTTTCCCTCATTTTCAACGTATTTCTGAAAATTTATCAAATCTTATATATGTTACAGGAGATCCGTGTCATCAGCGGTTTCATGAAACTGCTAAACATTTCAGCGATTTTTTGAAATCGCTGTGACCACCAGCGGTTTTAATGAAACCGCTAAAATTTCCAGCAGTTTCACGAAATCGCTGAAATTTAGATTGTCCTGTTACACAGAATCGCTGAAGGTTCAGGGAATCTGTTAGTTAGTTAGTTAGTTAAATGATTTGTTTAACGACACGACCGACCCTTAGCGGGTTACATTGTGTCAGAACATGTCAGTAATCAGTGACTAGAAGACAATGCTACAAGTTAAAATCAAAGTAAGCTAAAACCGTGTATATTCTAAAATCATAAAGTAAACAACGACTAGAAATACTGATACAGTTTGATTTCTTTTAAAAATTGTATAAATTTGCTAGGTTCTACTTCATCAAAGAGCTGCCTCAAGGAGTCAGCTCTGAAATGACGTGAGCGGGCGTCTTGGAAATCGGTACAGTCTGTTAAGATATGTTTAACGGTGTAAGGTTCCTGACTGCCGACACAGTAGGGTGCCGGCTCGCCTCTTAACAGATATTTGTGGGTGATATATGTATGTCCTATTCTGGCTCTATGATAAACCATTTCATCTCGCACACTGTTAAGTGGCGGGGTTTTTTGTCTGACTAAGGGGTTGGTTTGATACAGCTTGTTGTTTGTTTGTTTGTTCCATATTTCTTGCCACAATCTTTTTGTGTATCTTGTGATGTGGTATTTAAAATCGGAGGCTGGTATGAGCATATCGATACAATTATCATTTAGAGCCTCTTTTGCGACTTTGTCGGCTATCTCGTTTCCTCGGATACCCACGTGACTTGGAACCCAGCAAAACACTATGTCTTTGCCAGCTTTGGTGGCCTCGTCATACCTTTCCAGAAGGTCAAGGATAAGTGGGTTTGATATTTGTAGGTTTTCAATTGATTGCAGTACGGACATAGAGTCGACGCATAACATAAACTTTTTGTATCGACTAATCTTCACTATCTGGATAGCGAGATGAAGAGCTTTAATTTCGGCTGAGAAAATAGAGGAACCATTTGGAAGTCTTGTTTTTAAGGTGTTATTTTCAGTTACAACGGAAGCAGCCGATTTGTTGTCGAGCTTTGAGCCATCCGTGTAGACGAAATGATAGTCTTTAAATTTATCCTTGAGCTCTGCAAAGTTTGATCGAAATAGAAAGGGGCTAGTTGTTTCCTTTGCATAGACCGAAAGGTTCTTTAGTACCACAGGTTTGGTGAGTTTCCACTGTGGTAGTTTTGGCACTCTGTATTTTGCAATTGACTCTATGGTGATGTCAGCGTTATCAAGGTGAGGCTGAACCCTGGCTCCAAATGGAGGTATTACGGTAGGGCCTCTTTCATGGAAGCGAGAAAAATCTGATCCAAAGACTGAGTTGTAGGTGGGATTTTTCTTATTTGCATAAAGCTTTGTGGTGTACTGCATAGCGAGCTTAACTCGACGAATGTTAAGCGGCTGCTCATTTGCCTCCACATGGAGGCTTTCTGCTGGTGATGTTCTAAAAGCGTTTAGGCACAGTCGTAAAGCTTGGTTTTGTATCGGGTCTAGCATTTTTAGGTATGAAGGTCTTGCTGATCCATAGACAATGCTGCCATAGTCTAATCTAGACCGTATCGAGGCTCGGTAAAGCATAAGTTTTGTGTCCCGATCAGCGCCCCAGTCATGGGCCGATATTACTCTTAGGAGATTGAGTGCTTTTTGACATTTTCGTTTAAGTTCTTTGATGTGTGGGATAAAGCTTAGCTTGGAGTCGAAAAGTAAACCCAGAAATTTGTTTTCTTTAACAACAGGTATTTGAATGCCAGAAATGTATAGAACGGGATCGTCGTGTTGTTTGCGTTTATTGCAGAAATGCATGCAGACTGTTTTAGTTTGGGAAAATTTAAAACCGTTTTGGTTAGCCCATGTTTGCATTGAGTATATGTTCTGCTGTAAGCGTCGCTGTATTAGATTCATATTCTTGCCTCTGCAAGATATTGCGAAATCGTCTACAAAGAGTGAGCTGTCGATCCACTGTTTTATGTTATGTCGGATGCTATTTATTTTTATCAGGAACAGAAGAACGGAAAGGATGGATCCCTAGGAAAACCTTCCTCTTGTTCGAAGTAGTCTGAGAACAAGGCCTCAAGGCGGACCCGAAAACGTCGGTCTTCTAGAAAGGCTTTAATAAATTCAGGTAGACGGCCTCGCAGCCCCAAGTCAAAGAGGTCTTGTAGTACTCAATGTTTCCATGCTGTGTCATAGGCCTTTTCCAAGTCAAAGAAAACCGAGACGACATGTTCGTTATTGATAAAGGCTTCTCTTATAAACGTTTCTAGTCTTACAAGGTGATCCAGGGTATTTCTTTGTTTTCTAAAACCGCTCTGTATATCGGCAAACAAATTATTGCTTTCTAGATACCAGGTGAGTCTGTCAGCTATCATGCGTTCATATGTTTTACACAGTGAACTTGTTCAGGAGATTGGCCTGTAATTTTGTGGGCTTGTGGGGTCTTTGTTTGGTTGGTACTGGTATGATAATAGCTTCTCTCCATATTTCTGGAAAGTTGCCAGATTTCCAGGCTTGATTAAATAGACCCAATAGTATTTTTAAGGTTTCGTTTGGCAAGTGTTTAAGGGTTTGGTAGTGTATGTCATCTGAGCCAGCAGCGGAATTGTGAGATTTGTTTAAAGCCTGTCGGAGTTCACTGAGTGAGAAATCGCAGTTGTAGCATTCACTGTTGGCCGAGTAAAAGTTTATGTTGTTTCGTTCTTTGAGTGCCTTATACCGTCTAAAGTCTTCGCTATAGTGTTTACAGGATGAGTTATGTTCAAATGTTTCTACCAGGGCGTCAGATATTTCCCTTCTTCCCGTTACGGTGACATTGTTAATTTGTAAATGGCTCACAGGGCCTAGAGAGCCTTTGCCGGATATTTTCCTAACCATATCCCACGTTTTCTTTAATGAAGTTTTCCCGTTTAGCTTGGAAACAAACTCCTCCCATGAGCGTTTCTTACTTTTTTTTCCAGTCTTGCGGGCGATGGCATTGAGTCTTTTATATTCCATTCTTCTAATGGTGTCCGGATGATTGATGAACTGTTTTAACGCTTGTTTAAATCTGTGTAATAAGAAAGCTAAGCAGGTTGAAGTTCGGGAAGAAAACCAAATTGGCAATTAATGTGAAGGCACTTTAGTAATCCTCTTGTGACCTGAGTAGTAATTTGACTTCAATTGTAGTTTGAATGAAAGTAAAATATTAAGTATCACATCTATGTAAATTGCAATCACTGTGAACTGCACTTTTTCAGCTTATTTCAATGGTAATGCTTCAAATGCCTGAGTAGCTTAGGAAGTGCAATGGCAGTAATTCGCCACAGTGGAATAAATTGCAATTCATGTCAAATGCAATTGTTGGTTATCATAAAAGTAATCCTTCAAATGCCCGGGTACACCGAAGTGGACAGAATAAATTGCGGTGTCTGTGAAGTGTAATTGCTGCTAATCTCTAAGGTTATTCTTCAAATACCTAAAAAAATGTAGTAGAAATTCAGGTAAGTAATTTTAGTTCTGATATATTATTCCTTAATCCATCACAGGGCCAGCTGTCTTAAGTTAAATAAGCTATTTCAGCTCTTCTAGATAACTCACACTGGCGGACCGATGTAAGAACGAACTGTACAGAAAATATGGACTTTGATAGCGAAGTCTTCAAAACTGGCAAAAAAGGTTCGACATGACTACTGTCTTCTAGCCTGGTGCGTTTGATAATTGATTGATTGATTCAATAAAACAATAATGGAAATAATGAAAAACAAGACTGAGCAGACTCAAAATCGAAAACTGATGTGTGCCAATTTTGATTTAATTAACGTAAACTAAAGTGAATAATATGTACTTGTAGAATCTTATTAGCTTACACCCATGTCTTAAATTATGATTGTAAAGTAAACCATAGAGTAGCAAACATTTTGATTGTAGCTCTTATTAGCTGTATATTATTACTTAAATTGGGTTCGTGAAGTAAACGATAGAGTACTAAACATTAATTGTAGTTGTTGCACAGCAGAACATAATGACATGATTGAGTTACTTAGTCAGTTAGATGATTACTTTAACGACACGGCCTACCCTTAGCGGGTCATTTTGTGTCAGCAACCGTTACTGCTAGGATAGATTAATATCTTGTGGATACTAAAAGCTTCTAAAATCTTGCCATCTCTAGGTCTAGTAATGATACAGGTTTATATCTGTTAAAAACGAGATAATTTTACTTGGGTTAGTTTTGTTGCTGCTTCATAGAGTCAGCTCTGAAATGTCTTGAGCGTATCTCGTCGAAATCAATAGTCTATCAGAATATGTGTTACAGTAAACATTCTTGACACCTAAGGCACTCGGGCGGTGGTTCGTCTCTAAGACAGTGCTTGTGGGTGATATATGTGTGTTCTATTCTGGCTCTGTGATAAACCATTTCATCTCGCACTTTGTTTAGTGGCGGGGGTTTTTGTCCGACTAAGGGGTTAGTTTTGACACAGGTTGTTGTTTCCTTGTTTGTTCCATCTTTCTTGCCACAGTCTTTTTGTGTATCTTGTAATGTGGTATTTAAAATCGGAGGCTGGTATGAGCGTATCAGTACAATTATCATTTAGAGCCTCTTTTGTAGCTTAATCGGCTATCTCGTTTCCTCGGATTCCCACGTGACTTGGAACCCAGCAGAACACTATGTCTTAGCCAGCTTTGGCGGCATCGTCATGCTCTTCCAGAAGGTCAAGGATAAGGGGGTTTGACATTTGTAGGTTTTCAATTGATTGCAGGACGGACATCGAGTCCACGCATAACAAACATTTTTTATCGGCTGATCTTCACAACCTGAATGGCGAGATGGAGAGCTTTAATTTCGGTTGAGAAAATAGGCAATCCATCTGGAAGTTTGTTTGTTTGTGTTTTGTGCTTAACGTCCCGTTCACCAACTAAGATGGGTATATTAGGACGCACTTGCTAAAGAAATGAAAGAAACAAGAAGGAAGAATGAGCTAGAAAGAAATTTCGATTAGTCTTGTTTTCAAGATGTTGTTTTCAGTTACAAGCTACAAGAGCTTTGAGTCGTCCGTGTAGACGAAATAATAGTCTTTAAATACTTAATTAAGCTCTGCAAAGTTGTTTCCTTTGCATAGACCGAAAGGTTCTTTTATACCACAGGTTTGGTGAGTTTCCACTGTGGTACTTTTGGTACTCTGTATTTAGCAATTGACTGCATGGTAATGTCAGCATTATCGACGTGAGGCAGAACCCTCGCTCCGAATGGCAGGTATTACGGTAGGGCCTCTTTCCAGGAATCGGAAAAAATCCGATCTCAAGACGGAGTTGTACGTGGGATTCTTCTTATTTGCATCAAGCTTTGTTGCGTAATGCATGGCGAGTTTAATTCGACGAACGCTAAGAGGCTGCTCGTTTGCTTAAAATGATGTAAAATTTGAGATAAGAAGTTTCTGTACCAAACGAATTCATTCCAGCTCTTCTCACCCTACTCGGAGGTAAAACTTATAAACTGCTCAAAAGACTTGTTCTACCAGAAGCACCGCATGGGAAAACATTTGATAAACTAGTTATAAGCCTCAAAAATCATTTTTCGCCAAAACCTCTGACTGCTTAAAGATATCGTTTCACAAGCGTATGCAAAGTGACGGTGATTCAGTTTTAGACTACGTGGCTGCGTTAAAACAACTAACTATTCACTGTGGGTATGACGACGCTGCATTTTCCAAGAATTTGCGCGATCAATTTATCGTTGGTGTGAATAATGCGCATGTGCAAAAACAACTATTATCTAAAGACGATTTACATTTTACAACAGCAGTGAAAATAGCGACGTCATACGAGCAGGCATGTTCTCAAAAAACGGAGAAGATTAATACCAAGGGGAGTGATGACGTACATTACGTACAAAAGAACCCCAAAAGACCGACTCACACTAGAGTTCCGGAGAAGACACAGAAGCATCCAGAGCGTTGCACCCGCTGCAACGGAGACCACGATCAACGCTCTTGCCGATTTATTAACGCCGAATGTCGTCACTGTGGCAAAATCGGGCATATTGAGCGGGCTTGCATGAGCAAACGATAACGGCAGCAGCCCAGACAGACAGGAGCAAGGCCAAAAACTAGACCGCGCTCTGGTATACAGTCAGACAAAGTGCATCAGCTGGACAAAAATTCAGATGAGGAAACTCTCGACGATGTGTACTATTTACACGTGAATGGAATATCGGCGCTGGAAAAAGACGGATAAATTGATGATTTATCCTAAAGTACAGGGACAACCCATCCTGATGGAGATCGACACGGGAAGTGCTCTCGCGATCATGCCAGAATCCGTTTTCAAGAAACATTTTCCAGGCAGAAAGCTTGAAAACAGCAATGTCACGTTACAGACATACAGCGGTGAATTACTTAAACCCGTGGGAAAGTTTGAGTCACACGTCAATCTTCATGGATAAAACAAAAAACTTACATTTCAGGCTGTGAGAAATGGTTCCAACTCACTCTTTGGGAGAGACGCGTTGAGAATATTTCAACTAACTGGGCTGAGATTAAGTGCGTAACCGTTGCTGAACAGATAAACAAAATGAACAGTAGTCACACAAGTATGTCAAAGATCACAACTCAAAGGTCACAGAAATCATAAATCGCCATCAAGCCGTATTCAAGCCAGGCACAAGAAAGCTCCAGGGCATAAGTGCTAAATTCCGACTGAAAGATGACGCCCAGCCTGTTTTCTTCAAAACGAGACCAGTGCCTTATGCTATCCGCGGAAAGGTGGAGACGGAACTTGATAGGCTAGAGATAGAAGGGATCATCTTAAAAGTGGAACACTCAGATTACGCCAGTCCAATAGTCACTGCAGTAAAGACATCAGGATATGTGCCGATTACAAATAAACATTAATCCACAGCTCGTACCTGAGCAGTACCCACTTCCTCTTATTCAGGATATTTTTGTACGTGAACTGTGACAGCCTCTCACGGTTATCCTTACCACATAACAACGCAAACGACAACCAGGTTGACGGAGCGGATACATTTGAGCTACGACAGCTCGACGGCCATCCCGTTAAACAGCGACGATATTAAATCCTACACGCGCAAAGCCCCCGTTCTCAGCAAGTTGTACCAGTCACTACAGACCGGAAACTGGTCTGAAAAAGATGGCCTATTTAAGCCATATTATCTACGTCGCGATGAGATGTCTGTGTAATTAGGAGTATTATTTTGGAGATCAAGAGTTGTGATTCCAGCAAAGCTTCGTGACCAGATATTGCACGAACTCCACGCCGGTCATCAAGGTGTTGTGAAAATGAAATGAAGGTCATTGCGAGGTCACATGTGTGGTTTTCAGGCCTAGACAGCAGGCTGGAACAAATCTGTGCGAATGTACTGCGTGCGCACAACAGATGACATCGCCACCGCAAAGTAAATTCTGCTCGTGGAAGTACCCTGATCGCCCATTCGATGGGATACATTTCTATTTCGCAGGCCCATCTATTACTATTATTATTATTATTATTAATATTATTATTATTATTATTATTATTATTATTATTATTAGTTTCTATTGCGCTTTATCTTATTAAAGCTCAAAGCGCATTACAAAATTAAAAATATACAAATCGCAATCGTATAACATCTTAATATTGCAATAAAATATAACTCAACAAAGATGGAAATATGAGACAACTTTGAGAGATTCTTCTTCGAACCTATCAAAATGAGTTCGGTTTTGTCATCATTCAGTTTCAACATATTTTTGGCCATCTATGAACTTAAACTTTTAAAACATACCTCTAAGCTACTCAGATCTGGATTGTTATTTTAGAAGGCAACGTACAACTGACTTTCATCAGCATAAACGTGGGACATTATGTTATGCTGATCGGCAATGTCGGCCAGCGGACTAACATAGAGAGTAAAGAGAATCGGTCCTAAGGCCGATCCCTGTGGTAGGCGTGTCAAACGCAGCGCTTAGATCTAGCATACTAGTACCATTTTCTTGTTGTTGAGAGCTTGCATAATATCGTTCTTTACACATAGTAGTGCCGTCTCAGTACTGTGAAACATTCGATAGACCGACTGATATTTTGTATGCAAAATTTTAGAAATAATATCATCATTGGCTATTTAGTCCATTAATTTTGACAGGAATTTCAAATTCGACACGGGTCTAAAATTTTTCAAAACATCTTTATCTAAACTAACCTAAACTTATCTAAATTTATGGGGAAAATGTTTCTTGTAATCGTCGACGCCTTCTCAAAGTGGCCTATAATAGAAACAACCAACACCACATCAACGAAATCCATTGCTGAGTGCTGAGAAGTGTTTTTGCAATTTACGGAATACCACGACTATTGGTCAGCGACAATGTCACATGCTTCAAATCAGCATGTGACATTATCATTGCCACATTCTGTAAAAATAACGGTATAAAGCACACTAGGTACCGCGTACCTAGCAAAACAGAACGGCCAAGCGGAACGCTACACTCAAGAATTTAAGAATAAAATGCGTGCAATGAAAGACAGTAATTTCTCTCTCGGCGAGAAAACGAATAAATGTCCGTTCACATACAGAAACACGCCACATACAACCACTGGGGAAACCCTCGGTTTTCTCGTGTTTAACTGCAGACTGAGAACGCGATTTGACTTGGTCAAACCATCGCTGAAAGAACTAGTCGATAAAATGAACTACCACGCACCAAATAACTACTGCAAGCTGCGCAAATTTGAAGAGGGACAGCGCGTTTTAATTTAAGTCTTTTCAAGCAACAGAAATGCCCAATGGCAGGCAGCCACGGTCGTAAGGAAAGACGGGCTACTAAATTACAAAACACAAACCGGCAGTTGCCTGACTTTGAGACGTCATGCGGACCAAATACAGAGTACCAGCCGAAACATGGTCACAGCAACACCAGGTGACAACATCATCGAAACCCAAGAGCCAGACTTCAGGCCCAATACACTGCCGAGTTCGCCACCTGCCACCAAAAGCAGTCAACAGATTAACAGCTCTCCGAAAATAAAAACAACAACTGAACCAAGAAGATCGTTAAGAATAAAAACATCAACTCAGTTATACGGAGAAGGTATCCCATCGCTCAATAAGAAGTGAAATTAGTTAGATAGTTGTTAGTTGAATATTTTAAACAAGGCTTGAGTGAACTAAATCTGTTTACAAATGACAGTCGAGTTTGAAATGTTACACATAATCACATAGTTAAACAAGCAGAAAAGGGTTGTGTGCATATAAATGCAATACAAATAGTGAATATTGTTAACGTTCTAACCTCCTCCACCCCAACCCGTTGTTTAATAATAATAAAAATAATAATAATAATAATAATAATAATAATAATAATAATAATAATAATAATAAATAATAATAATAATAATAATAATAATAATAATAATAATAATAAAAACTAAATCAGCTGTAAACTGTTCCTAAAAAAAGAAGCACAGTTTGTTTTCATGTTATGCGCTTGTTATCTGTATGCGCGCGATTTACAACGTTTACAGTGACCTCGAAAGAAACAGCTGCCATCAGGATCACACCGATGCTACAACTGCATGAACTGTTACCACAGGTTAAACTAAAGAAGAGTTTGGTTAAATAAAAATTAATTCCATAATATTTTATTTAATTTTAATTGTTTCCCTGGGAGAAATGTAATGTACTGAGACAGCCCCCATCCTTCCCTATGCAGACGTGCTCATGTCCCACTTTAGTCGGTAATAGAACATAGTAAAAGACGGATGTGTTTCTTTTATTTAATAATGAACCCACATACATTACACATGTATTCCCTGGTCGTTCATTTCAGCGATTTCATGAAAGCGCTGGAAATTTTAGCGATTTCGTGAAACCGCTGATTACACAGATCTCCTATAACATATACGTATGTACCCTATGTTATAGTTTTCAGAAATTGGCTTAACTGCCGGAGCGTATCTGCTAAAAAGTGATCTTTTTGACATAGCAGATGTAACACGAATCACCCAATCAGTTTATGAAACACAAAAATTAATGTTGTCATAAAGGTTAAAACTGAGAAAAAAATGCTTAATAACAGTAAAAATAAATCAGCAAAGTATTTTTAATCAACGTCATTATTCGAACGTGGGATGGGTGACCAATGTGAAACTAGCGGGACACGCATGCGAGAAAATGACCCAGATAGTGGACCTGGGCAGTTGTGAACACGAAGAGTTTGACTGGATTAGGTTTTTAACCTGTAAATAACATTGAGGAAGGAGATCAATTTAGGAGAAATCTCCATTCATTTACACATGTAGTTTTTTGACTTAACAACGTGAATTAAAGATTTCTTTAGGATCTTGGAATTGAAGGAAAGGGGCAACAAACATTTAGAATTTTTTTCTTTGAAGATTCCCAAACCAACAGACCAACTTTTCTTTCCATTTGAAGATTCGCAAAGCGACGGATCATTGCTTTTATCAGTCACAAGTTGAGAAGAGTAACTGTCAAGTGACGGTACCCAGGTCCCATCAGAGTAAAAAGACACGAACTGGCACTGCGTTTCTATAAAAAAACGTTACATAAAAAGTATCTCGGTGATCTTGACTTTGGTCGCGCTCCAGACCGGATCCGGGTCATTATATCGAAAACGGTTAAAGCCTGGGCGATTTTGAGCTCATTTTCGAACCTTCGGGCCAGGAACGACGTTATAGAAGAGGCAGCTTGGCGGCCTTGACCTTCTCGGAACCTGACCATTAACAAGAACTCTTTTTTTTTGTTTTTAAACGTTTATTTACTAAATCAAGGACCAGGACACGACACTAGACGCCACATACCTTTCACCCCAGAACACTCACGCTTCCATCTGATGGGAAGAGACAGACGACACAGACGGCGCAGTTTACAACCGCTGGATGTCACAGCATCCACATTTACTCTATATGCTTTTAAATTGTTTCGCAAAAGCACTAATTTTTATATATATATATATATATATATATATATATATATATATATATATATATATATATATATATATATATATATATACATATATATATATATACATATATATATATCACCTTTCTCACAGCACACACGACCAGCCTCGGTGGCCTAGTGGTTAGAGTGTCCGCCTCGAGATTGGAAGATCGTGGGTTCAAACCCCGGTCGGGTCATACCGAAGACGTTAAAATTGGGACTCCTCCTTGCTACCCTGTGAGGCACTCCACATGTAAGGGTTAGAAGGAGGGCTGGAATGCCCCACTTCAGTATAATGTGGCAGGGGGATCCCGATATGACCATAGCAGTTGAAAGGGATCTAAAGAACAATACAATATACAGCACACACATAAAGAAAAAAATCCTCAGTTAAAATGCGATATTATTGAACAGATTTTGAAATAAAGAATTTACTGACTGTGTGAATGCGTTTGCTATGAATTTACTGTGCATTGAACGCTTCGCTTTTTTCAACAATGTTTTTGTCCCCACTTTTTGAGAAATTTTGCATTCTTTTGTAAATTTTATTCAGTGAAATATTAGAAGAAAATTTCTTTTTATAGCCTCGTATGTAACAAATGTAGAATTTAATAATGATAATAATATGATTGAGTGCCATATCTCTGACGGAAAAAAATAACATCATTTGAGCTAACATTAATTGTAAACTTTCTTTCCGGATCTATCTGAGTAAAGATTTCATCTAACCATGCTTTTGTTTTAGAGCATGTCCCAGGTTTTTTTAAGAGATGTGTTTTATTGGGTTTGGATACGTATTCTTGCCATGAAACTTTCTTTGTTTTATGGTTTTACGTGACACGGCTTGTGGTGTTTTATATTCTAACTTTCAGATAAGCTCTGGGTGGTTTGAAAAGTGTCTTAAGGCTTCTTTGCGATGAGCTATAGCGTGCTTGCATTCGCCATTGAACCACGGCTTATAAGGTTTTTCACTGGCTCCTGGTGTCTTTGTGATAGATTTTTCAGCTATGCTCTGGAAAAGAGCAGTGAAAAGTAAATTTGGATCGTCTTCGTCAATGAAGTGTTCTCTTTTAATACCGTGATGGCATAATTCTTGGAATAATGACCAGTCTGCTTTATCAAACCTTCCATTTTGGGAACCTTTCCTCGCGATAGGGTTCAGATTGACTCATTAAAATAGGAAAATCGTCACTGCCATAAAGGTCGTCTAAAACTGTCCAGTTAAAATCAATGAAGATATTAGTGGACGCTAGAGAAGGTCAATAGAGGTTTTTGAACCAGTACCGGAATGGATATATGTAGGCGATTTATTATTAAATAAAGATACGTTGTGATGATTTAGGAGGTTTTCGATCAACTTTCCTTTAAGGTTAGTGTTCCTGTTGCCCCACAGTACGCTAAATAATAAGACTGGTTTAGGTAACTGGTTTAGAAGGTCATTTAACTGTTCTAGCTGGGGTTTCAATGGTGGTGGTAGGTAGGTAGGTACACAAAGAAAACGTTTTGCCTAGACTAATCCGGACCGCTTGGGCCTGGAAAGGTGTGTCCAATTTAATTTCACTTTGAAAGATTTCATTGCGTATAAACATGGCGATTCCATCTATCGTTCTTTCACCACAAAAGGGTTTTTTGTGAAATGTGTACTCCCTAAGTGTTGGGGAGGGGGGGGCGGGGGTTGTCATAGATTTTCTGGAGGCAAATGACCGCAGGGTCCTTCAAATGTACGTTTCAAAAGTTCGTGGTAGTAGGTAGTAGGTCAAAAACTGATATTCCAATCAATTATGGTCATGTTGTTTGTTAAATGAAAAAATGTCGTGTTTTACTTGCTGTGGCATCTGGGCCTCTGTATCAACACCCGAGGTTGCTTTGGTTGCAGGGGCAGAGAGCAGAACGAAGAATTCCTTTGGTCGTCCTCCGCCAGTTGTAGCGGCAGAGGTTGGAGTAGAGACCTTTCTTCGTCTGCCTCATTCACCTCGATAAGGGGTTTGTATCTTTTTTCATTTTCGATTGTGCATTGTTGCAGTTTTTCCTTCACCAGCCGGACTCTGTTCTTTAATCTATTTCTAGTTTCCGTGTCCAGGCTACTCTGGTTACTGGGGCTTGGTGTTCTCGCCTTAGGTCTAGCAACCGCCCTTTGAGGGAGGGCTGCTGGATGAGTGTTCTACTGTAGTTTCCGACTGGATGGATTTAGATGACTGATTCGGTTAGTTCACTTGAATGGTTCTCTTTTGTGAGATCCAAGTCAAGTCTGTTTGGGTCGCCGTGTTGGCCAGGGACTTAGCTGCTTTGGCAACTGCCGCGTAGCTTTTGGTGTTTCGCTATTGGTAAACAAGTTTACGCGCCTCGGGGTAAGGAATTGATTGTTCATATTTGACCTTCTGTACCTCTTTTTCTGCGATCTGGATGCCTTTGCAGTTGATGCATTTGCTTTGAGAGGTACAGATTTTGTAGTCATGACCACCTTCGCCACAGTTTGCGCACGTTGTCTCACAGTTTTTTTTTTGCATCTGTTACTGCCATGCCCGTATCGTTGACAGTTACAGCAACGTACGGGATTCGGTACGTAGAGTTTTACGCCGAGAATTTCTATGCAGATGATTCGGGATTGGAGAGAGGTTTCAAGCTTCGTTCGTCAGCAGATCAGCTTGCAAACCTTACAAGCCAAAGGTTACAGGTGTGATTAACGACATTGGAGCTTGATGAGTGTTAATAAATTTAAATTGAATAAAGACAAAACCGAGTTTCTAATTATTGCAAGCAAGTATAATGAGAATTTATTGAGGTTGATCAGCGGCTACAACGGATCCTCAATCACGCAGCTAGTGTGGTAAAACTTTCGCATGAAGAGTCCACTCGTGATGAACTGATCGCTCATCATTGGTTGCCGATTGAACAACGCGTCATGTTTAAAGTTGCTTTAATAACCTATAAAGCCCTTAACGATCAAGCATCAGCATACATTAAAGTGATACTTTAATGTATGCTGATGCTTGATCGTCGTCTGACCAAAGTCTACTCATTGAGAATAGGATTAACCAGCGCTATGATGACAGGGCATTTTAAAATGCAGCCCCGAGATTGTGGAACTCGTTGCCTTTTGAAGTACGAATCGAAAAGGATATTTTAGTGTTCAAGAAATTATAACTCATATTTTTAGACTAGTTTACTATAAGTAGTTCCTTGATATGCAAATCTAAAACACTATTTATGTCAGTATTTGATGTGAGACATTTCAGTTTTAACAACTTTTGTGAAATGCTGTTAAGAGAAGTTGGTTTTAACACACTGAAAAGTGGTAGTAGTTTTGAGATTTCGTTTTATTTCTTTTTCACCAGACCGGTTTCGGGATTTAGTTCCCTTCGTCAGTCGCCACTGACGAAGGGAACTAAATCCCGAAACCGGTCTGGTGAAAAAGAAATAAAACGAAATCTCAAAACTACTACCACTTTTCAGTGTGTTAAAACCAACTTCTCTTAACAGCATTTTATTACAGCCCGAGTGAGGGCAAAAGTTGGTTGCATACTTAAGTGTATCCACACTGTCTCTTCAACCCTATAAACGGTACCGCTGATACCACTTATAAAAAATTTTTCAAGTCTAGTTTCAAGTGCAAAGGTGAAAACCTACTGTTTTTAACTTTTGTGAAAGTATTCAAAATTTCATTTTAGTATACAAACACTTTTCTAGTCATTGATTCTTGTGTTATGCATAATTTTTAAGTTATGATTCTTTTTTTCAGTAAGTATGCAATTACTTGTATTTTAGCTATTGTTGCGCTTAGGGTTTAATCCATTGTAAGCGTATTATAAATACGCATAATAATAATAATAATATTAATAATAATAATAGTAAATAATAATAATAATAAATTTTCGGACATTTTTGGCCCTAAATTCATTTGGGTAACTAACCGCTGAAGACTTCATGGTCGGGGAAGTTTTGTCCTGGACTCAATTACAAATTTTGATTCGGGGACATTTTGGCCCTAAATTCAACTGGGGACCTTATGGGCGCGTACTTTATGACCGGAAACCTTATGACCGGTATAAAGCATACTAAAGCGTTAATATATATTATCATACTTTTTTTTTATTTGGCGACGTTCTGGCCCTACATTCATTTGGGGGCCTTATGGCCGGGGATGTGTTGTCCTAGATTTCACGATAAATTTTGCTTTGGGGACGTTTGGACCTAAATTCATTTGGGGACCTTATGGCCGGGGACATTATTGCCGAGGACTTTATGGCCGGGGTAAAGCTTAATAAAGCGTTAATTTATGTTATCATACGATTTCGTTTTAGGAAAGTTTTTGCCCCAAATTCATTTGAGGGGCTAGGGCCGCGGACATTATGACCAAGATAAAGCCTAATAAATCGTTAATATTGGTTATCATACGCATTTAGCTTCTGGGGACCCTTTAGCTCTAAATTCATTTGGGGACCTTATGGCCGGTGTAAAGCTTCATAAAGAGTTAACATAGGTTATCGTGCGTATTTTTTTTTTTTTCTTTTTGGTTTGGTGACGTTTTGGGAACAAATATATTTGGAGTTCCATGGCCGGGTACTTTACAGCCAGGGACCTGATATTTTGTCCTGGATTCCACTACGACAAACGCTTATATGCGAAGTGGTGCGGACAAAGCATCGCACAATTGCGAAGTCCAACGGAATTTTTTACCGATTTCAAAAGAAATACGACGATACACATCTACAATATATCTTTTCACTGTATAAAAACTCAGAACTGTACCTCAAAGATGCGCGGAAAAAATGTCTTTCCAGTGGATAGACAGACAAGCAGACGAACACGCTCATAACTATATTCCGCATTCACACGGGGAAAATTAGCCAATTTTTTGGCGGCTCGCAAAAAAAACTAATTTTAAAGAGAGAATTACCCAGGGAACAATTGTTGCAAATTTGAACAAAGGATGCAAAATTATGGGATGAGAAAAGAACCATTTTAAAACTATCTACTAAATTGTTTAAGGCCCACGTTTAGCCAAATTATCGGCAGACCACCAAAAAAGTAACTTTTCAAAAGGGGACCGGCTAGTGAAAAATTTATGCAAAATTTGAAGACAATCCGATCAAAATTGTCTGGGTGAAAATCTTTGGAAAATCAGCTAAGTTTTTTTAAATGCCCCCTTTTTGGTCAATTTTTGGTGGAGCGCCAAAAAATTTCAAGAGGGCCTACCCAGTAAATATCCGTACAACACTTGAAAGGAATGCGATCCAGATCAAGGGAGTAGAAGCATTTTTGAAAATCGGCTATCAAAAAAATTTGGCTAATTTTCTTTTGGATAGCCAAAAAAGTAGCTACTTAAAAGAAAAAGGCCTGGTGAACATTTATTCAAAACTGAAAGATCATCCGACCAAACATGTGGAAGAAGCAGTTTTGAAAATTGGCTGCAAGTTAATTAAAAAATACCCGACCCCCATTTGGCCAATTTTTGGCATATCGCCAAAAAAAAGTAATTTTTCAAGTGAGAACCATATAGGTAAGAATCGTGCAAAAATGCATAGAAATCCTGTTAAAATTGTATGAGAAGAAACATTTTGAAAATTGGGTACGAAAATTTTTTAAAATGCCCTTCATCTGGTCAGTTTTTTGTTGATCGCAAAAAAAAAACAAAAAAAAAAAAAACAATTTTTCACGAGAAGCCTTCTTAGTAAACATTTATGCACGATTTAATGACAATCGACAAAACTAGACAGGCATCCGATCCAAATTGTGGGAGAAGCATTTTGAAAATTGGCAACCAAAAAATTTTAACTCCCCCCCCCCCCCCACCTTCCATCAAGCCTATTTTTAGTTATATGGTTTTTAACGACACGGTCAACCCTTTGCGGGTCATATTGTGTCTTCACAGCGGTTCATAGCGGATAAAACGTAGAACAATTGTACAAAATTGGAAAGGACATCGATCCAAGTTGTAGGAGAACCATTGTGAAAATTGGCAACCAAACATACTTTAAATGCCCCCCCCCCCCCAATTTAGCCTTTTTTTTTTTTTTTTTTTTTTTTTTTTTTTTTTTTTTGTTGCTATCGCAGTAACTGTCAAGAGAGCCCTACCTAGAGAACAATCGTACAAAATTGGAAACGAATCCAATCAAAATTGTGGGAGAAGCATTTTTAAAACTGGACGCCAAAAAATTTTAAAATGCCACCGATTTGGCCAATTTTTGGCGGATCGCCAAAAAAAAAAAAAAAGAAGTAATTTTTCAAGAGAGGCCTACCTAGAGAATATTCTGATCACGATTGTGGGAAATGACATATTTGGAAAATTGGCAACCGAAAAATTTTAAATGCCCCCCATTTGGCCAATTTTGGGCGGATCACCGAAAAAGTAATTTTTCAAGCGGCCTACCTAGAAAACATTCGTACAAAATTTGAAAGAAACCCGATCAAAACTGAAGGAGAAGATGCGTTTTAAGTAAAAGTTTACATACGTACATACGGACGACGAATTGTTCTCTATTGATGCGATAAGAGCAGCTCGACGAAGTCGGCTAGTCTAAAAAACAGCCTACACTGGTGTTGAGTAGAAAGATGGTTGTGGCAGTTCTAAATTGTTTGTATCAAAACTGCAAAAGATACAGCAAAGAAGTTCAAAATTAACTTACATTACCACCATTTCATTTTTGGGGGGTAATAATGGCAGAAAAATTGGGTTTTAAAAATGTTCACAAAAATTACAAAACGCACACACATCACTCTGGTGTTAACTTTGGTAACACTTTTGTTAAGAGTTTTTTTGTTCTTTCCGACGGACAGAGAGAGCAGACTATTGGTAAAGACAATGTGAGTAAAGTAAAGTGGGGATGGGTTCGTGAAACTGACGAAAATAAAATAATGGACATTTGCCCCCTCTTTTTCCACAAAGGTTACTGTGATCCGATTAAAACTAGTAGCACCAAAAAGAAAATTTACAGATGGACCGACAGACAGGCGATAGAGACCGCACTATGGGTAAAGTTCTCATAACTTAGTTTTCTCTGGATTTCTACATTACAATCAACTTATCACTTATTTTTGTAGCTTTTTTTTGAGCAGTATGTAAGAACCTGCCGCAATGACGAGGAGATCCCATGACACGTCGAGTACAGTAGGCCATGACAGTTCACAGGACGGATTATCATCTGAAGCACGGGCATGAGATTCCACGTCAGCAGATGCTTCCTTCACAATCGCCGGAGATTTTGCGAAAAACTCGTCGTCTTTCACATTGAAACCGAAACCAAATAAGAGAGTTTGCATGTTGGCATACTGCAAGATAAAGAAAAGGAATATCCAGGGACTTGTGACCAGCCGAGATCTAATGATTCACGTATCAATAGGCTAATATGGTCGCCAAAAAGCGGTGGTCATATTATACAAGAATGTCCAGGGACATTGTGACCAGCCGAGATCTAGTGAATCTATGAATAAGCTTGTCTGGTTGCCAAAAATGGTAGTCACATTGTAGTCAAGTTTGTCCAAGGACAAAGCCAAAGCTTACGAAAAGGGATGACCAAATCCAGCGTGCATGAACAAGGGAATTTCTCTGAAAAATTGCTTTTCAAAAGACGAGATGGCAATGAGCTAGCTAAATAATTAATTTAGCAACGGACCCGAACATAGACCAATAAATACATGCAAAGATTTGTTTCCCAGAAAAGTAACTTCGAACAACGTATCAAAATTGTATCCACGTGTGTACTGTTGACATGTACTGTCGGACATACACAATTAGTTCAAGCAGCAGAAACGACCAGAAACGACGAAGCACATGTGCCTTTTGAAAAGAAGAAAACGCCGCGTCTAAAACGCCATTACTTAAGTTTTAATGTTTTGGTATGTATTATTTTGCGGGGTTTGCATTTCCGACCAGTGTGCATGTTTATTTACTTTGCGTTGATGTGCGGTTTGCATTTCGGAAAAATACGCACGTTTATTTAGCTTGTCGTTATTCTCTGTTCGCATTTCGGACCAGTACGCATGTTTATTTGGCTTGCGTTGATGTGCGGTTCGCAAAGCGAACCCGTGCGCGTGTTTATTTAATATGCATTGCTGCGCATGTTTACTTAACTTGCGTTGATGCGCGGCTCGCATTTCAGACCAGTGAGCATGTTTATTCAACGTACGTTGATAAGCCGTTCGCATTTCGGACCAGTGCGCATGTTTGTTTAGCTTGTGTTGATGCACGTTTGACTTTTCGGACCAGTGCGCATGTTTATTTAATTTGCATTGATGCGCGATTCTTATTTTAGACCAGTGCGCATATCTATTTAACTTGCGTCGATGTGCAGTTCGCATGTCGGACCAATGCGCATGTATATTCTGTTAATGAGTGGTTTACAATTCGGACAAGTGCACATATTTATTTCGCTTGCGTTGATAAGCTGTTCACATTTCGGACCACTGCGCACGTTTAACTTGCGTTGATCAGCGTTTCTTATATTTTAGACCAGCACGCATGTTTATTTAACTTTTGTTGATTTGATTGATTGATTGATTTGTTTAACGACACCGGCAACCCGTTAGGGTCATATTGTGTCGGTTCTGTTGCTATATCAAGAGTCAGTTGAAACTAAAATCAATTAAAGTAGACATAACAAGTAGTGTATAATCTAAAACCAACTAAATTCAATTTAAAACTTACTGTACAAGTGTATTTCTTTCAGAAAAGAAATAATTTTACTTGGTGCTACCTTTGTAAAAACGTCTTTCATGGAATTCACACTGTAGAAGCGTGAACGAATGTTCTGAAAATCTACGCAATTGAGTAAAATATGTTTTACAGTCAGACGTTCTTGACAACCAATACATTCTGGAGGCGCATCGCCTCTCAAAAGATATCCGTGGGTGATGTATGTATGCCCGATTCGAGCTCTATGCACAACCGTTGTATCGCGAATATTGCCAGAAGCTAGATGCTTTTGTCCAACTGTTGGTTGGATTTGAAAGAGTTTGTTATTTCTTTGTTCGTTCCACTTTTGTTGCCAAAGGTTTTTTACGTAACTTGAAATATGTGGTTTAAAGTCGGAGTATGGTATGAGAAGGTCGGATATGTTGTAGTTTAGCGCCTCTTTTGCTGCCTGGTCCGCAGCTTCATTACCCGCTATGTCGACGTGGCTTGGCACCCAGCAAAACACTAGGGTTTTGCCTTGTTTGACTGCTCTTTCATATCGTTCTATTAGGTCTAGAATCATCGTGTTCGACACTTGAAGACTTTCTAGTGATTGTAGGACCGATAAGGAATCGACACAAATGAGGAACTTTTTGTACCTACTAATCTTGACTATTTCCATGGCTAATTGGAGTGCCCGAACCTCCGCGGAAAAGATGGAGGAGCCGTTTGGTAATCTTGTTTTCAGGGTATTTGATTTTGTAACTATTGAGGCAGCAACTTTGTTATCGAGTTTAGATCCGTCCGTGTATATGAAATGATGGTGAAGGTAGGTTTCCTTTATCTCAGCAAATCTAGCTTTGAACTCTTCAGCATTTGTTGCATCTTTGGGATACTTTGTCAGAATTTTGTCTGTGGCGGCTCTTTGTATTTTCCATGTTGGGTATTTCGAAACTTATGAGTTTGCAATTTGTTCGACTTTGATTCCAGCATTATTAAGGTGGTTACGGGTTCTAGTGCCAAAGGGAACGATAACCCTAGGGCGTGTGTTTGGGATTTCTGAATGGTCTTTTTCGAACACTGCCTTATGGGTGGGGTTTTCTTTATTTGCGTATAGTTTAATTGCATATTGCATTGAGAGTTTGATTCGTTGGATATCTGATGGTTGTTCATTTGATTCAACCTGGAGGCTTTCCGCAGGTGACGTTCTGAAAGCGTTAAGGCAGAGGCGAAGGCCTTGTTTTGTATTGGGTTGAGCATCTTTAAGTACGAGGGCCTTGCTGATCCGTAGACGATGCTACCATAATCTATTCTTGATCTTATTAATGATCTATACAGTTTTAATTTAGTACTGGTGTCTGCTCCCCAGTCTTGGGCGGAGACGACTCGTAGAAGGTTGAGTGCCTTTTGACATTTCCTCTTCACCTCTTTTATGTGGGGAATAAAATTTAGCTTCGAGTCCAGAATTAGACCAAGGAATTTTTTTTTCCTTCACTACAGGTATCTGACTGTTTGATAAGTATAAAATAGGATCATCGTGTGGCTTTCGCTTGTTGCAAAAGTGCATGGAGACTGTATTGCTTTGAGAAAATTTGAAGCCATTTTGATCAGCCCATTTTTGAAGAGAGTTTATATTTTGCTGGAGGCGACGCTCGATGAGATTCATATTCTTACCCCTTGCAGACATAGCAAAATCGTCTACAAACAGTGAGCTGTCTATTCCCTGTTTAGTAGCGTCTTTGATACTATTGATTTTGATTAGAAACAACAGAATTGATAGAATACTGCCTTGAGGATAGCCCTCTTCTTGCTCAAAATAGTCCGAGAAGATGGAACCGAGACGGACTTTAAATCGCCTATCATTTAAAAAACCTTCAATGAATTCTGGGAGACGACCTCGTATGCCAAGGTTGTAGAGGTCTTGCATGACCCCGTGTTTCCAAGCCGTGTCGTAGGCTTTTTCTAAATCGAAGAAAACAGTGACGACATGCTCGTTATTTATAAAACCTTCTCTTATAAATGATTCGAGTCTAACCAGGTGATCTATGGTACTTCTTTCTTTTCTGAAGCCACTTTGGATGTCGGTAAGCAAATGATTCTTTTCTAAATACCAAATTAGTCTTGCAGCTATCATTCGCTCTAGTGTTTTGCACAAAGAGCTTGTCAAAGATATTGGGCGGTAATTTTGGGGATTAGTAGAATCCTTATTGGGTTTTGGAATTGGTATGATGGTGGCTTCTTTCCATATTTCAGGAAGGTTTCCTGTAGTCCAAACTTGATTGAGTAATTCTAGGAGGACTTCAAGGGTTTCCTCAGGTAGGTGTTTTAGAACCTGGTAGTGCAGGTCATCTGGTCCGGCAGCTGAGTCATGTGAGTTTTGGATGGCGTCTTTCAACTCCGACAGGGTAAATGTGCAATTGTATTGTTCCGAGTTATTTGAGGTGAAGTCCATTGGTGTTTGTTCTTTTGCTTCTTTTATTTGACGAAAAACTTGGGAGTAGTTGTCAGATGAGGAGTTGAACTGAAAGGTTCTACCAAAGGTATTTGCTATTTCATCAGGTTTTGTGACAGTTTGGTTGTTTGTAGTGAGATGGTTTATGGGTTGTGAGATGTTTTTACCAGATATTTTTCGAATTATCTCCCATACTTTTTTGGTTGAATTGTTTTTGCTTAATTTGGAGATATATTCCTCCCAGGTTTGCTTTTTGTTTGCTTTGATGGTTCTGCGTGCTGCGGCACGCAGCCGTTTGTATTCAAGTTTGGTGGTGTTGTCCGGGCTGATATAAAATTGGCGAAGAGCTGCTTTCCGCATAGCTATTGCTTTTTTGCAGTTGTCGTTAAACCAGAGTTTTTGTGGCTTTTTAGGATTTCCGGAGGTTTTAGGTATAGTTTTTTCCATGATTGCCTGGATTAGAGCAGTAAAAAGTAAAATCGGGTCGTCATCATGTGTAAAGTAGTTGGTTTTTATAGCCTTTAGGCATAGTTCCTGGAACATTGACCACTTTGCTTTGTGGAATTTCCACCTTGGTATTCCTTTCTGTTTCTGTTGATCTAGTGGTTTTAATAAA
This sequence comes from Protula sp. h YS-2021, assembly GCA_949752745.1. NCBI lineage: Eukaryota > Metazoa > Annelida > Polychaeta > Sabellida > Serpulidae > Protula > Protula sp. h YS-2021. The sequence continues at coordinate 22,622,816 of OX457029.1, forward strand.
ACAGGGAAGTGGTCGCTGCCATAAGTGTCGTCCAAGACTTCCCATTTAAAATCTAAAAACAAATTACTAGATGCCATTGTAAGGTCGATTGAGGTTTTTGAACCAGTGCCAGGGTGTAGGTATGTAGGAGATTTATCGTTGTAAAGTGAGAGATTGTGGAAATTTAGTAGGTTTTCAATTAGTTTACCTTTGTGGTCGGTGCTTGTATTACCCCATAGGTCGCTATGTGCATTGAAGTCGCCTAAAAATAGAATAGGTTTTGGTATTTGGTTAATCAAGTCGTTAAGTTCTTCTGGTTGGGGTTTGGAGGATGGTGGTAGGTAAATGTTGCAAATGGAAAAAGTTTTCTTCATCGTAACACGAACTGCTGTTGCTTGCAGGTTTGTAATTAATTTGAGTTCACTTTGAATGACGTTGTTTCGGATTAAGGTAGTGATTCCGCCAGAGGCACGGTTGTTATTGGCATTTTTGTTATAGGAAGTGTAACCGGTTAAATTTGGTGGGTAAATATCAGTACCGTATGTTTCTTGGAGGCAAAAGATGGACGGATTGTACTGCTGGCTCAAAGTTAATAGATCTATCTGGTTGGTCCAAAAACCTCTAATGTTCCAGTGAACTATTGTCATTAGGTACTGTTGACTCTAGGTCTGCTGATTGCCACTCGTGGTGGCTTGGGATGGACAGGGAGAGTCTGAAGGGAGATCTTACGATCCTCTGCTGAAAATATTTTTGGAGAGGGATGAAGCGAGGCGCCAGCTTCATCAACCTCCATTAGGGCAGCAAATCTGTTTTCAGATTCCCTGTTTCTTTGGTTCGGTTGCTGTCTCTGCGTAACGACTTGGGCTTTGTTTTTCAGTCTTGCCCGCAAATCTTTGTCAGCATCTCTTGGGCTCGGTGTTTTTGACCGGGCTCTAACTGAGTTTGGTTCTGGTATTTTCGAGGTACTTGGTTTTTTGAGTTTTTCGTGGGGAGGAGTTTACTGTTGGTTGCTTTCGTGATGTTGATTTTGGTGTGGTTTCTTGAACTGTTTTATTTTTTTCTTTTGTCTTTTGTTCATTTACCCAGGCCCAATCGGTCTGGCATGAAGCAGTTCGGTTTTCTGGCTTTGTCGCCGCAGCATATGATTTAGCTGGATTTGTAGACAGCATGGCCAGTTTCCTTGCTTCTGGGTAGGTGACCGACTGGTTGAACTTGATATCCTGCACTTTTTTCTCAAGGGACCACCGTGGGCAATCTTTTGAAGAAGCCGGGTGGTTTCCTGAGCAGTTGGCGCAAGTTGGTGTTCTTGCGGTGCAGGATTCGAAGGTGTGGCCTTCCTCCCCACATTTTGCGCAAGATGGCAGTTTTGCTTTGCAGGTTGTTTTGGTGTGCCCGTATTTCTGACAATTAAAACACCGCATTGGGTTTGGAATATAAGTTTTAACCGAAAGACTAAGGTAACCCATTTTAATTTTGGCTGGAAGTGTAGGTTTGTTGAAAGTAAGAACCAAGGTACCTCTCTGACCGAGAAAGCGCGCATCTGTCACTGCTTCGGTTTTCATTTCTTCCATGATTTCCTCCACAGAGCAGAATTTCAGCTCTGGGTGGGAGACAACTCCTTTAGATGTGTTGAGTGTTCTATGGGCAGTTGCTCTCACGGGTACGCCGACGAAGTTTTCTAACTGTAGTAGTGCAGCGCTGTGTCTACGATCAGTAACATGAACCAGTAGAGAACCTGATCTTAGTCGTTTGACTGTGTACCGCGTTCCGACTATCCCATTAAGTCCCTTTTCAATTGCGAAAGGAGAGAGCTTAAGGTGTCCGTCCCGAGGTGAAACGACGATATACTCGGGGAAAGGCGCGGGGGGGGGGGGGGGGCGATTCAATTTCGATATGTCGCCGTTTTGTCGGTGTTCTTGTCTTGTCGGATTCTATTTTGTTGTTATTTTTGTTTTTGTCCATATATTTTAGATAACTGTTCTTCCAGGTCTGCCGGCCCCGGCCTTACTCTGACCACCCATGTCGGCAGCGGGGATTGCCCGCCTAGGGCTAGGGCACCTGGAATACTGTTGGCAGACATGACGGATTAGCCAGTTATGAATGCCGCGATTGACCCGAATGGCCGCGGTATGGCTTACCCTAACGACCAGCCGTTAATGGCCTCACGACCACCCTTCTTAGCCGAAGAGAAGGACCAAAGTCAAGTGTTGACAAGCAGGTTACTTAGCAGATGTTTGTATTGTGAAGGCCTGCCTAAGTCACGATGTCTCATTGACCAGGTTACTTGCTCCGGCATTAAGGGATGCAGTCCACGGCAAAGTGCGTATATATGACTCGGGTACTCACAATGAAGGAGACCCAAGCAGCTGAAACAATATTGAATAACGCACAACAGACTGCCGCGCTTTTATGCGATGTGCGCGGGAACGTTGAACAGCGGTACTGTGGATGGGCAGAGACCAACAAGGTAAGACTGGAGTGCATACAGTGAAGGAGACCCCAGGTATATCATAGTTATTGCGCAAAGCTATATTTATTATGAAACTGAGCGAGGTATTGAAGTATTAGATTGTTCGACACCTAGAAACCCTTCAGGGTTATATTGTGTCTGGGGGTAGTTTGAATATAAAGACGGTAGAAAGTAGTTTGTTGATGAAAGGAAAGGTAATTATTTAAGTATTTATTATAGGTATATGTTATTGTAAGGGTATATATTATAGGCCAGGTGGGGGAGGGGGCGAGATACCAGTAGAACTGAGAAAAACCCAGTAAGACTGGTACCCCGAGGGGGGTCGGAATATCGATTCCGGCCTCCCTTTGGGTCAAGGGGCTCCTTTAAGAATAAAGGGACGGACCCAAGTGAGGCAGTTTAACGTCATGCCCGGGACGACTTTTGTTGATAAGCGGTTCCCATTTCGGACCAGTGCGCATGTTTACTTAATTTGCGTTGATAAGCGGTTATTATTTCAGACTAATACGCATGTTTATTTAACTTGCACTGACGCGCGGTTTGCATTTGTGACCAGTGCGCACATTTATTTAACTTGCGTCGATGCCCGGTTCGATTTCGAACAAGTGCGCATGTTTACCAAACTTGCGTCGATGCGCGGTCCGTATTTTGGACCAATGCGTATGTTTATTCAACTTAGAAGTTTTAATTAAAAAAATTTAAAAATGTCCCCCATTTGGCCAATTTTTGGCGGATCCCCAAAATGAGTAATTTTTCAAAAGATGCCTACCTAATAAATAATCGTACAAAATTTGAAGAAAATCATCAAAATTGTGTGAAAAAAGCATTTTGAAAATTGGCAACCACAAAATTACAAATGTCCCCAATTTCGTCATTTTTTGGCGGATCGCCAAAAAGAGTAATTTTTCAAGAGAAGTCTACCTAGAAAACAACTATCCAAAATTGAAAAGGAATCCGATCAAAATTGTGGGAGAAAAAGTAATTTGAAAATTGGTAACCACAAAATTACAAATGTCCCCAATTTAGCCAATTTTTTTTTCAAAGAGAGGCCTACCTAGAGAACATTCGAGTAACATTTGAGAGGACTCCGATCAAAACTGAAGGAGAAGAAGCATTTTAAGTAAAAGTTTACACACGTACATACGTACATATGTATATACAGACGGACGGATACCCTTCTATCATAGTCGGTTGGTCTAAAAACCCGGTAGTTTAAAATTCGAGCAAAATTCAACGGAATCCGGTCAAGATTGTGAAAGAAGCATTTTGAACATTAGCTAATAAATAATTTTAAATGCATCCCCCCCCCCCCCCCATTTCGCCAATTTTTGCAGATCGCCATTAAAGTAACTTTTCAAAAGAGGACCGACTGGTGCACATTTATGCAAATCCGATCAAAATTATGGGAGACAAAGCATTTCAAAAATTGGCAATCAAAAAATTATAGCCAATTTTTGGTGGATCACCATAACAACAGTGTCCAGGGATATTGTGACCAACCGAGATCTAGTGAATGTATGAATAAGCTTATATTGTTGCCAAAAAGTGGTATTCACATTGTACAAGTTTGTCCAAGGACAAAGTCCAGCTTCCAAAATGCGATAAGACCAATTCCAGCGTGAATGAGCAAGGGAATTTCCCTGTAAAATTGGGCTTCAAAAGGCGAGATTGCAAAGAGCTAGCTAAATAATCAATTTAGCAACGGACGCCAAAATAGACCGATAAATACATACAAAGATATGTTTCCGAGAAAAACGGGAAACAGATCTTGTGTATCGCTGGTAGACTGGGCACCAGACAGTACATATCAACAGTACACCTGTGTGGATACAATTTCGATACGTTGTTCGAAGGTATCTCTGGTAGACTACCAGATATACCTTCGACCAACGTATCGAAATTGTATCCACACACGTGTACTGTTGACATGTACTGTCGGTCATACACAATCATTTCAAGGAGCAAAAACGACCAGTGAATGGTGATATGACCAAACACATGTGATTATGTTTGTGTTTTCCTTTTGACAAGAAGAAAACGCCGCGTCTAAACATTATTACTTAAGTTTTAATGTTTTGGTATGTATTATTTTGCGGGGTTAGCATTCCGTTGATGTGTGGTTCGCATTTCGGACCAGTGCGCATGTTTATTTAGCTTGTGTTGATGTACGGTTCGCAAAGCGAACCACTGCACATGTCTATTTAACATGTACTGCTCCGCGGTTCACATTCCGGACCAGTGCGCGTGTTTATTTAATAACGTTGATGCGAGGTTTTTATTTTGGGCCAATACGCATGTTTACTTAACTTGCGTTGATGTCCGGCTCGCACTTCAGACCAGTGCGCATGTTCATTTAGCTTGCATCGTTGCGCGGTTCGCATTTCGGACCACTGCGCATGTTTATTTAGCTTGTTTTGGTGTGTGTTTCACTTTTCGGACTAGTGCGCATGTTTATTTAATTTGCCTTGATGCACGGTTTTTATTTTAGACCACAGCGCATGTTTATATAACTCGCGTAGATGCGCGGTTCGCATTTCGGACCAATGCGTATGTTTTTTCAACTTCCGTTGATGGGGTTGATGAGCGGTTCGGAATTCGGACCAGCGTGCATATTTAGTTCGCTTACATTGACGCGCGGTTCACATTTCAGACCACTGCGCATGTTTATTTAACGTACGTTGATGAAACTTTCTTATTTTAGACCAGTGCGTGTGTTTATTTAACTTGCGCTGATGCGCTGTTATCATTTCGGACCCTTGTGCATATTTATTTATCTTGCGTTGATGCGCGGTCTGCATTTCAGACCAATGCGCATGTTTATTCAACTTCCAAATTCTAGCGGATCGCCAAAAAAGTAATTTTTCAACAGGAGTCTACCTAGAGATGAATCGTACAAAACTGGAAAGGAATTCAATCAAAACTGTGGGAAAAGAAGCATTTTCAAAATTAAACGCCAATAAATAAAAAATGCCCCCTATTTAGACAATGCTTGTCTGATCACCACAAAAAATTAAGATTTCAAGAGAGCCCAACCTACAGGACATTCGTGCAAAATTTAAAGGTAATCTGATCAAAATTGTTCGAGGAGAAGCATTTTGAAAATTGGCAGCCAAAAACTTGTAAATGCCAATAATTTGGCCAATTCTGGCGGATAGCTAAAAAAGCAATTTTTCAAGAGAGGCCTACCTAGTCAACTAGAGCTTCAATGAGGCAGGAACCCCAATGTAACACATAATGTCATTGGATGTTAGTAAATTCATTGAAATTTAAAACCCTACACTGCCTAACAATTTCTGGTCGATTTAAAAAATAAGATGCATACCTTCAATATACGTATTAACCGCAAGCAAAACGAAAAAGCATTGGCATGAACAGTTCTGGAGTTACGGCCTGGACAAATTGTCACATCTTTGTACATTCGAACTAAATTTTCACCTATTTTCAAAATACTACCATTTTGACAATTTTTCATCAAATTGAACGAAACTACGACGTTGGACACCTTCAAAATACGTACTAACCTCATGCAAAACCAAAAGGCATTAGCATGAATAGTTCTGCAGTTACGGTCTGGACAAAAAGTCACATCTGTACACATCCGAACTAAAGTTTTACCTATTTTCAAAATACTGTCATATTGACCATTTTCCCTCGAATCTAACGAAACTACGACATTGCACACCTCCAATATACGCATTTACCGCATGCAAAAATAAAAGGCATTAGCATGAATAGTTTTGGAGTTACGGCTGGACAAAATGTGACATCTTTGAACATTCCAACTAAAATTTTATCTATTTTTAAAATGCTGCCATTTTGACAATTTCTTTTCAAATGTAAAACGAACAAGCCATCGAAGGCGTAGACCCCAACCGGACATAACAAGTCGCCATTTTGGCAATTTTGACCAATTTTAAAAAGTAATACCACATTGTACAACTTCAATATATGCATATTCATCGTGCAAGGTAGTATATGCCTAGGATAAATAGTTTAGGAGAACTCGCCTGAAAAGCACCCAAATCTTACATTACAGTTATCTGAAAAAATTGGCAATTTTTGACAAGTCGCCCTTTTTGGCAATTTTTTACCGATTTGAAAAATAAGACGGCGTTGCACAACTTCAATATATATATTTTCAATATGCAACGTTGCATATGCCTAGGATACGTAGTTTGGAAGAAAACAAAACAGCATCCAGAGTGTGACACACGGACGGACGGAATGGACGGACAAACGCTTGGGTACTTTCCACGCCAATTCTCCGAAACTATTTATCCTAGGTATATGCTACCTTGCACAGTGAATATATATATGTATTGAAGTTATTTTTCAAATCGGCCAAAAATTGCCAAAATGGCGACTTGTTGTGTCCGGTTGGGGTCTACGCCTTCGACGATGGCTTGTTATTTGTGTTCTAAGTCCCTTTCAGCGATCTCATACCCTGCCACATTATACTGACATGGGCCATTCCAACTTGAATCCCTAGGGGGGGGGGGGGTCATAATTGTGTGCACAGCTAATATGCACGAGCAGGATTCAAACCAACACCGGCTATACAACCTACATTTAAAGACGTGACGGTGCCCAAATACCATCAGAGTAACCAGACACGAACTGGCACTACGCTTTTATCACAATACCGGGGACAGTTACAGATAATTTTAACCCTACCATTAAAATATTTTATGTATCCTCAACATTAACTTCATTTTAGTCTGCAAATTCTAGCTGAATCATATGCAAAATAAGATGTGACATTTTGTCCAGGTCGTAACTCAGATGCAAAAGTACCTTAGTCAGTGTACTTTTGTTGAAGTTAAGGAACCGAAAAACGGATAACCGAATTAAGCCTTATTAATGCCAACGTGCCTTAGCCAGCTTACAGTGACTTGGCTGCGGCCCCTTGGCTGCGCCCCCTATGCGGAAAAGTTTAGACAATTTACACATATAACACAAGTGCCATAGATGGCTAATTAGGTGCTTAATATGGCTTAAGTGTGCAGAATCGCTAAAATATGAATGCCAACAAAATATAATTTAACATATCAATAAATCAATGTAGATCTCTTTAATTTATATTTTGCTGTCAAGTATTGTATTTTAGATGGCAAAAAATTAATTTTTGATATCAAATAATTCAAGTTTACAAACTTAAAGGACACACACACTCATATAAAATTTCGTTAATTAAATTTTAGATATGAAAAAGTGAATTCTTGATATCAATAAAAACAGCACAATTTGTGAGCTCAAAAACGAAAGATTATACGTATATACAGAAGCTAGGCATTATTTCATTCACAGATGTTTGCTTCTAAATTTATGTATAAAAAAAGGCTGATATTTTGATATCAAAAATAAATTTTTAGGATCAAAAAGTCATTTTTAGATTTCAAAATATAAATAAAAAAATCTAATTTTGAAATAATGTTATCTAAAATACATTCTTGCTGACAATAAAAAGAAAATAAATTGCCGAGCTCAAAAACTGCGACTCTGTTATCAAATATTTCATTTTTGCTGTCAAAAAATGAAGGTTAGATTTCTAAATATTAATTTTGAGACATTAAATAATTTTTGATATCAATAAGCATATTTTTAATATCTCTTTTTATTAATATCAAGAATTATTTTTTGAGATCAAGAAAACATGTAGAGATCCAGCAAAACCTCCATTAGTGAACACCCCTCGTTAGTGAATACCTCTATATAATGAACGATTTTTTTCGATCCCAAATATTACCATTGGCTTAACGGCCAATGTCAGTGCAAAAAAAAAAAAACCTCCAACTAGTAAACATATGATATTTTACCGATACATTTCCCAGTTTGTTTATACAATTACTGGCCCCTTATCTTGTCCCATATGCAGCGTAGCCCGTATTGGTGGGGATTAGTTATGTTTACTTCGTTGCGGAGTTATGTACTTGGGGGTAATAGGACAAAGGGGTGAAATAACGACACATTACGCGTAGCGTGGGGATCAAGCCCGACAAAACAAGAGGTCTGGAATCAGTCCCGTCACTCAACACATTTGCCGCATTAGACAATAGCGTTTTCAATGTTGCATTGAACATGCAGTCGCTTATCGTTGGCACGATCCTTGATCAAAGGCGACATAAACAAGGCAGCGTCGAAGGCGTAGACCCCAACCGGACAGAAGAAATCGCCATTATGGCAATTTTTTTAACGATTTGAAAAATAACACGACGTTGCACAACTTCAATATATATATTTTTTCACTGTGCAAGGTAGCATATGTCTAGGATAAATAGTTTCAGAGAACTCGCATGGAAAGCACCCAAGTGTTGCATTGCAGTTATCTAAAAAAATCACAACTTTTGGCAAGTCGCCATTTTGGCAATTTTTGGCCGATTTAAAAAATAACACGACGTTGCACAACTTCAATACATATATTTTCACTGTACAAGGTTGCATATCTAGAGCAAATAGTTCAGAGAACTTGCATGGAAACAAAACAGCATCCAAAGTGTGACACACGGACGGACAGACGGACGGACAGACAGACAGGGAGTAATCCTATAGACCCGCGGGCTCGCCATGATTTGCACGCAATATAAACAATAGACAAGAATTATGTATTATTATGCATTACAATAGTATTATAATATTTTTATTTATATTAATTGTAGTGACATTGTAGCCTGTAAATAGATGCGTACCTTATCAATTTTGTGTACGGTAACCCCTTTTTTACAGTATTTAAGTGTTAAGTATACACAAATCTTTTATCTCAATCCAAAAAAATAACCTTCTGAATTAAGAAAATCTTGAACCTCCTGTTAGTGAACACTTCGATATAGTAAACATTTTGCTCGGTCCCGAGAGTGTTCATTATATAGAGGTTTTACTGTATCAGAAATTTAATTAAAGCCGCCAGTGCATTCAAAAGAAAAAAGTACAGGTTTATATAACACACTTTCAATCGACACCTATTTAATTTCTTGTTTATTTAAACAAAAACAAATGTATCCCCCAACTAAACCCATTAATCCCCAATTACCATTTTCCTTTTTTTCTTATTACTGCAATGCAAGAGTCATTTCTGCAAACATAATCATAATTCATTGTCAAAAATTAAAAGATAAACAAAACTAGACGGTGATAACTATAACAGATTTTACTGTACGTCTTTTTGTCCGAATCTGGAAGTTGATCGCTAGAACGGGTTTCACTATGCGTCATTTTTATCCAGGTCTGTACGTCACATTTCTATCCGGGTCTGGAAGTTGATCAAGACAGGCAGGTTTTACCGTACGTCTTTTTATCCGAATTCGGAAAGGTTCACGACAAACAGGTTTTACTTTTTTATCCAGGTTTTGAAGGTGGTCTGGATTTTTTTTCATAACCGCAAGTATGATTCTAAACGCAACCCCAACCCTTCAAGGTTACGGTAACGGTCTGTATCATAGGTGCAGTTATAGCCATGATAAATTACCTTGTCTTCGTACATTGCAGGCCAAACAGCATTAGCATAACTGCGCTAATACATGACTCACCTCGGTAGGAGAGGGGGCTATAACGACTTCATAATGCACCACAACTGACACTAACCCCTGACTGATGAGTAACGCACAAAAAGGTCAATAACAGGCAATAACAAAGCCACAGACAAAGAAATGGCCATGGGTCAATGGTGGGTCGATAGCGAACTCCTAAAGTTTTCAAGCACTCTAAAGAATGCAGGAACACTACAGATTCATCTGGAAAACGCTGAAATCCCCAGAGTATTTATCAATTATGCTCCGTTAACAAAACAGCCGACAAAACTAATAAGGCGCAAGGGATGGGGATGAGTACTGGCGACATCATACATGTTTTTTCATTTTCTATACCAGTTTAAGGTGTTGCAAAAAAAAACTAAGTTTGAAGTCAGTCCGACTTTCCACTTTCGAGTTTTCTTAACAACAGATAAATTTTTACATAATGACGCCTTTCATAATTTCACCACACACATCAAAAAATGAAAGAGCCGTCCGATTGACCCAAGGAATACCCATCTTGTTCAAAGTAATATGCATTGTTTACGTGATAACGCTTTATGCCATTATCGTTCCTTCCACTCACAACAAAATTTGATCAAATCTTTTGGACCTACCAAAGCAATAGTCCCTCCAAGTTTCAACTTCCTTCGGTGTTCAACGGCTGAGAAATCTTATATACAAGATTTTAACCTAATGACAACGTACGCCTTTCCAAGTCAGTACGACTTTCCTTTATCGATATATTTTTTACGCAAGATCTTGTCCAAATTATATGCATATTTTGTGTGATGACGTCATACGACGCACTCGTTCGTTGTACTTGCGACAAAATGTGGTATAATCTTTCGAACGTAGCACGCAAAAAAAAAAAAACACCAAATTTGAACTTTCTCCGGCGGCTAAAAAATCTTACATACAAGATTTTAACGTAAAACATCATATTATTTAAAATAAGAATTCTGAAGCAAATAAGAAACCAAACATTTTTGGTAGGCTATTCCGGAACAGACTACCGATAACACGAATGTCACAGAAATCAACAATGCTTCATTATTCTTACACCAAAGTGTGAAAATAAGATGACGAAACTGAAATAAATATATTGAAAAAACCGAATTTAATTTGACTGTTATTAAAATATCAGTTCAGTATTGAAATACCCATTGAAATTTAACAATTTTTTAAAATTTATTTGTAATTTCAATTTTTTTTATATTTTTCTATTTATGAGGCAAGAAGATAAGTTGTTTATATAGTCTGCAACATATACTGATGAAATAATAACAAAAATACGATTTTTGTGACATTCGATTTATTGGCAGTCTATTCCAAAATTGCCTACCAGAAAATATCTGGTTTCTTATCTGCTTCAGAATTCTTATTTTAGATAATACGGTGTTGTAAATGACATCATACGCCTTTCGTAATTTCGCCACATCCGTCAAAAGCTGATAGAACTGCCCAACTGAAACAAGGAATACCAATATAAAATTTGAAGTCAATATGACTTTCCTTTAGCGAGATATTTTGGACATAAAATCTTGTTCAAAATATAAACATATTATACGTGATGATGTCATACGCCGCACTCGTTCGTAGTACTTGCGACAAAAGCTGAAAGAATCTTTCGGACCTTTCGGATAACCAACAGTCCCACCAAATTTCAACTTTCTTCGATGTTCAGCGGCAGAAAAATCTTACATACAATATTTAACGTAATGTACGTCTTTATTAACTTCGCTAAATCCGTCAAAAATTGACAGAATCGTTCAAATGACCCACAGAATACCCTTATACAATATAAATTTCCCTTAGCGAGATATTTTTCACACAAAATCATGTTAAAAATATATGCACATTTTACGTGATGACGTCATTCGCCGCACTCGTTCGTTGTACTCGCAACAAAATTTTATAGAATCTGTCGGACCATGCAACAATTCCACCAAGTTCGAACTTTCTCCGATTTTCAGCGGCTGAGAAATTTCGCACACAAGAGTTTTACGTAATGACGTCATACGCCATATTTAATAACGTGATATGCGTGAAAAATTGACAAAACCGTCCGACCTACACAAGGAATAAACAGATGAAGTTTGAAATCGATCCAACTTCTAGTTCTTGAGATCAATAATTTTGTTTTTGAGATCAAAAATTACTTCTTGATACAAAAAAAATCAAATTTAGAGATTAAAAATTAAATCTTTATATCGATAATTGCCTAAGAAATGTTAAAATGACATTCCATATAAAAAGACCATATTTTCAAAATTCCCAAGTCTTGATGCAAAATGTGTAATTATTTATCAATAATTGACAAAGTTCAGTTCCGTCAATGTTACGCTGATTTCAAAAATAAAAACCTGTTGCACACCTGCAATATGCATATTGTCACTATATATAGTTTGGACAGGCTGGGGTCCGTAGTTTTCTGAGATCTTACCTGTACAAAACTCTCTTGAGTCTTTACGAAAAATTGCAAATTTCTACAATTTTTCACAAAGTGCTGATTCTTTTATGACGTTCTAAATAGATACAGAAAAAAACATAAGCAAAATCAGCAATTCCAAGTGATTTAAAAAGTACAAACAAGCCACGAGAAACCGCACTTGTTACGAGAGATTGGTCAACTTCTTGACACATGAAAGTCCACGTCAAAAATATTTTATTCAATTAATATATGAAAGATACGTTCATCTTTTAAGAATACCTTTTAAGTTTTATTGCAATTATGGAACATTGCTGTTTGATGTTACTGACTGATATAACTGAAAGTGTTTCAATACATCGTTTCGTAACAAGTGCAAAAATCTTTGACCATACAATGGTAATGTTCTGACTCTACGCAGGCAATTAAGTTTCACGGTGCATATTTCCTGGAGCCTTTCATACATCATATTCGAGTGACCAAAGACCAATCAAACACGATATAGTGGGTCAAACCAATCACAATCCAAAGACATATTCTTTCATACTTACAATGTGATATAATTGCATTGCATTAAATCCACCCTACGTCTCCGAATGCTTGATAACTGCAATTATGGTATTAGTGATTTATTACTGTTAATACCTTGAAACGTTCGATTTGTGTTACAAGTGGAATTGAAAAATCTCTAAAGAGCAGATGACACGTAAGAGAAATCTTACGAAGTCCTTTGAGTAATTTCAAAGCTGATCATTAAAGAAACATCACTCATTTAATTTTTTTCACACAAAATCATCTAATTTCAAAATAGAAGTTCCCTTTATATACCATATTTAATTAATATTGTCACCCAAATATATTATTCAAGTGTCGGCGAGTTGACTCTTTTTTTGTGGGCGAGTTGGTCATTTTGTCGGCGAGTTGGCTTGTCGGCGAGTCGGTTTGTCGGTGAGTTGACTTAAAACCCTGTTTGTGTAATAAATAAAAGCTTCACTTGCACATAAATCGAAATTTATGTAACAGTTTCTTCCACTGATAAAAGGCGTGTTAACTTTACGTGTATAAGTGGTTTGTTTGTTATGATTTATTCCATAAACATATTCTGTGGTTACATGGGCTAGAAATACTTTAGTGACACCCCCGCCCCCCCCCCCTAAAAAAGCAAAAAAAAAATATATTTAATTTTCAACAAAAGATATTAGAAAACACTTGTTTCTTTGGAAATTTAACTGCTTGTGTACGCGTACGTTTAGTTAAATAAAAACCCAATTTTTTTAAAATGTAATACAGTTATTCTGGTCCATAGATGTTTATTTTTTGGCTTTAATTTCTTGCCGCGAAAACTTTGATTATTTCATTTAATGCATAGCCTCCCCTTTAATACTTTAATATTTTTTAAAATACTTATCATTGCTGGTATTTATTTTGATCCCCACTAGAATCCTTACATCTCAAATTTTTAAAATTCAATTCATTTAACTCAATTTATTCCTGCCATCTCCTACCTTGGTTTTCTTAAATATTTCTGAAGGTTTATCGCTGCTGTATAGCCGTGTTTTGAAAGGAGCTCTGATATCAATTATACAATTTTGTGAATGTTAGTCGTTAAAGGCATTGGAAAATTCAGATACAGCAAGTGATTAACAAATCCTTTGAGTTACGGTTAGCATTTTCAATATTACTGAAGTTAATGAATTAAATTGTACTGTTCGTAAACATCTGCGTAGACTGTCACAAACACAAGGTCTTTTACAAAAAACGTTTTGTGAGAAATTTTAATATTTGGAATTAAATATGAGTTTGAAGTATTTTTGAAGACAGATATTGCGTTGTGTGTAGTTTGAATGCATAGCATTTCAAAGCTTTAAATATGCATGTTGTTTGAACTAGTGAAGTTTTTATCATTGTGGTTTGATATTTCAATATTATTGCTTAGTATAGTACATGATAGTCACATAGCTCAATAGCTATTCGAAGTGTCGGTATTGAACTTTGCGGTAGTACATGTTTGAAATGGTCAAATTGTGAATGGTGAAATAGTCAAATGGTTAAAACGGTGTTCTGCGTCAGTCATATTGTAAGCAGTAAATAAGTTTGATGCACTGTGATTGCACATTCGTTGATGGAGCTGCAAGTTTAAATTATAAAGAAACATTAGTAAAAAGGACATAAGTGTAGAAGAAAGTGAGCTGGAGGAGAGAGACGTGCATCCTCGGACCCTCACGGAAAAAGGCTATGAATATTTTTGAATATTTAAAGTTTTGTATGGAGTTAGATGTTGTTATTAGTGCAGATACGCAAATTGAGTCAAATCTCATAGCTAAACGCACACAGTTAGGTGAGTGGTTAACTTCTCTCCAAAAGGCGTTCGTTGAACTTACGAATTTGACGAAAAGTGAATTCGATCCTAGTGTGAAAACGAAATTTGATACACTAGAAATTGGGTGTCACTTGCTAAATAAAAGGCTTCGTGAACACATCGCACAGTTTTTGTATGAAAGGAAAAGTCAGGAATCTACTAGCTCTATTTAAACAAAGTTAGGAGCATTTGTGCAAGAGACAGCTCCTCGGGCTAAAAAAAAGTCGAGAATCAATTAGCACTGGGTCTATCAAATCACAATTGATAGAAACCTCTGTGGATAGGACAGCCTCTCGGGCTAAGAGTCAAAAGTCGATTAGTACTGGCTCTGTCAAATCACATTTGATAGAGGCCTCTGTCGATGAGGCAGCCCTTCGGGCTAAAATGAAATATACTCAGCAAGAGGCACCCATCAAAGCGAAAATTCAAGCAAGTAAAGAGCTACATATGCTCTTTTCTAAAATAAAAATACTGAAGCAAGAAGATGTCAATTCAGTTTTGGGAAACTTGGAAGGAGAATGCAAAAGAAAACAGGTAAGTGATTACATTGAATCACTTCCACATGAAAAATTGCCTTTCACGGGTCCTGAAGCTGAACATGGTATTAATGCTGAAGGTAAGCAATTTCAATTTTTGAAAAGTGAGCCTGAGCAAAAGAATTTCTCTCGACATCATGAACCATTTCAAGTTGCACAACCTGACAGCAAGCAAAACCTGCATTTGCTGAATACATTGATGGAGCAGAATTTAATTAATCGTCTACCGATACCAGAACCAGGAGTCTTTGGAGGTGATCCCTTGCAATACCCAAGTTGGAGAAACGCATTCAACGTCATGTTTGATCGAAAAGGTATATCTCCAACGGACAAATTGCATTATTTGAAAATGTATTTAAGCGAAGGCGCCCTGGAGTGTGTTGAAGGTTACTTTTTAGTATCAACAGGCGATGCATACCAACAGGCAATAAAGACTCTGGAGGAGAGATATGGTCATCCTTTTATAATTGCTAATGCATTCAGGGACAAATTGGAAGCATGGCCGAAGACTTCTGGCACAAACCTTCAAGCTTTAAGGAAGTTTTCTGATTTTCTTAAACAGTGCCTTTCAGCAATGAATTCAACGAAGAGTCTCAATGTTTTGAATGATGAGCGTCAAAATCGGCAGTTATTAGCCAAACTTCCAACATGGATCGTCATTCGCTGGGCACAAATCGTACCAGACCATAGGCAAAAAAAATGGAGAAAACCCTTTGCTTAAAAGGTTTGTGAAGTTTATTTCGACTGAAGCTGAAATAGCCTGTGATCCGATCACATTACTTGACTCATTACGCCAAAGCGACTAAACCAAAAAGGAAGCAAGAACAGTCTTCTCGTTTGGTTACCAAGATCAAGTCAATTAACAAATCAAAGTCTTCGCAGAGCAATGCACCACATACACAGTCAACCACAATCAAAAGACGATGTCAATCCACAACAAACGAAACTTATGTATTTATGTTGTGAACAAATACACAGGTTAGTTAACTGCCCACAGCTTGCCAAGAAGACACAAACTGACCAACAGTCCTTCATTCGTGATCACAAGATATGCTATGTCTGTTGAAAACCAGGACATCCAAGTAAGTATTGCAGGAAAAGGGAGACATGCAGCAAGTGTCAACGACGCCATCCTACAGTTATGTGTGGTAATTGTAAGCCTAAGAACAGCACGAATGCAATGCCTTTCATTCCATCACAGTCCTTGAGTAGTAAAGTCGGTGGATCGTCAGCACAGAGCAAAAGCTTAATGCTAGTTCCTGATTGGTTAATGCATGATAGCAAACCCAATGAGGAAACACTGGTTCATGCGTTACTGGACACACAGTCTGACACTACGTTTCTACTACAGAAGAATGCCAATGATCTGCAGTAGCCAAAAACAAAGGCAAACCTGCTGCTGTCTACTATGACATCTGCACACCAAAGAATAGATAGCAACAAGATATCAGGACTATTGGTGCGCCCATTTAATGGAAAAGAAAAGCTGAAGCTACCTAACGTTTTCACAGGGACATTATGTCTGTCAATCGTACCCACATACCGACAAGTGATATGGCTAGGAAATGGACACACCTCCAAAGATTGGAAAAGAAAATACCACCAATACAGAATTGTGACGCTCTACTGATAGGGTATAATTGTGTCAAGGCTTTAGCGCCATTGAAAGTGATACCTCCTATCAAAAATGGCCGCTACGTACAAAGGTCCTTGTTGGGCTGGGGAATCATCGGCATAGTAGACACTTCAGCAACACCAGAGGATGGATATCGGAGTGAGTCACCGTGTTATCACTAAAGAAATGCCCAAAATGTTCACGTCATCTAATGGTTCAACTGAAATTTATTTTGCTGTGAAGAATAGCATCAAGGAAATCATCACACCAACCCAAGTAAACAAGATGATGGAACTTGATTTCAACGAAGAGACAGACACTCGAAAATACAAAGAGTCACGCGAAGACAAGAAGTTTCTCAACATATTAAGTAACGGCATACACAAGCAAGGTAAACATTACGAAATGCCTTTGCCCTTTAAGGAAGAAAACCCGAAGCTCTTCAACAACAAGTCTTTAGCACTGAAGAGTCTCAATCAACTAAACAGAGACAGAGACGAAAGTTACAGCCAAGACTACAACGAATTCATGGAGGATATAATTCACAAAGGATTTGCAGAAGAAGTACCTGAGTCTGAGCTGCACATGGACAAAGTCAACCACATACCACATCACGGGATTTATAATCCAAATAAACAGCGAAGAAAATACGCGTGGTATTTGATTGCAGTACAAAATATGGTGGCAGATCATTAAATGATACGTTGTTGCAAGAACCAGATCTGACCAATTCTTTAGCAGGAGTTCTTTGTCGATTTCGTCTCAAACTTTACGCTTTCATGTGCGACATCGAAAAAATGTTTTATATGTTTAAGGTTAACAAAGAACACCGCGATTTTTATGATGGAGAAATGTCAAGAACAAAGAGGAAGTAGTCGAATACCGGATGACAGTCCATCTTTTAAGTGCAAAGTCCTCACCCTCCTGTGCCAACTTTGGCTTTAAACAAGCGGCTTATGATGCCGAGGATGAGTTTGGAACAGATACAGTGCAGTTCATTTGCAACGATTTCTACTTGGATGACGGACTCAAGTCACTGGATACAGAACGAGCAGCTATAACGTTAATCAACAACAGCAGAGAAGCATGTGCCATCGGAAGATAAAGCTGAAAGTTGAGGAAAGCTGGAATTTATGCAAGGTGATATACCACTGGAGCGCGTCCTAGGGGTTCAGTGGTGTGTCAAGTCAGACACATTCCAATTCAGGTGTGTCAAGTCAGACACATTCCAATTCAATTTGTCTACGGTTAGTTCTATCTATGATCCGCCAGGCTTTCTTGCTCCATTCACTCTAATCGGCAAGCAAATATTGCAAGACTATGGATGGATGTGAACGAAGTACATAAAACATCGCTTGGAAGCATGGAAATTTGAAGTGAAACAGCTCGATCAGTTTTATATGGAAAGCTGCAGCAAGCTAAAAAACTTTGGAACTATCACAGACATTGAAGTGTACCACTTCGCTGACGCAAGCTAAGTTGGATATGGTATGTGTTCATACATTCGTATGAGAAACATTTCTAACCAAGTTCACGTTGCATTTTTAATGGGCAAGTCTAGAGTTGTTCCACTGAAACACAAGACCATTCCCCGACTAGAACTGACGGCTGCGTCAGTTGCAGTGAAGGTTAGTAGATTCCTGAATAAGAAAACTTAAAAATGTCAAAAATTTCTATTGGACAGACAGCCAAGTAGTGTCAGGGTATATTACAGGGTTCGTGCGGAATTTTCCTGATCAATTTCCAGGAGTTTCCAGGAGATTTTGGATACGTTTTCCAGGAGATTTCATTAGTTTGCCAGATTTCAACAAGAACGTCCACGGACATTGTGACCAGGTGTGATCTAGTCAATCAAGTATCAAAAGACATGTATGGACACCGAAAAGTGGTGGTCATAGCTTAAAAACCTGTTACTGAAACTTTTTCAAAGGCCGGCATTTGCTCAATCTAATGCGGATATAAACAACGTAAATTTCAAACAGCTCTCACGCTGAAATAGCCTAAAAATAAAAGCAATCTGACTAAAATTACTGAAAGCATGTTACAGAAAACATTACATAAAGAGCAATATTCTACAAGAGCGAATAAATCTAATCAAACTGCAGCTGGCAACGCATGTTGGAAAACAAAAGGATTTCAAATTCCGCGGATCACCAAAAACAGTAATTTTTAAGAGAGGCCTACCTAGAGAACACTGGAACAAAATTTGAAAGAAATAAAAAACTGAAGGAGAAGAAGAATTTTAAGTTAAATTTTACATACTTACATACGTACATACAGATGACGGATGCCCCTCTATTGATGTGATAAGACCAGCCTGACAAAGTCACCTGGTCCAAAAAGGGAAGAAATTAGAATAAAGTATAATTGTTTGATTTATTAATGAGCATCCATAAATACATACGCACAGAATAGAGGATGTTGTTGAACCAAGGCGTACGCTAAGGCATACGCGGATTGGATGATGTCACAAATGTGCGTATACGGGAGCGGGTGAAAAGTTGAAAGAGTGCATATGTAATTTATGGACTATTCTTTCATAGAAAACCGTGGATGTATCCATGCAGCATCATATGACTTGAATAAGAACCATGGTATACCTTTTAACTTCTCCAGATAGACCAATTATACCCTGTAACCTAACTGACCCTTCCCCGTTCACATGCTTTCCCACTCTGACCTCCTCCAAAAGTCTCTTGAGACCCAAAGCTAAAACACCGTTCACACATTGCAAACAGACATGCAAATTAGGCAAGGACATAAATCTCCCTGTCTCCATGTGAAATATAGAAATAGGCTTTACTTTAGCTTAACTATCAACCAAGATATAAAACTAACAAGTTATCAGTGAAACTGATGAATGTCCCCCGCCACGAACTATGGTCGAATCGAAAAATAATGTGACGTCGCACAACTTCAATATATATATTTTCACTTTAGCAACAATCAAAAGCCAGGGACAGGTTGAATAGCGGCACTGTTGAACACTGTAGACAACAGAAATACTAAAATATTGCCTATTTTCAACAAGTCGCCATTTCGTCATCTTTTGGTCGAATCGAAAAATAATACGCTGTCGCACAACTTCAATATATATATATTTTCACTGTAGCACAAATCATAAGCCAGGGTTGAATAGCGGCTGAGATATCGCGTGCACAAACTTGTGCACCCAAGTGCCGCCAGACGGACGGACAGACCCGAATATTATAGTCCCCCGCTCCGCGGCGGCGGGGGACTAATAAAATTATTAAGCATTGCCCACTTCTTAACATGTACTTTCTGTTATGAATAACCGTTAGTGAAAAATATTTATATGTCAACATTGTGAACATACAAAAACGATTTCTTGTTTATGACATCTGCCAGTGCAAATTTATTGTGTATTGCGTCAAAAAGTCATAAGTCGTAAAAAAATTTTAATCCAAAAATCTCTGTTGATCGCATAGGCGGACTTACATTGTATACAAGGCCAATGATCAAAGCCTCACCCCCCTCCCACACTGTGTGAGTAAGGTGTTAAAGGCCTAAATGTATCACAATCATACAGGACATGAAATTCCTTATCTTCATTACCAGAAGTTCATATGAAAGGGTCTACCATGTACCAGATTTTGATAAATAGGACAAATTATATCAAACTCTGGATGTATATATATATATATATATATATATATATATATATATATATATATATATATATATATATATATATATATATACAACACTCGATGTTTCCATATTTTTTGTCGCAAACCGTGTTGACCAAATACGTGAATATGCGACAGAAGATCAATGGTTCTACATCAAGAGCGAAGAAAATCCAGCAGATTATGCATCTCGTGGTTTGACAGCCTCACACTTGACCAGAAATTCATTTTGGTTCAATGGTCCGAAGTTTTTAAGGGATCCAATTTATCAATCAATTCAACTGAAAGAATCACGAACACTCTCAGTCGATGATCCAGAAGTCAAAATTTTCTACTTTTGCAACATCTAAACATTCGTCGATAGTCACTACACTGCAAAAAATCTCAAAGTTGATAAAAGTCATCGCCTTATGTTTGAAGTTTATACGAGAACTCCAAAGGCGTACAAAAATCAGAACAAGGTCGCAACACAAGGTAAGTCCTTACAACTCAATAAGTGATGGAGATTTGCAAGAAGCCGAAGAAGTAAAAGTCAAGACAGTACAAGGTGAGTCATTTTCTAAGGAATTAATGCGTCTCAGAGAGAAAAGTTACGTTTCAGGTGGTAGTCCTCTGAGGAAAATGGATTGTTTCATAGATGAGAAAGGAGTGCTTCGAGTTGGATGTAGATTGAAACAGACTGATATGTCTTTCAACGAAAGACACTCAATACTGCTGCCTAAGTCAAGCCATGTGTCGCAATTAGTCATTGCTTTTTATCACGGAAAGGTAAGGCACCAAGGAAAAGGAATGACTGCCAATGAGTTAAGAGCCAATGGTTACTGGATAATCAATACGAACTTGCTTGTAGGACAATTTATTTTTCAGTGCATTATATTTAGAAAAGTTAGGAGCTTTACCCAGATGGCTGATTTGCCAACCGATCGAGTTCAAACAGCAAAACCGTTTGTAAACTCGGGTGTTGATCTCTTTGGCTCATTCCTTATTACGGATAGACGTAAAGAGCTTAAACGCTATAGAGCATTGTTTACGTTATGGTTTCAAGAGCTGTACATCTCGAAGTTGTGAACAGTCTTACAACAGATTCGTTCATTAATATAATAAGAGGACCTCTTAGAATGTTACGCTGCGATTGTGGAACGAATTTTGTAGGTGCAAAACGGGAATTGAGGCAGTCTATATCGTCCATTCACGATAATGTCGTTCTGAGTTCCTTCAGAAGCACCAGTGTGATTTGGAGTTCAAACTGAATGTGCCAACAGCTAGCCACATGGCAGGTGTATGGGAACGAATGATTAGAAGTACTCGTAGTATTCTGAGTGTTCTTCTTAATCAAAACGGTAGCCAACTTGATGATGAATCACTTAGGACATTTTTTATGAAGTTATGTCCATATTGAATAGCCGTCCTTTAACGACGGACAATCTCAGTGACCCATCTTCTTTAGAACCACTGACCCAAAATCATATTCTTATGATGAAGTCCAACGTTGTTTTGCCCCCACCTTGTGAATTTCGAAGGGCAGATCTTTACTCACGTAAGAAGTGGCGTTGTGAACGTTCAATGTGTGTTGTAATCAGATGAAGTGCTGTTCAGAAATTACTCGCATTATATATCTTGAATAAATTTTATTAGTTTAAATTGGTGTACCACTGAACGAAACTGCATCAGTTAATCGGTGTTATTTCAAGTTTTTTTTTTTATTGCCTTGTACTATTGTGTAATTATTTTGTTTAATTATTGCAACTTTACCCTGCTATAAGGCACGAAGTACGAATAAAAGGAGTAAAAGCAGCGTCTTTGTTTCTACAAAGTACCCGTTCGTCCGTCCGCTACAGCAGGAGAAGTCGAATTGTCTCTGATGTTGGAGGTGCTGGCCGTTTCTGAAACGGTTTCATTAGCAATGCGAGTGTTCTCTCCAACTGGAACAGGCAAGGTTGTCGTCGTAACTTCCAAAGATGAAGCCGAGGCTGGCAGCATGATCAGCGTAGACTCCCCGTCAGCAGTGCCCGCAATGCTAGGAAATGGGTCTCTTGCCACGAACCATTATTCTGTATTCTATGTGACTAATTCCGGTGTCACACAGTCTGTGATGGAACCGATCACAGCTGTCATAACGAGCAGCATGCTGTCTTGCTGTTACAACATTTTTGCACTCGATGCAGAGCCTCTGGGGCAGAGTCCTTGGAGGTCACCTGATGTTTTCTTCTTATTGCAGGCATTCTTTCTTTTTCAAGACTGTTTGAGTAAATGTTAAAAACACCCCTTTTTATAGTGAATTCTGGCATCAAATTGCAATTAAAAATAACATTAATAATTCCAATTAGTTAATCAAATCGAAAATTGCAATTTTAAATTGCATTACCTAACTGCAATCACAAATTCCTTCTTGGATTGCAGTTAGAATCGTTGCAATTAGAAGCGGCTATTTCTGTAATTCATGATCACACGTAATTGAAAACGAACTGCATTTCACAAACAGGCTTTTTTTCTTTTCTTTTTTTTGTAATTCACGATACCACGCAACTAAATAACTAAATAATTGATAGGCTACACATCTGTCAACATCTGACATCGTTTTATCTTTTTCTGATCATGAATTGGTAAATCTATTTGTAAATCATATATATTTGTAAGTTAAAAAGTTGGGAATTTCTTTTTGCGGGGTCGGCTTCTCTTAAGAAGAGGGACCGGGTTCTCCTAAAATGCGGGGCCGACTTTGTAGCGGGGCCGAGTTCTCTTGTATTCCATTGGCCCACCGCACAACGCAATCTACCAGTAAACGATTTCTAATAAGCCATTTCGTACTTTCGGGCCTTTTCGAAGGAGGTACCGTTCCGAATGCATTTTTGCATAAATTATAAAGCAATGACAAAGGCAAAACATTAAAATTTCAATTTTCTTCTCAGCAAGTGCACTTTTAAATTAAACAAGTAAGTATTTATGAAACACGAGCAGGCCCCAACCGCCCCCAAATTCAAAGGGGTATAAAGTCAATTTTTGAAGACTTCCGGATGACCAAATCCGATCAAAAGTACCAAAAGGCACATCTACATGCCGAGACCTTTCGTTTGAGCCTATCCTCAATGTTCTTCGAGTAACTGAACCGAAGCTATAGCATGTGCAGGCTTATTTGACTAAAACCCCAATTATTGCCCATTTTAGTCAATTTGACCACTTCCGGATGGCCGAATTTGGACAAAAGTACCAAAAGGCACATCTACATGTCGAGACCTTTCATTTGAGCTTATTCTCAATATTCTACTACAAATAGAACCGAAGATATAGCGGTACAAGCTTTTTTCCCTAAAACGCCAATTACCACCCATTTTGGTCAATTTGACCACTTCCGGATGACCGAATCTGAAGAAAAGTACCAAAAGGCACATCTACATGTCGAGACCTTTTATTTGAGGCTATTCTCAATGTTCTACAACAAATAGAACCGAAAATATAGCGTGTACAAGCTTATTTCCCTAAAAACCCAATTATCGCCCATTTTGGTCAATTTGACCACTTCCGAATCTGATCAAAAGTACCAAAAGGCACATCTACAGGTCAAGACTTTTCACTTAGGCTAAATATCAATGCTCTACTACCAATAAAACCGGAGATACGGCGTGTACAAAAAGCGATGACGGACAGACGGACGGACAGACACCCCAAACCTATGGGGCCTAAAACAAGTTTGCCCAAGGACAAAGTCCCAGCTTACGAAAAGCAATAAGACCCATTCCAGCGTGCATGAGCGAAGGAATTTTCCTGAAATATCAAGCTTCAAAAGATGAGACGGCAAAGAGCTAGCTCAATAATTAATTTAGCACCGGACCAGAACATAGACCGATAAATGCATACAAAGATTTCTTGCCCAGAAAAATGGGGAACAGATTTTTTGTATATCTGGTAGACTGGTTAGTTTGCCATAGATACCTTCAAACAACGCTCGCATTTCGGACCAGTGCGCATATTTATGTAACTTGCCTCGATGCGCGGTTCTAATTCAGACAAGTGCGCATGTTTATTTAATTTGCGTTGATGCGCGGCTCTCATTTTGGAACAGTGCACATGTTTATTTAACTTAATAAAGATTAATGCGCGGTTCTTATTCCAGACCAATGCGCATGTTTATTTTACTTTCGTACTTATTTTGGACAAGTGCACAAGTTTCCTTAGGTTGTCTTGATGCGCGGTTCGCATTTCGGAAGAGTTTGCATGTTTATCTAACTTGCACGGTGCTTATTTTCGACGTGTGTATATGTTTATTTAACTTGCGTTGGTGCGCGGTTTGCATTTTGGACCAGTGCGCATGTTTATTCAACTTGCGTTGATGAGCAGTTCGAATTTCGGACCATTGCGCATGTTTATTTAACTTGCGTTGACGCGCGGTTCGAATATCGGACCAGTGCGCACGTTTATTTAACTTGCATTGATGCGCGGTTCTTATTCTTGACCAGCACAAATGTTTGTTTAACTTGCGTTGGCGCGTGGTTCACATTTCGAACCACTCCACACGTTTATTTAAGTGGCGTTGATGCGCGGTTCGAATTTCGGACCAGTGCGCATGTTTATTTAACTTGCGTTGATGTGCGGTTGGCAGTTCGGATCAGTGTGCATGTTTATTTACTTGTGTTGATGTGCGGTTCTTATTTCGGATCAGTGCGCATGTTTATTTACATTGTGTTGATGTGCGGTTCTTTTTTCGGACCAGTGCGCATGTTTATTTAACTTGCGTTGATGTGCGGTTTGCATTTCGGATCAGTGCGCATGTTTATTTACCTTGCGTTGATGTGCGGTTCTTATTTCGGATCACTGCGCATGTTTATTTAGTTGTGTTTATGTGCGGTTCTTATTTCGGATCAGTGCGCATGTTTATTTACATTGTGTTGATGTGCGGTTCTTTTTTGCGGACCAGTGCGCATGTTTATTTAACTTGCGTCGATGCGCGGTTCTTATTCCAGACCAATCCGCATGTTTATTTTACTAGCGGTACTTATTTTGGACAAGTTCACAAGTTTCCTTAGGTTTCCTTGATGCGCGGTTCGCATTTCGGAAGAGTTTGTATGTTTATCTATCTTGCGTTGATGCGCGGTGCTTATTTTGGACCAGTGCAAATGTTTATTTAACTTCCGTTGGCGCGTGGTTCGCATTTCGAACCACTGCGCATGCTTATTTAACGTGTGTCGATGTGCGGTTCTTATTTCAGGCCAATGCGCATATTTCTTTAATTTGAGTTGATGCGCGGTTCTTATTCTGGACCAGTGCGCATGTTTATTTAAGTTGCGTTGATACGCAGTTCTTATTTTGAATAGTGCGCACGTTATTTAACTTGCGTTAATGCGCATTTCGCATTTCTAACCAGTGCGCATGTTTATTTAACTTGCGTTAATGCTCGGTTCCCATTTCTGACCTGTGTGTTTGTTTTTTTAGCTTGCGTTAATGAACGTTTCGCATTTTCCACCAGTGCGCACGTTTATTTAACTTGTGTTGATGCGTGGTTCGCATTTTGGACCAGTGCGCATATTTATTTAACTTGTGTTGATGCTCGGCACTTATTTTGGACCAGTGCAAATGTGTATTTAACTTGCGCTGAGGAGCGGTTCGGAATTCGGACCAGTGTACCTGTTTCTTTAAGTTGCGTTGATGCGAGGTTCGCATTTCGGACCAGTGCGTACGTTCACTTAACTTGCGTTGACACGCGAATTGCATTTCGGACCAGAACGCATGTTTATTTCAGTACCGTCGATGCCCGACTCTTATGTCTATTCAACTTGCGTCGCTTCGTGGTTCTTTCTTCGGACCACTGCGAATGTTTATTTAACTTGCGTTAATGCGCGGTTCTCATTTCAGACCACTGCGCATGTCTATTCAACTTGCGTCGATGCGTGGTTCTTTTTTCGGACAAGTGCGCATGTTTGTTTAACTTGTGTTGATGTGCGGTGCTTATTTTGAACCGGATCGCATGTTTATTTAACTTCCGTCGATGCGCGGTTCGCATTTCCGGGTATTGCCCATGTTTATTTAACTTGCGTTGATGCGTGGTTCTCATTTCATACCAGTGCGCATGTTTCTTTGGGTTGCGCTGATGCGCGGTTCTTTTTTTCGGACCAGTGTGCATATTTATTTAACTTGCGTTGATGCGCGGTTCGCATTTCGGACCAGTACGCATGTTTCTTTAGGTTGCGTTGATGCTCGATCCGCATTTCGGACCACTGCGCATGTCTATTCAATTTGCGTCGATGCGTAGTTCTTTTTTCGGACCATTGCGCATGTTTATTTAACTTGCGTTGATGCGCGGTGCTTATTTTGTACCAGTTCGCATGTTTATCTTCCGTCAATGCGTGGTTCACATTTCGGACCAATGCGCATGTTTATTTAACTTGCATCGATGCGCAGTGCTTAATTTGGACCACTGCGAATGTTTATTTAACTTGCGTCAATGTGTGGTTGTTAAATCTGACTACTGCGCAAGTTCATTTAACTTGCGTTTATGCGCTGTAGGAGGAGATTCATTTATTTTTTTTTTCAAAAATTCCGAAAAAAATTCAAAAGTTTTCCAATTCACTCAAAAAGCACAAGCCGTATGCATGACCACCTAAAGACGGTTTATATAAAAAATAAATGACATCTGATAAAACCTGTAGGAGGAAATGCATTTTGAAGTTTTTTTCTTCAAAAATTCCCCAAAAATTCTGATCGACTCGAAAGGCACAGGCTGTATTCACGACACCCTAAGCATGCCTCAGCCCCAAAATAAATTATGTCTGATCAAAACTGCAGGAGAAGATGCATTTTAGGTATTTTCATCAAAAATTCCCCCCGAAATCAAAAATTCCCACGTCGAGTCAAATAGCACAAGCCGTATGCCCGACCCACCTAAGGATGCCCCATACCAAAAATAAATGAAATCGGATAAAAGCTGTAGGAGGAAATGCATTTTGAAGTTTTTCTTCAAAAATTCCCTAAATATACAAAAATTGTCCGATCGACTAAAAAGCACAAGCACGACCCTTTAGGGTGCCTCATACCAAAAAAAAACAAGACTGTCAAGTGACAGTGGCCCAGTTGAGGATTCAGTCCTGTGCCTCTTGGAAAATGGTAAGACAGTCTGATCTGGTTGAATGTTTTTTTTTTATATTCAATTATGCTGAAATTATAAAAATTTCTGAATATTTGTAATTAATGGGAAAAATACAGACACAGGAATTTTACTGCAATTTGTTATTAAATTCAAACAGAAGTAAGGTGTAAAAATTAACATAAAGTCCTTTCTTTTATTACTTATCTTGGGCCTTGTTTCAAGTGAGTATAAAATGTGCATACAGTTCTGGAACATCCTATCCAGAGCACGGTACGATATTTGTCAAATAAAAATATATATGTAAAAACAGGAATTTTTCTCCAATTTGTTTTTGATATCAAAGAGAAGTAGAACTCCAAAATATAAATAACGTCCTTTCTTATATGCACTTATCTCGAGCCTTTTGTTGCATACGATTACTTAAACGTGGATTCCTATCCAGGGTGGTACTAGGCCAGCGTTTAATTAAAAATCGATAAATGATCAGGTGAGGTATATCCAGACCCTGGATAGTCTACCCTGACAGGCGTACTTCAAATGCCCTGGTAAACTTCAAAGCGGGCGGTTCGTCAAAAATATGTGGACCCTAATTAATTCTAATTTGAGTGGGAAAAATGAAAAAGAGGCTATCGACCACCCGAAAAATATCACATTTATCATATTGTCGGGTCATATAATTGCTTCCTGCACCTTTAAAAATAAAAATTACAACTTTCTTGCATTATACTCAATATTACCTATTACCGCCCACCCGAAATATATCATATTTATCATATTTTCGGGTAATACAAATGCTTCCTGCACTTTTAAAGCGAAAATTACAACTTTCTTACATTATCGCCCAATGTTCCCTACTATCGCCCACCCGAAAAATATTATATTTATCATATTTCCGGGACATAGAATTGATTCCTGCACTTTTAAAGCGAAAACTACAACTTTCTTACATTATCGCCCAATATCCCCTATTATCGCCTACCCGAAAAAATATCACATTTATCATATTTTCGGGTCATAGAATTGATCCCTGCACTTTTAAAGCGAAAATTACAACTTTCTTGCATTATCGCCCAATGCTCCCTATTATCGCCCACACGAAAAATATCATATTTATCATATTTTCGGGTCATAGAATTGATTCCTGCACTTTTAAAGCGAAAATTACAACTTTCTTACATTAACGCCCAATGTTCCCTATTATCGCCCACCCGAAAAATATTATATTTATCATATTTTCGGGTCCTAGAATTGTTTCCTGCACTTTTAAAGCGAAAATTACAACTTTCTTGCAGTATCGACCAATATTCCCTATTATCGCCCATCCGAAAAATATCATATTTATCATATTTTCGGGTCACAGAATTGATTCCTGTACTTTTAAAGCGAAAATTACAACTTTCTTACATTATCGCCAATGTTCCCTATTATCGCCCACCCGAAAAATATCACATTTATCATATTTTCGGGTCATAGAATTGATTCCTGCACTTTTAAAGCGAAAATTACAACTTTCTTACATTATCGCCCAATATTCCCTTTTATCGCCCACCTGAAAAATATCACATTTATCATATTTTCGGGTCATCGAATTGTTCCTTCCACTTTTAAAGTGAAAATTACAACTTTCTTGCATTATCGCCCAACGTTCCCTATTATCGCCCACCCGAAAAATATCACATTTATCATATTTTCGGGACATAGAATTGATCCCTGCACTTTTAAAGCGAAAATTACAACTTTCTTACATTATCGCCCAATGTTCCCTATTATCGCCCACCCGAAAAATATCACATTTCTCATATTTTCGGGTCATACAATTGATTCCTGCACTTTTAAAGCGAGAATTACAAGTTACTTGCATTATCGCCCAATGTTCCCTACTATCGCCGACATGAAAAATATCATATTTATCATATTTTCGGGTCATAGAATTGATTATTACACTTTTAAAGCGAAAATTACAACTTTCTTACATTATCGCCCAACGTTCCCTATTATCGCCCACCCGAAAAATATCACATTTATCATATTTTCGGGTCATAGAATTGATCCCTGCACTTTTAAAGCGAAAACTACAACTTTCTTACATTATCGCCCAATATTCCCTATTATCGCCTACCCGAAAAATATCACATTTATCATATTTTCGGGTCATAGAATTGACCCTTCCACCCTTAAAGTGAAAATTACAACTTTCTTGCATTATCGCCCAATGTTCCCCATTATCGCCCATCCAAAAAATATCATATTTATCATATTTTAGGGACATAGAATTGATCCCTGCACTTTTAAAGCGAAAATTACAACTGTCTTACATTATCGCCCAATATTCCCTATTATCGCCCACCCGAAAAATATCACATTTATCATATTTTCGGGTCATACAATTGATCCCTGCACTTTTAAAGCGAAAATTACAACTTTTTTTACATTATCGCCCAATATTCCCTATTATCGCCCACCCGAAAAATATCACATTTATCCTATTTTCGGGTCATAGAATTGATTCCTGCACTTTTAAAGCGAAAATTACAACTTTCTTGCACTATCGCCCAATGTTGCCTATTATCGTCCATCCAAAAAATATCATATTTATCATATTTTCGGGACACAGAATTGATCCCTGCACTTTTAAAGCGAAAATTACAACTTTCTTGCATTATCGCCCAATATTCCCTATTATCGCCCATCCGAAAAATATCATATTTATCATATTTTTGGGTTATAGAATTGATCCCTGCTCTTTTAAAGCGAAAATTACAATTTTCTTACATTATCGCCCAATATTCCCTATTATCGCCCACCCGAAAAATATCACATTTATCATATTTTCGGGTCATAGAATTGATTCCTGCACTTTTAAAGCGAAAATTACAACTTTCTTGCATTATCGCCCAATGCTCCCTATTATCGCCCATCCAAAAAATATCATATTTATCATATTTTCGGGACATAGAATTGATCCCTGCACTCTTAAAGCGAAAATTACAACTTTCCTGCTTTATCGCCCAATATTCCCTGTTATCGCCCACCCGTAAAATATCAAATTGATCATATTTTCGGGTCACAGAATTGATTCCTGCACTTTTAAAGCGAAAATTACAACTTTCCTGCATTATCGCCCAATGTTCCCTATTATCGCCCACACGAAAAATATCACATTATTTTTTTTATCATATTATCGGGTCATAGAATTGATTCCTGCAATTTTAAAGCGAAAATTACAACTTTCTTGCATTATCGCCCAATATTCCCTGATATCGCCCAACCGAAAAATATCACATTTATCATATTTTCCGGTCCTAGAATTGTTTCCTGCACTTTTAAAGCGAAAATTACAACTTTCTTGCTTTTTCGCCCAATATTCCCTGATATCGCCCACCCGAAAAATATCACATTTATCATATTTTCGGGTCACAGAATTGATTCCTGCACTTTTAAAGCGAAAATTACAACTTTCCTGCATTATCGCCCAATGTTCCCTATTATCGCCCACACGAAAAATATCACATTAATTTCTATCATATTTTCGGGTCATAGAATTGATTCCTGCAATTTTAAAGCGAAAATTACAATTTTCTTACATTATCGCCCAATGTTCCCTATTATCGCCCACCCGAAAAATATCACATTTCTCATATTTTCGGGTCATACAATTGATTCCTGCACTTTTAAAGCGAGAATTACAAGTTACTTGCATTATCGCCCAATGTTCCCTATTATCGCCCACACGAAAAATATCATATTTATCATATTTTCGGGTCATAGAATTTATTCCTGCTCTTTTAAAGCGAAAATTACAACTTTCTTACATTATCGCCCAATGTTCCCTATTATCGCCCACCCGAAAAATATTATATTTATCATATTTTCGGGTCCTAGAATTGTTTCCTGCACTTTTAAAGCGAAAATTACAACTTTCTTGCTTTATCGCCCAATATTCCCTGTTATCGCCCACCCGTAAAATATCACATTTATCATATTTTCGGGTCACAGAATTGATTCCTGCACTTTTAAAGCGAAAATTACAACTTTCTTGCATTATCGCGCAAATGTTCCCTATTATCGCCCACACGAAAAATATCACATTATTTTTTTATCATATTTTCGGGTCATAGAATTGATTCCTGCACTTTTAAAGCTAAAATTACAACTTTCTTGCATTATCGCCCAATGTTCCCTATTATCGCCCACCCGAAAAATATTATATTTATCATATTTTTGGGACATAGAATTGATTCCTGCACTTTTAAAACGAAAATTACAATTTTCTTGCATTATCGCCCAATATTCCCTATTATCGCCTACCCGAAAAATATCACATTTATCATATTTTCGGGTCATAGAATTGATTCCTGCACTTTTAAAGCGAAAATTACAACTTTCTTGCATTATCGCCCAATGTTCCCTATTATCGCCCATCCAAAAAATATCATATTTATCATATTTTCGGGACATAGAATTGATCCCTGCACTCTTAAAGCGAAAATTACAACTTTCCTGCTTTATCGCCCAATGTTCCCTGTTATCGCCCACCCGTAAAATATCAAATTGATCATATTTTCGGGTCACAGAATTGATTCCTGCACTTTTAAAGCGAAAATTACAACTTTCCTGCATTATCGCCCAATGTTCCCTATTATCGCCCACACGAAAAATATCACATTATTTTTTTTATCATATTATCGGGTCATAGAATTGATTCCTGCAATTTTAAAGCGAAAATTACAACTTTCTTGCATTATCGCCCAATATTCCCTGATATCGCCCAACCGAAAAACATCACATTTATCATATTTTCCGGTCCTAGAATTGTTTCCTGCACTTTTAAAGCGAAAATTACAACTTTCTTGCTTTTTCGCCCAATATTCCCTGATATCGCCCACCCGAAAAATATCACATTTATCATATTTTCGGGTCACAGAATTGATTCCTGCACTTTTAAAGCGAAAATTACAACTTTCCTGCATTATCGCCCAATGTTCCCTATTATCGCCCACACGAAAAATATCACATTATTTTTTTATCATATTTTCGGGTCATAGAATTGATTCCTGCAATTTTAAAGCGAAAATTACAATTTTCTTGCATTATCGCCCAATATTCCCTATTATCGCCTACCCGAAAAATATCACATTTATCATATTTTCGGGTCATAGAATTGATCCCTGCACATTTAAAGCGAAAATTACAACTTTCTTGCATTATCGCCCAATGCTCCCTATTATCGCCCACACGAAAAATATCATATTTATCATATTTTCGGGTCATAGAATTGATTCCTGCACTTTTAAAGCGAAAATTACAATTTTCTTACATTATCGCAAAATGTTCCCTATTATCGCCCACCCGAAAAATATCACATTTATCATATTTTCGGGTCATAGAATTGATTCCTGCACTTTTAAAGCGAAAATTACAACTTTCTTGCATTATCGCCCAATGCTCCCTATTATCGCCCATCCAAAAAATATCATATTTATCATATTTTCGGGACATAGAATTGATCCCTGCACTCTTAAAGCGAAAATTACAACTTTCTTGCTTTATCGCCCAATATTCCCTGTTATCGCCCACCCGTAAAATATCAAATTGATCATATTTTCGGGTCACAGAATTGATTCCTGCACTTTTAAAGCGAAAATTACAACTTTCCTGCATTATCGCCCAATGTTCCCTATTATCGCCCACACGAAAAATATCACATTATTTTTTTTATCATATTATCGGGTCATAGAATTGATTCCTGCAATTTTAAAGCGAAAATTACAACTTTCTTGCATTATCGCCCAATATTCCCTGATATCGCCCAACCGAAAAACATCACATTTATCATATTTTCCGGTCCTAGAATTGTTTCCTGCACTTTTAAAGCGAAAATTACAACTTTCTTGCTTTTTCGCCCAATATTCCCTGATATCGCCCACCCGAAAAATATCACATTTATCATATTTTCGGGTCACAGAATTGATTCCTGCACTTTTAAAGCGAAAATTACAACTTTCCTGCATTATCGCCCAATGTTCCCTATCATCGCCCACACGAAAAATATCACATTATTTTTTTATCATATTTTCGGGTCATAGAATTGATTCCTGCAATTTTAAAGCGAAAATTACAATTTTCTTACATTATCGCCCAATATTCCCTATTATCGCCCACCCGAAAAATATCACATTTATCATATTTTCGGGTCACAGAATTGATTCCTGCACTTTAAAGCGAAAATTACAACTTTCTTGCATTATCGCCCAATGCTCCCTATTATCGCCCACACGAAAAATATCATATTTATCATATTTTCGGGTCATAGAATTTATTCCTGCTCTTTTAAAGCGAAAATTACAACTTTCTTACATTATCGCCCAATGTTCCCTATTATCGCCCACCCGAAAAATATTATATTTATCATATTTTCGGGTCCTAGAATTGTTTCCTGCACTTTTAAAGCGAAAATTACAACTTTCTTGCTTTATCGCCCAATATTCCCTGTTATCGCCCACCCGTAAAATATCACATTTATCATATTTTCGGGTCACAGAATTGATTCCTGCACTTTTAAAGCGAAAATTACAACTTTCTTGCATTATCGCGCAAATGTTCCCTATTATCGCCCACACGAAAAATATCACATTATTTTTTTATCATATTTTCGGGTCATAGAATTGATTCCTGCACTTTTAAAGCTAAAATTACAACTTTCTTGCATTATCGCGCAAATGTTCCCTATTATCGCCCACACGAAAAATATCACATTATTTTTTTATCATATTTTCGGGTCATAGAATTGATTCCTGCACTTTTAAAGCTAAAATTACAACTTTCTTGCATTATCGCGCAAATGTTCCCTATTATCGCCCACACGAAAAATATCATATTTATCATATTTTCGGGTTATAGAATTTATTCCTGCACTTTTAAAGCAAAAATTACAATTTTCTTGCATTATCGCCCAATATTCCCTATTATCGCCTACCCGAAAAATATCACATTTATCATATTTTCGGGTCATAGAATTGATCCCTGCACTTTTAAAGCGAAAATTACAACTTTCTTGCATTATCGCCCAATGCTCCCTATTATCGCCCACACGAAAAATATCATATTTATCATATTTTCGGGTCATAGAATTGATTCCTGCACTTTTAAAGCGAAAATTACAATTTTCTTACATTATCGCAAAATGTTCCCTATTATCGCCCACCCGAAAAATATTATATTTATCATATTTTCGGGTCCTAGAATTGTTTCCTGCACATTTAAAGCGAAAATTACAACTTTCTTGCAGTATCGACCAATACTCCCTATTATCGCCCATCCGAAAAATATCATATTTATCATATTTTCGGGACATAGAATTGATCCCTGCACTTTTAAAGCGAAAATTACAACTTTCTTGCTTTATCGCCCAATGCTCCCTATATCGCCCACTTGAAAATATCATAGAAATGACCCACTGACAACAAAATTACTGAAAAGTCCAACCAGAAGTACTAGCATGTAACATATTGTGCCCCTCTGCAAATTGAAACTTTGCTTTTTTAGGAAGAAAAATGGAAATTTCCAATTTTTTAAAAGCTGCAAACTTCGAAGCTCAGTAGATTAAAAAATAAGGCGAAATTCAGAAATCGAAAAATGTACTTTTTTCACCCCTTAGTTCTAGTTTCTTCATAACAAATTTCGGAATCTTCCGATGAAAAATGAGGGACTAGATAGATTTTTTCGTATTTTGCCCAAATTGGCAATAAAATCGCCAAAAATGGTTTAAACCAAAAAATTAAAAAAAAAATCCTAATGCAGTAGAAGGTTGAAAACTCGCGTTTAAAATTTGGTACGAATCGGATGAAAAATAAAAAAGATATTCCACTTTAACTACTTTGCTAAGAAAAAAAATGGAAATTTGCCAATTTTTAGAAGTTGCAAATTTTGAAGCTCAGTAGATTCAAAAATAAGGCGAAAAATCCAAAAATCGAAAAAAGTACTTTTTTCAGCCCTTAGTTCTAGTTTCTTCATAACAAATTTCGGAATCTTCCGATGAAAAATGAGGGACTAAATAGGTTTTTTCGTATTTTGCCCAAATTGGCAATAAAATCGCCAAAAATGGTTTAAACCGAAAAATAAAAATATTTCCTAATGCAGTAAAGGGTTAGGAACTCGTGTTTAAAATTTGGTAAGAATCGGATAAAAAATAAAAAAGTTATTCCACTTTTAACGGTCGCGGGACGGACAGACGGACGGACGGACAGACGGACGACACTTGCCCCCATCTGTATAGCCCTGTTGGCTAAAAAGCCAACTGGGCTAAAAAAAAAAGACATCAGATCAAAAATGTAGGACGAGATACATTTTAAATTTTTTCTTCAAAAATTCCCCAAAAATTAAAAAATCACCCGATCGACTAGAAAAGCACAAGCCGTATGCACGACACTTTAGGGGTGCCTCATACCAAAAATAAATCACATCGGGTCAAAAATGTAGGAGGAGACACATTTTAAATTTTTTTCTTTAAAAATTCCCCTAAAATTCAAAAATCACCCGATCGACTAAAAAAGCACAAGCCGTATGCACGACTCCTTAGGGATGCCTCACACCAAAAATAAATGACATCGAATCAAAATTGTAGGAGTAGATGCATTTTGAATTATTTTCGAAATTTTTTCTTTAAAAATTCGCCAAAAATTCAAAAATCACCCGATCGACTAGAAAAGCACAAGCCGTATGCACGACCCCTTAGGGATGCCTCACACCAAAAATAAATGACATCGGATCAAAATTGTAGGAGGAGATGCATTTTGAAAGAAGTTTACTAAATAAACAACTAACTAACTAACTAACTAACGGACACCGCCCGCAAACCGATAGGAATACCCCAGCTTACGTGTGACGTAAGCTGGGCTAAAAACCAACATTTAAAAACTGTTTTACATAAACCAAATCACACTTTTGGCGTTCCCAATAAAACGTTAAAAAATACTGCGTCTCGAATAAAAATAACCGGATAAAAAATGAAAGAAATGATAGAGAGATTCCGACGAAATATCAAATCTCTTGCACCAAAAATCGATCAGGAATTTAAGAAGCCGTATTCTATTTAAAAAATCTATTAAAAGCTTTAACAAATAGTCTCGAGTTTCAATTTCGTTTATGTTCCGAGTATGAGCTGTTTTTGTGATATTTCTTTTAAATTTTTCTATTATTTCTTGCATTTTTACCTGGTTCCCTCGCAGTCGAAATTCAGAATTCTTGCGCATATAATTTGAAAGACCCAAAGTGTGATTTGGCTAATGTTTCTAGCAAAATGGAATTTTGTTGATTTTTGCCAGTTTTTTATCATTTTTTAGGCCTTTATCCCAACATAGTTCGGTCGAAATGACAAGTATTTTCGGCAAAATTCTAAATGCACTTATAATTGGGTTTTTTTAAGCTGTTTACTTAAAAAACTCCATTGAACGTTCTTTTGTAAAACAGCTCAGCTATAGTATTGATCATATTTTTGATTGCGTTTGTGTTGATTTACGTGTTAATACTGATAAAACTATCAGAGTTTGTGTTATATATCGACCAACTAACACTGATATTGCTTCTTTTAATAACTTCTTCGAAGTTTTATTACATTGTTTATGCAAAAAAAAAAAATTGGACTTGTGTGGTGATTTTAACATTAACCTGTTGAATATTGACACCGATGCAAATACTAATTCTTTCTGTGACTTGTTGTACAGCATATACATCTACTAATAACTGAACCATCCAGGTTAATGGACAAAACTTCAACATTAATAGATTCTATCTTCACATCAGAGTGTGATATTGATATAAATTCTGGATTGGTTATTATGACATAACCGACCACTTACCTGTTTTTGTCGTGTGTCAGTATACTGTAGTTAACACCGATGTGAAATATATTCTCAAACGAGATAAAGGTCAACAAAATATAAATAATTTTGTAAATCAGCTTCGTAGTGTTGACTTTTCAGATGTTTTGGGTACAACAAATGGAGACAGGGCTTACGAGTTATTTATTGATAAAATATGTGTTTTATATGACAAATGTTGCCCCGTTAAACGAGTGAGGTTTGGTGAAAAGAGCAAACCAAAGCCATGGCTTCATTAATGCCACAAGAAAAAAAAGGCAACTGTACTGGGACAAGGTTAAACTTGAAACTGAAACATCAATTCAACGATACAAGTGCTATGGAAATAAACTCACTAGTATTCTTAGATGTGCTGAAAAAGCGTACTATAGTAATTTGCTACAAACTCACAAATCGGAACTTAGGAAAACATGGATGGTCTTAAATGACTGTATCAAAAGGGGAAAGGTTACGTCTTGTTTTCCAGATTCGTTTACTTGGAATGATAAAATTGTCTCAGGTAACAAAGATATTGCAAATGGTTTTAATGATTTATTTGCAAATGTGGGTCCAAACTTAGCAAAGGGTATTCCTCAGTGCAAAGAACATTGAGTCAATGTTTTTGGAGCCCACATGTCGTGAAGAAATTATTAATGTAAAAAGTCATTTTAAAAACAAAACATCATGCGGATATGATGGTATATCAATGGACATGGTTAAGAAAATTAGTGAAATAATTGCCGATCCTTTAACACACATTTGTAACATTTCACTTACAACAGGTATATTTCCAAACAAGATCAAAAAGGCAAAAATTATTCCTTTGTTTCAATCTGGTGATAACTTCGTTTTTACAAATTATAGGCCGGTCTCTTTACTCCCTCAATTTTTAAAAATTTATTAATCGATTAACATCTTTTATTAACAAGTAAGTATTTGTGAAACACGAGCAGGCCTCAACCGCCCCAAAATTCAAAGGGGTATAAAACGATGACGGACAGACGGACACCCCAAACCTATAGGTTCCAATCCGTAGGGTTGGGGCCTAATAAAAACAATATATTGTATTCGAGACAGTGCGGTTTTCGGATAAATCGTTCCACATCATTAGCTTTAATTGACATAATTTAAGAAATAACTGACTCCACAGACAAACAACGAACAACAGTTGGTGTCTTTATTGACCTTAAAAAGGCATTTGATACCATTAACCATGATGTTTTGTTAACAAAATGGATGTTTACGGTATCCGGTTGACAAGTTTATCATGGTTGTCAAGTTATTTATCCTCAAGAATTCAATTTGTACAGCATAACGAAACAACTTCTGACGTTCTTAGTATGGTATGTGGAGTGCTCCAATGCTCGATCTTGGGACCAACACTCTTTTTGTTATATATTAATGGCAGGTGTAATGTTTCAGATTTGTTAAAAGTTCATTTTATTTGCTGACGATACCAACATTTTTTATACCGGCACTGACGTCAATGAAATCTGTACTGTTATTTGTAGTGAACTTAAAAAATTATACAGATGGTTCAAAGCTAACAAGTTGTCCTTAAATCTTGTTAAAACAAACTTTATTGCATTTTCAAATAAACATTCTAATAGCAATTTTGAAATTAGTGTGAATGATACAACACTCGACAGAGTATTTGCAACAAAGTTTCTTGGTGTGATGATTGATAGTAAGATGTCTTGGTCTGAGCAAATTAAACATGTACAAAATAAAACAGCAAAAAATGTATCTGTTTTGTATAAAGTGAAATATCTTTTAGATCGACAACCGTTGTACACGCTGTACTGTGCGCTTATTCCACCGTACCTTTATTACTGTTGCGAAATATGGGGCAATACATATTTATCCCGTTTAAACAATGTTATAAATTTCAAAAAAAAAAAAAAAAAAAAAAAAATCGGTAAGGATTGATCAGGTACCATGCAAAACATACAGAGCCTATATTTTTAAAGTATAGACTACTGAAATTTACCGATATTGTTAAGTCAAACACTTGTTGCATTATGTATAAAGCAAAACATCAACCTTGTAGCACAAGACAAGGTGGAGACTTTTATGTAAGATGTGAGAGGACCAATCTAAAAGGCTTTTGCATCTCTAAATTGGTGTGAATTTGTGGAATAATTTAGGTGTGTACAAGGGGGAGGAGGAAGAATGGCTACAGTAGATCCAAATTGGTGAAATGAAAAAGAACATATTCCGTGGTTCAAAACAAATTTATTTTGTCAAATATCACAAGATGATGTATATCTACGTCGATAGGGTTCCAAAACTTGCAGCTGGCTTATTTGTTGTAGCTGGAATTTTAGCATTTTGTTGTCACCAATTACGATCTACTCTAGACAATTCTATCTCCTCTCCCTCTATGTAAAAATGCAAAAAAGTTTTGAGCTTTTCAAACGGGCGTATAAAAATTATTTGATAAATGTATGTCTACAACTGATTTGTCCTGGTGTAGTTTTCATACATATACATAGGGTATAAAACTTAGCATGTGGTTTTATTTTGAGGAGTATTTTTTCTGTTAATAAAGAATGCAGTAGTAAGGTCATTGCATCATTAAATTGCACTTAGGTAGATTGTTTACTGTTACTTTTTAACTTCTTAGATCTACTTTTTTCCGAAATACCTCAGGAATTACTAACCTGTATAAATTGACTAATGAAGTTTTAGAATTAAGTTTTATGTTACATAAATTCATTTTTAAACTTTGTATGTATTTCTTGGAAAATAAACATTTTGATAAGAGAGATGAAGCCGGCTCTGTAACCATTTGCTTTCTCCCCATTAGCACTCTATCGCAGAGAAACCTAATTGTTAGTAATTTTTCCAGTTTGTTTCTTTATGTTTCTCCCACTGCGAGATTCGGCTGTTGAGCTTTTCCGTGAACTGGCTTGTCGTTCACCCCCAGTTGACGATATAGTACTATATTATCGCCCACCGGCATTTTAACAAACATATCAGAAGCTTTCACCAAATCCTTCCATGTTCACCATACTATTAATGATTTCAATTACCTCATTTAATATTTATTGCATGGCAAAATCACATTCGAATCTACTACATTTACTGATTAAATTGTGTTGCTGTTTCACGCCAACCTCTACGGCAATTCGGTGAAGCGATCCTTTCAGAGGTCAGCTGTTATATCACAACGGTTAAAATTTTGGTCGTGTTTTATTCTGGGGTCTCAGGAAAAAATAAAACATGCAAATTAGATGCGCAAAAGACCAAATATAACTGAGAATGTTTCTCAAAAAGGCCGCAATAAAATGGATCTCAAATTTCCGGGTAAGTCATAACCACAGTATGAAGACAAATTATTTGTGATTTACAAAATAAATCTGTAAATCACAGTTTTTCAGTCAAATATCTTGAGTTTTCTAATTTATCTATATTTTACTCTGTGCTACTCTAAATCTTAAGTTGAGAATGAGTATCTTAACGGAAATAAATAATTATTTTTTAAAGCAAAAACTACCGGCACGTGGTTTCTGGGCGATAGCTGTATGCTGTGGTCGATATATTTTAAATTTTGACAAAAACGTGTTCGTATTTGTTTTTTAAGTGCAAAAGAAATATGAAAACCACATCTGACATAAAATCTAACATATGTTGTTTGCTACAGATATATATTTGTGTAAAATCTTTAAGAACGCATGACATGTTATGTTGAAAACATTTCAGAATTCTTATCTCGGAAGAAGCAATAGAGAAAATTTTATTATTTGTTTTCAGAGAAAGTCGAGAATAAAATGGTCATAAAAAATAAAATAGTTCCATGCATTCTCGGAGAGTAAAAAACGCAGAATAAAATGCAGGCTTAGTTAAATATAAAAAACTGCGTGAGGTATTACGTGAGGTATTACGACAAATATACACATGCTGGATTTCATTATGCATTTCCTTTCTGGTAGTGAATAAGATTTGGTTGAATTAGGTTTTTTATGATTTTTTTTTTTTTGGTAATGTCGTTCTCGTGGTGCGTTAAGTGAATTAAATTCTGTTCTACGCGCATCTTGCAGAATAAAAAATCATACTCCAAGAAAATATAAGATATGTTTGCTAACTAGGACCCCTTCCGGAAAAAACCTGTTAAATAGGGGTGGTCTGAATATGGTCTGAATCGTAAGATACGTAGAATTTTGACACATAGGAATGATACCCATTCGGATAGCCTTGATTCAAGGAAAGTACATTTCAGTAATCTTATACGAATTTATACAAGCGAAGACGCTTATGTAGTACCTGGGAACATTTGTACTGGAATAACAACTACTAACTCTGATTCTGATCGATCTTATAGACTTAAACAAAAGGTACATCGTGATAATTTGAGACCTGTAAAATGTGTCAATGATAGTTTTCATATTGAATCTGACTATGTGCGTTTTGGTCTTTTAAATTGCAGGTCTTTAAGAAATAAGGAGCTAAGCATTCATGACACCGTTATTGATGAAAAAATTGATTGTTTAGCTTTGACTGAAACGTGGCTATATAATGAAGGGTCAGAGTTTGAGATTGGCCAAGTTACACCTCATGGTTTTTCTTTTCAAAATAAACCCCGTACCATCGGTAGGGGTGGGGGCATAGGCCTCCTTACCAAATCTCAATTTTGCAGCAAGATTCTCGAAACAAAATCCTACAGTTCATTTGAAATGCTAAACATGCAGATTAAATTCAAATCAAAATGCATCAAGCTTTTTATTCTTTACAGACCACCCCCTAACAAAGTTAACAATCTCTCATGTAAACTATTTATGGATGAATTTAGTGATTTTCTTATTTTTTATTATTGTTGGTGACTTCAATATTCATTTAAATGATTCTAAGCAGTCATCTACTATTGAATTCAATAACATTTTAGAAACTTTTGATTTAGTACAACATGTTTGTTAACCCACCCATGTCGTAGGCAATACTCTTGACTTAATTATAACACAACGGAATGGAATTGATATTAAAGACATACACGTAAAGGATTTAGGAATATCCGATCACTACGCTATTATGTTCAACATACCATTTGACAAACCTACTGTCCAACGTAAAACAATCACTTTCAGAGATAAGAAAAGTATTGATCCGATCAAGCTGCAAAACGATTTAGCTGATAAATTTGATTCTTCGTCCGTTGATATAAACACGGATATTGAACATTACAATGAGTGTTTATCATCCGTTTTTAACAAGCATGCTCCTATTGTCACAAAATCGATTCCCATACGCCCTAAGACGCAATGGTACCAACAGAACTGTAGGCTTGCAAAAGGTTTGAGCGTAAAAAGGATAACACAGGTTTATCAACGGATAAGGCAGCATATAGGAAGCAATGCAACTATGTCAACTTTTTAATGGAGTAAGCCAAAACTCTGTTTTATTACAACAAGATTTTGGAAAGTGAAACTGATAAAAAGAAATTCTTTAGTGTTACAAAACAAGTTCTTAACTGGAATCCTGAGCCAAGCCTCCCCTCAAAATGCACGGATATACCTAACGATTTTGCTGATTTTTTCGTGGATAAAATAGTTAAAATTCGCTCTGACCTTCTTCAAAA
This sequence comes from Protula sp. h YS-2021, assembly GCA_949752745.1. NCBI lineage: Eukaryota > Metazoa > Annelida > Polychaeta > Sabellida > Serpulidae > Protula > Protula sp. h YS-2021. The sequence goes on from OX457029.1 coordinate 22,665,871, forward strand.
TATTTCTACAATCGATGCTGTAGAAGTACTTCGGGATAAAATATCGTCATTTTTGCTTCATAATAGTATGGATAGTTTTATTCCAGCAACACAAGATGAGGTACGTCAAGTCATCATTAAGTCTTCAAATGCATTCTGTGATTTGGATCCTATGCCAACTTACCTGATCAAAACGTGCATTGATACCCTTTTGGACCCTATTACCAAAATTGTTAACCGTTCTCTCGTTAATGTGGAAGTTCCTGAAAGCCTAAAGCGTGCAATTGTTACCCCATTACTCAAAAAGTCCAATCTAGATCCAGATCAACTTAAGAACTATCGTCCAATCTCCAATTTGAGTTTTATTTCTAAGATAATTGAGAAAATAGTTGCTCAGCGCCTTAATAGCGATCTTGATTTAAATAATCTGCATCAACCAATGCAATCTGCATACCGCAGATTCCACTCAACAGAAACTGCTCTCCTTAAAGTCCATGATGACATCGCGAAATCCCTCGACAAGAAAAAGCTTTGTGTTTTAGTACTCCTCGATCTCAATGCCGCTTTTGACACTATTAGTCATCAAATTTTACTTAATCGCCTTGACAAGCGTTTTGGTGTGCGGGGCAGAATACTTCAGTGGTTTTCATCTTACCTTGCTGAGCGATCGGAAACGGTTAAGGTCGGAAAGCAGGAATCAAAGTCAACACAACTCGATTTCGGAGTGCCCCAGGGCAGCATTCTCGGCCCTCTTTTGTTCTCCCTTTATACCGCCCCTATTGGAGATATTGCGAAACGACATGGTATTAGGATCCACTTCTACGCCGATGACACCCATCTGTACATCAGCTTAGACAGTTAACCAGTTGAAGTCTTAGAGCGTTGTATAAGCGATGTTAAGGACTGGATGGGTATGAATATGCTAAAGTTAAATGCTGAAAAAACTGAGGTGCCCCTTATTGGTTCCCCTTATAAATTAAAGAAAACGTCTTCTATTAACATTTTAGTTGGTGAAAATTCTGTTAGATCTTCTAGTCAAGTAAAAAATTTAGGTACTGTATTTGATTGTTATTTTAAAATGGATAAATTTATTGATATGAAATGTAAAAGTTTTGTATTTTATGTTAGAAGTATTAGTAAAATTAGGAAATATCTTACTCGGAAGGCCACAGAGAGTCTTGTAAATGCCTATATAACCGCTCGTCTGGATTATTGTAATTCACTGCTTTATGGTCTACCAAAATCTCAAATTTATCGTCTGCAAAAGTTACAAAATATGGCAGCTAGATTGGTCTGTTTCAGGTCTAAATGGCAACATATTACACCTAGCCTAATCGAACTTCACTGGCTGCCTGTTAATATGCGTATTATATTTAGGATTTTAGTTCATGTATTTAAAGCCTTGAATGGTTTTTCACCACAATATTTGTCAAATATTTTGGTCCTTATGTGCCACAGCGAAATCTTCGATCTAGTCAACAGTTTCTACTCAAAGAAAATAGAACCTATAGTAAATATTGTCTAAGAGCGTTCTCTAATAATGCCTCTACACTTTGGAATAGCTTACCTATCAGTAATCGATCTGTCACAAGCATAGGCATTTAAAAAAACTGTTAAAAACTCATCTCTTTAAACGTGGTTATTCATTGTAATTTTTTAGTGTAATGTATTGTTTCATTTGATATTAGTCAGATTTCTATTCATTTCATATTGTTTAAGTTTTGTCATAGCCAATGCATGCATCTTGTATATTGTAGCCCTTAGAGCAAATTGTTGAATAAGGGCGTTATAAATGTTGCAATAATAATAATAATAATAATAAATAAGCGGATTCGTACTAAGACAGTTTTGCTTTTTTTTTACATTTCGACTGAATTCAAGTGCCGAACTTTTACCTGGGTAATTAACATTCTGTTGTCACTAATTATGAACTACAGTAGTTGATAACCGGGACTTCTGAATATGTACAGTTGTCTAACGAGACAACTGGATATATCCAGAAGTCTCATGAGATTTTTGGATATATTATGAAGTCACAAGAGATAACTGGATATATGTTTAGAAGTCACAAGATATAACTGGGTACATCTAGAAGTCGTAGGATATAACTGGGTATATCCAGATGCCATAGGGAAGGGTAGGAGGGAGGGGACAAACGGATGGACGGACTGACGGAAAAGATGAGACAGGAAAGGTTGTAAAATTATATAATTGTTTTTCTTTTTCTTGACCAGATATTTGCGTTTATTTCATATCAGTTTGTGTCCTAAAAATCGACTGGCTTATTTTTAGTTATAATGAAGCAGCGCTACTATTCTATAGGGAAATGGCTCTTTGTGAACAGTGTAGCAATATGCCAATGATGCAAGGCAGCTGTGTGTAACCCTAACAATCATTTCAAATTGCATGATTGATGTTACCAAGATCTGACGTCAGAAAATTCCCACGACAATGCAGTGCAGCCATATGCTGATGCTAATGCAACACCTGTATACTCCTATCAATCATTTCAAAGGCCACGGTAGAATATCTTGAATAGACCCCGTTGGCATGAGTGCACCTATTGCGTGCTATTTCAAGTCGACCGACCCCGCCTCCCGTAATTTGTTATTTTTGCTTATTTATCCATTTCAGACGATTCTGAACAACTTTGATTTTTTTACCCCTCCTCCCTCCCTCCTCCTAATTCGAGATTTTCCCCATATTTATCCGTTTAAACCAATTCTGAACAACTTTTTTTTTTTCTGGAAAAAGAGTGTGAAATAAAGATCTGCTACTTTGAACAGCACATAACTTCTTCAGCACTTGGAAGATTACACTCATTTCTTCAAAACATTTCTCAGCAACAACTTGTCTTTGTAATTAAAATGAAGGGACAAACAGTGATAGCTAATTTAAAGATCAATGCTACCTTAAGCGTAGCAGTTGAAAATGGTCAGTATGGTCGATTCATCAGAATCAAACGAAATGAAAACTGGAGGGGAATATTTGATTTTCTCTGGAAGACAGTAAATTATAAAGAGGAGAAGCTGCGCATTATTAACTTCAAAGTGTGTTTAACAAAATCAAAGCGTTTAGAAGTGATTACGTTCGACGACATGCGCTATGTCAGTTTCTTACACAGCTCTCAGCTTGAAGAGAAATATTATACTTACTACATCCACTTTAATGACAAGTAATAAGCAACGCTACTGGACGTATTGCTACAAATAAACAGCGTGTTACATGAGGCGTCAATATAAACATCCAATCTTTTGCTGAAACCTGTACGGAATGTCATGGTTGGGTGACAGCAGTCCAGTTAACTCAGCATAAACATGAAAACAACTAATCTGACTGAGGGACAACTGGCTAAAGTGGAGCTGAGTAATGCAAATGTATAGAATCAGCTTGGATTAATATGTACATATTGCGGTGCTGAAGGATATGTAGAAGGTGATAACTGCCACTGCCACAGATTTGACTGTAAATTTTATGAACCTGAAAACTTTTGCTGTAAATGTGAAGCTTAAGGTTGGCGAGATGCATATAGAGGAATGGCCAATGTATTGAAAAGAGCGACACTAAAGAACTTTTGGGTAAAGTGCATAACCACATATATTCTGTAGAGATTAAGCAGTAAAGACGTGTTTATTGTGAACATCGATGTTATTTTCAAACAGATTTAGGTAGACTTTATGATTGATGAATTAACTCGCTTTGGATATGAGAAAGGAGAGCTTTGGCACTTTTGATGCCTGTTGGGACTTGGCGCACTACAACTTTAACAAAATCCAATCACACAACAGGTTTGTTGAACAGTGTTATGAAACTGGAGAAGAAGACACAGAGGACTTTGATTTTGATTCTGCATTTCACCTTATTCCTAATGATGTAGGGGTATATTTGCGTGTGGTGGATTATTTTGCAGATGGTTTTGCAGAAGAAGAATAGTGAAACAAGTCAGACGTATGGAGACATTGGATGATGTTGAAAGGACAATTTGGAAGAACCTGTTGGAAGGACAATTCCAATAAATCGTTTCATCCAATCTTTTCTGAGTGAATGTCAAGAAGTGTATATACCAGAAAATACCTATAACATTTATTCAGCATTTATGAACGCCAATAGGATTGGACAGCTGACCTCATGCTAGTTGTGGCTGCTAGAATTATTTTACACTATGATGATAATGTTTCACTGTCAATGGATATATAAGAGCTTATCACGTTCAATATTTGACGAGTTGAAGTCAATATGGGCATTTGTAAAATGTTGGAAGAACGTTAAAGTTTGTCTGTATGCATAACATAATTTTTGTGCTATGTGAATGATTGTTTTTAAGTTAATATGGCAGCGTGGAAAGACAACTGAACCAATTCTTACTTTAAACCTTTCATTGCTGGAGCATTTGCAGCACCTAATAAGTTATACAAACTACTGAAACAAAAAAGAAACAAGTCAAAAATTGGTTACAAGACCAAGATGCCTTTAATTTACTTCAACCAGTAAAATATAGATTTAAACGACAACGTATCATTACTCTTGGTATTGATGATATGTGAACAATATAATGAAGACAATCACTTTCTACTCATTGTCATTGAAGTCTTTTCCAAACACTTGTAGATACAGCGTATGCCAAACAAAAATAATACGAGTGTCATTCAAGCCTTCTAAAAGATTTTTCAAGACACATCAAGGAATAATGTATTGCAAGGAATGATGTATCGCATCGGCAAACGTATCTGTATACAGATATTTTGTAAGACTTAGTCTACAATTATAATCAAGGACCTCATGGATCCTGTTCAAATGGATTATCACTGGTAGACATTATCAAGAACATTGAATCCAAAGTGTAGAAACAAATTTATATTGATAAATTGAAATTAAAATCAAATAAAATGCCAAAACAATACAAGTTTAACATTTGTCAAAGTGTTCGCATTTCACACATGAAATATGTATTTCAAAGAGATTACCACATAAAATGGACACAAGAGGTGTTCATTGTCATAGTTATAAGTTATAAGAAGCAAGGAATATACTTATACAAAGACTTCTTAGACCAAGATATTGACAGTCAGTTCTATGACGAAGAATTACAAGCTGTTACAAAAGACATTCAATCCATATAAAATTGAAACAGTTTTTAAGACACAAAAAAGACGAGAAATATTTGTCTAAAGAAATTTAATAGCTGGGTTAAGGAATCTGATATTCAAGCGCTGTGAAACATCCATTTACATGTTTGGTTTCTGGGCCAACAGGTAGTGGAAAAACGTTTCTTGTAAAATCAATCATTAAACAAAAAGTTATTCAACCACTTCCCAAAAATATTTGAAAGAAATATTTGTCTAAAGAAATTTAATGGTTGGGTTAAGGAATCTGATATTCAAGCGCTGTGAAACATCCATTTACATGTTTGGTTTCTGGGCCAACAGGTAGTGGAAAAGCGTCTCTTGTAAAATCAATCATTAAACAAGAAGTTATTCAACCATTTCCTAAAAGTATTTTATGGCTCTATGCTACAGATCAACCTTTGTACAAAGGCATGACATTTTATCAAGATATTCCAGAGAGTATTGAAGAACGTTTCAATCCAAAACATAATATCTTATTCATTACTGATGATCTCATGACCAAATGTCACAGTGACGAACTGTTTAGTGTTGGAAGAAGTCATAAAAATTTAAGCATTATCTTCATCGTACACAATTTCACCACGGAAAGGAAATGCGCAATATTAATTTAAATATAAATTACATTATTTTCTTTAAAAATACAAGGGGTGGTCAATAGATTAGTACATTGGCTCGGTAAATATATCCAGGGAAATCTTTTTCTCATTAGGGCATAACAAGATGCTACAAGGAAACCTCATAGTTATTTATTTATTGATTTAAAACCAAAGGCAGAAGATAAGTTACTTATTCGCACAGGTATTCCAAGAAATGATACACATTATGTTTATGTGAATAAAATAGTGTATGATGAAGAATTACACCAGTTTGGTATTGAACGTCAAGATGTCTAGAAGAATTCAAGCAAACCAAACATTTCTTCATTTATTAGCACGTAGTAGTGCTAAACGGCGTAAATCTTTATTGAATCAAGCAGAAGAAAGATGAATTAGCCAGTTTATTTGAAATATATTTGAATATATTGCATGGACATGTACCTTTGAATCACACATGTTTAAAAACATTAAAGCGTGGACAACCAAGCATTCGACAATTAGCTCATAGCAAAATTTACCTTAAGCGTTAAAAGAAGTTGATTAATAAAAAAGATGGATTTATTGGAACAATTACAGGAACTGCACTTCTATTAGAACCTTAATTATTAAAACATAGGCATCAGAGATGCAAAGCCCTCAGCCAACAGGAACATTCGATACAAGGAAAACAGTAGGTTTGAGGCTCATTTCACAGGCTCATTTCAATCCTTCACACCGAAAAGAAAAAAAGGATGGCAGTGCTTTAGGATGAACAAAAAACAAAAACATTTACCATGAGAAAGTCCAGCTGAGCCACTGTGCTTGATTGGATATGGCTCATAAACAATAGCGATCTTTATTAGTCCATATACTAGCTATATCCGACATATATTAGTAATTGGTAAAGAATTGTATGTTAGAGAGTTTTCACAGCCACATGTTGAGCAAATTGATAATGGTAGAAACAAGAAATTTTCCAAGTCCAGCTGAGCCACTGCTCTTGGTTGGATATAGCTCATTAACAATAGGGATCTTTACTGTTCCATACAGTAGCTATATCCGAATTATCTTAGTAATTGGTAAAGAATTGTAGGCTAGAGAGTGTTCACAAGCCACATGTTAAGCAAACTTGATAATAGTACAAATAAGAAAATTTCCAAGTCCAGCTGAGCCACTGTTCTTGATCGGATATGGCTCATAAACAATAGCGATCTTTATTGCTCCATATACTAGCTATATCCGAAATTTCTTAGTAATTGGTAAGGAACTGTAGGCCAGAGAGTGTTCACAAGCCACATGTTAAGTAAACTTGATAATGGTTCAAATAAGAAAATTTCCAAGTCCAGCTGAGCCACTGTCCTTGGTCGGATATAGCTCAAAAACAACAGGGATCTTCATTGGTCCATATACAAGCTACATTTAAAATATCTAAGCAATTGGCAAAAAATGTAGGTTAGAGCGTGTTCACAAGGTAAGTGTTAACGGATGGACAGACGGACGGAAGGACGGACGGACACGGCCATGGCAATAGCCTTCAGCCAATATTGGCTGAGGGCTAAAAACTGAAGCATGCATTGAAAATGGTTCTTATTTCTGAATCAGAATATAGAAAATTATTATCAAGTCAACCTTCAAATGATGGTATTAAAGCTAAAGTGCATAAACTTTGAAAAAGAAACGAAATCGTGAAACTGCAATGAAAATGTTTCAGCTTCTTGGTCGTCATTTACGAACAATTCAATCACAACAACGTAAGTCTGCTGCTTCAGCTAATGCAGAAAAGTCACAACAGCTAACATTTCTAAACCACGTTCAACCTATACATCATGTGAAACAAAACTTTTGGCAGAACTTAAGAAACATGGTACGATATGGACCGATAAAAATGAACTTGTGTTGAAAAGTGGAGATGTTGATTATTGATTTACTGAAAGAAGCATTGGTTGCTAGAAGAAGAAGAAAAGAACGATAAGAACCACCACGAGGCTGGAAGCAGTTTATTGAGGAAATGGTAGACGCTAATATTTCAAAAACTGTTTTTGGAGAAAAAACAACTCGTGAGGATATTGTGAAAGAGATAAAACAGCGTCAAGAAAGGCAGTTTCTGGAGGGTTGGGGAAAATTTTAACATGATTTAAAGAGTTATGGTGTTGTTGTAAAGAAAATGAAAAACAAGAATCATTTTCCTGTAAAATAAAGGTGTGTAATTGTTTGTTGTTAAGGGGAAGTAGCAGACAGCAATGCAGATCATGCAGGCAGTGTGAAAGACGTGTGCCTTGAAGTAATGTATATACACATCCATTCCATCCAGACGTATATACCATTGTTGCCATCATGGAGTCAACCAGTTTTTACATTACTTTACCATAATGCTAGCATGAACTATTATCCTTCTAGTGAGGCCTCTAATTATCAAATTCGTTTACCTCGTACATTATATTTGAAGGAAAATATGAAGTGGCCTCAGCTGAAATTCAATACACACACACATGGACGACAATGGGGCAACGAATAGACTTTATTCTTGATTATTGATCATCATTAGATGCGTTTTATGAAGTTACCATTCCATGTGGCTACTATAGATCATACTTGAAATATTTACTGCAATAAATGAAGAATCACAAAGATCTATTACTACAAATTCTATTAGGTTAAATTTTAATAATTAGACGAAGGGTTTCTCTTATTTTTAGAAATAATTATGATATTGCCTTTTCTATTGGATCAGCTGAGATTTTAGGATTTATATAAGATAAATGGTATAAAAACTGGTGCTGTTGAACATCAAGCAGATGTGAACATGGATTTTATACACTTTATGTGTACTGCAGTATTTGCAAGCCACGAGTAGTTGAAGATTATTAGGTTCCTTTACTACGTTCTGTTCCTATCGAAGGTGATGATGGTGTTATTATTATGAAAACTTATGAAGAACCTCATTACGTACTTCTTAACACATCAAAATTTGACATGATAGAAATGAATACTAAGGATCACACAGGGCATAATGTTTCATTTCAAACTGGAAGAGTGATCTGTAAACTTCATTTTCGACAAAAAAAAACACTATGAAGGCATATAGACACGATCCATCTGCATACCGCAACCATTCCTTAATGAAGTGGATGGGCATATGCTAGAATTGAAGTTAGTTAGTTAGTTAGTTATTTGATTGGTTTAGCGACACCAAAATTTAAAAATACACGCGTACAATATGGAGATGGTATTGGTTCATTCTTGAGACCATTGGTTCGTAAAGCTATTCCACCCATTGAGGCAGGAGTTAAAATTGTTGCACCACATCTTAAAAAGGCTGAAAAAGATGTGATTAAAGACGTCACTGGTCGTGTAGCTCAAGAAGCTGTTTGGACTATTGATAAACGAAGATGGCGAAAGAAAGTGAAAGGAGCAACATCAAAATGTATATTTTAAATATATATAAATAGAAAAATCATCCATGATCAGTCTTGTGAATGTAGTCTTTCTCCATTGGAATGCTTTCACATACTTCAAACGCAAACTGTAATAGAAAAACGATATACTGTAGACTGTCAACCACTCATTGCTTTTAGAGATGGTGCTCCAATAGAATTTTATATTCTTGCTAGTCCAGAAGAATATTTAGACTTAAGGAAAAGAAGACTTCATATTATATGTAGCATTGTCAAGCACAATTTGTGGTGTAGATGATAGCGTAACATCCATCAATGATTTGTTTAATGGGATATGGTCCAATATTGAATTATTTCTGAATGATCGATTAATTTCACACAGTAACAATTTCCATGGTTATACCAGCATCATTTCTCACCTCATTTAGGACTCAGAAGAAAGTCTCAATTCTGAACGCTCGATGCGTCTCATTTATAAAGACACTGCCTATTGTCTATAGAAATAATAAACCATTATTATATTAAACTAATTTTTTAATTTATCTATATATTTATCCAACAATGTATATTTTGTAAATGATTACTCATGCCACACTGTTATCATATCATTCTAATAAGGTCCCTGGCGCGGTGTTAATTCACCCGTAAACCATTCAAATAGAGTGTCCCTGGCGAGGTGTTAATTAACCCGTAAACCTTTTCATTTTCATATTTTTTTCATTCTTAAGAAAGGGTCTCTGTCAAGGTGTTAATTCACCCGTAAATCTTTGATTTTAAAATAAAAATAAAAAGTTGAAAATCATCGCATGTATTTTTCTTATTTTATTTAACATCACATCCATTTGATTCAAAGCTAACTTTCAAGCTCTTGCCAAGCATCAAAAACTTGGCTCCAATGTTCTGCACTGGGGGTGATGGAATCGATGCATCCGCTAAGATCATCATACTGTTGAAACTGTATACAGCGTTCACCGTCACGTTCATAAACTCTCACATCAAGATGTTCTGACACTTGCAGAAGAAATACTGGCATTGGTAAGGATTCAAAGTAACCCTTCACCAAGGCTTGATCTTCAGGAGATGGGATAATGCAAGTTCTACGATAAGAGATCGTCAGTTCACCCAAGTGATCCAGAGATATTTTCACGTTTGAATTCATGATACTAAATAAGTTCTACTGAACCATTTTCTGAATGTCGAGTGATCCATTGACGTCATTTACCATTCTTTCAGACTCAAGTTCTTGCCAAGTATGATAAGCGTAGTCCCATACTTCCCCACTGAGTGTGATGGTCTCATAGCCTTCGTCAAGCTCATCATACTGTAGAAACCATCTGAAACGTTCAATGTCATGTTTAGTGACTCTCACTTCAAGATATTTTGAGACTTTTAGACGAAAGCCAGGTGCAGAAAATTGCTCTCTATTCTCTTTCATCACAGCTTGTTTAAGAGGTAACAAGACGAGAATTGTTGCATGATAATACAATTTCAATTCACCCAATGAATTAAAAGTTAGATTTATGTATGATGCATGACGAGTTCTACCGATCCTTCTCCCGAATGTCACAGATTTATACACGTCAGTCTGCGGAAGCACGTGATCCACTGACGTCATTTGCTTCTTCAGTATATGCCATTCTTTCAATGATAACAAAATTCCCTTCGTGGTAGGATATAACTTCCTAGAATACCAGATCTATGATATATTCATGAATTTTAACCATCACTTGCTTTCTGTATTTCACCACGTTAATAGATTTTTCACCACTAATGGGTATCATAACCGGTAAATCATGGTAGCTGGTGACTATTCATCTCTTTAAACTGTGGCTGCCTTTGAAGCTGTTGCAGTGGTAGTGACTTCATCTCAGACTTTACTATGGGCATTGCCTTAGACTTTGCTGTAGGTATTATCTCAGGCTTTGCTACTGGTTCTTTTGTAGGTTTTGTCTCAGACTTTTCTGTAGACATTGTTGTGATGTTAGTTCCTGTCCATTCGCTGCAGACATGTTTACTCTTGAACAGTTTGATATAGAATTATTGCTATGTGTGAGGATGGCCGCCTTTAAACTCATACACTCATGCCCTATAAGTTGCGCAATGAGCTGATGTAGTGTAACCATCATCCAATACATAGCGCTTGTCATCAAATGGTGATAGGCTAATCTTCTCAATCTTCTCTGAAAAAAATTGATGCTTGTGACTTCGAATGATGTCTCCCATAGCATATGATTCTTCTTCCTGGAATAAACTATTGTTGTATTGAGTATGTGTCATTCGCATCTGACAAGCACGAGTAATGCCCTTAGCAGTTTGCTTCTCTTTTCCACCATACAGCAAACTATACATCTTTGACCGAAGCCCTACAAACTCCTCAATGGGTACTCCAGTGTCATCTTTCATTTTCCCCATCACTTTCTTGTTCACAGTGAAATGTAGGAAATGATCCTTTCGATAATCATTTGTATTGAAAAGATGACTATCCTGGTGCATATTTTTTGTAAATGTCTCTGGTCTGTATGTGATAACACAAACTGTTTGTATAACTGAACAGTAATTTTGCCTCTGGATGCTTCTTCATGTAATTGTGTTGGTAATTATACATGAGGGTTTTGCTGAGATCTAGAATAGTAAATCCAATATGAAAGGGCTTGTTCAACAACAGATCCGACTTGAGGCAGTGTACTGTTGTGAAGTCTTCATTGAAAATGTTGAATAGGTAAAATTTAGGCTTGGCCATTACCTTTTTGAAACGTTTCTCATTGTCAATTCAACATTGGTTCGTTTGTTCACATTTTCCATGGTTTTACCAAATATGGCATTGTTCATCAATTTGTAAAAGTCCTTTACAAACGGGGTTTTGTCATTTTTCTCTGTGTTGAAATCTATATATTTAGCTAGTCATATACTCTGCTGGAACATAATGGCTCGATGCACATATTGGCAAGAGGTACATATTGGCAAGAGGTACATATTGCTGCAAATTTCGATAATGTACCATATACTTTTCCTTGTCACTGTGATTCAGAGTCAACTTTTCTGTAGGTTTACATTTCAATCCCAACTGCTTTCTCAGGTTCTGACTCTATTCAGGCAATTCACTAAATCGAACAGTTTTCTTCTCAGGAGCTACTGGAAAGTCACTATGTTGATTATTCATCCGGACATGTGAGATCTACCTCTAAAATATATCATGTCTCAGCATTTTCACTCACTTTCATACAGTCCAGAGACTCTGGAGCTTCCAAACATGCAAATCCACATTCTGGCAAACTCTGTGACATATTCTAGCCTTAGAAATTGTTGGCGACAAAGCACATGATATAGTTTGTTGACCTGGTAACATCATAGTGTGGAATGTAGAGGTTGTTGGCTTTTGCATACTTGTGTGTAATTACTGAAACACTTCCTCGCAGACCTTGCTCTATCATTTGATACATGTCAATATCATTTATCAATTCCGATTGAACCTTGGTATGTTTCACCATAGCGTCTCATGTCAAACCTTGGTATGTTTCACCATAGCGTCTCATGTGCTGTATAGTAATGAGCAGGATCCAATTCATACGTGCTGAAACACCTATTTCTCAAATCTTCAAATATATCTACCAACAGCAACACATCTGTTTTCAGGTAGAGGTCATGATACTCTGCAGTGGAATACATTTCAGACTCGTTGTGCATTAAGATGATCCTCATCAGCAATTCCTTCCTCAGACAATTGACTGTAAAAGTCTTCTTGTGATGGAAGCTTTGTTTCTGCAAACTTGGAGGGTTCATCAACATTGTCATAGGGGTATACTCCTTTACTCTAATGTAACTCTTGCTGCTGACTGTCACGCACATGAGCAGTCATATACTGAAACTTATCTTTGCCTTCAGCCGCTAAGTTGGCTACTAATTTTTGCCAGGGTGTTCTCATGAATTGGTAGGACTCGATGAATTTCAGATTTTCTCACGGTTACTGCAATATACTTTTCAACATTGTTGGGAATGACTGACAGCCTCAAGTTTTGGAATTTTCCTATATTCTCCATAAGAAGAAGACTGTCATATTCTCGTTGGTTATGGAATAGGACAAGGATAATGAATGAATCCTATTTTCTTTGCAGATCCTTTTTAAGCGAAACTGTAGGTTGAATTCACTATGAGCTACTCCACGGTATTTTCCACTGATGTGATCATGATCTCGCACGCGATCCACTCCCATCAACTCATGACAAATGTAACAATGAGTAGCTTGAACAAACTCTTTGATTTACAATGCGATTACAATAATCTAATATATACTGTAGAAATGTGTAAACAGCATCTTCTCCACGGTAAAGCACAGGTTGGTTGGTTGGTTATTTGATTAGTTTAACGACACCGCCAACCTATTGCAGGTCATATTGTGTCATTCCTGGTAACTTTGTCGCACTTATACTTTACTAATAAAAAGTCAGTATAAGGTAAAATCTTAAATACACTAAAACGCCAGAATTAATGGTGATCTATACATATGAATTCAGGTTAATCTCTTTTAAAAATTCTGAGACATTGTTAGAATTTTCTTTTTCAAAGAGCTCTTTCATAGAGTCAACTCTATAATAACGGGGACGAATGTGATTGAAGTCTATGCAATCTATCAAGATGTGTTTCACTGTTTACCGTTCTTACAACTTATACATTCGGGTTGTGGTTCACCTCTTAAGAGGTGTTTGTGAGTAGTGTAAGAATGTCCTATTCTTAATCTGTGTATTACCATATCGTCGCGAAGACCGCCTAGGGAGGGCAATCTGCGCCCCACCACAGGATTAACTTGGTATGGCATGTTGCCATAGATTTTTGACATATTTAGAAATATGGCACTTAAAATCTGATGACGGTATAAGGAAATCTGAGCAATCTTAGTTTGACGCTTCTTTGGCGCCTTTATTCGTTGCCCGGGATTCCAACGTGGCTCGGTACCCAGTAAAATATTATCTCTGTGCCAGCTTTTACCACTTCGTCGTATTTTTCTATCAAGTCCACAATTAATGGGTTGGATACCTGTAGGTTTTCTAATGATTCTAGCACTGACATGGAGTCCACACATAATATGACTTTTTGTAACGGCTAATCTTGACAATTTGTAAAGCTAGATGCGGGGCTCAAACTTCTGCAGAGAAAATAGAAAACCCATCAGGAAGCCTGGTTTTTAATGTATTATTTTCTGTGACAGTAGCTTCTGCAGCCTTGTCCTCAAGTTTGGAGCCATCATTTTATATGAAATGGTAGTCATTATAATTATCCTTTAATTCTGCAAATTTTGACTGAAATACACACGGATTAGTTTGTTCTTTTGAGGACTTAGAAAGAGTCTGCAAGACACCAAGTTTCGTTAACTTCCAAGGGGACTGGTTGGGGATTCTGTAACTTGCAACAGATTCAGCGATTATACCTGCTCCTTGCAGGTGTAGTATAATCCTAGTTCTAAAGGGGGATAACATTGGTACCTCTATCCGCATAATGTGACTCGAAAACAATCTGATTAGTAAGGTTATTTCTATTGGCGTAAAGTTTTATAGAATACTGCATGGCAGTTTTAACCGCCGGATATTGAGTGGTTGTTCATTTGCCTCAACGCGTAAACTATCGGCTGAGGACGTTCTAAAGGCATTTAAATATATTGTTAAGCCTTGATTCTGTATCGGTTCTAGCATCTTGAGATAGTATGGTCTTGATGAACCATGAACTATACTGCCATAGTCCACTCGCGATATAATTAGAGCTCTATACAACATGAGTTTAGTATCACGATCTGCTTCCCAATCGTGGGAGGAGATGACTCTCAGTAAATTTAAAGCCTTCTGACACTTTCTTCGGAGGTGTTTGATATGTGGGGTAAAACTGAGTTTGTTTTCAAAAATTAAACCTAAAAATTTATTCTCCTTGACAACAGGGATATGAACATCGCAGATCTGTAAAACTTAATCGTCGTGTTGTTTTCGTTTTTTTTTTTACAAATGTGCACACAAACCGTTTTGGTTTGTGAGAATTTAAAACCATTCTTATTGGCTCAAACTTGGAGAGAATAAATACTCTGCTGAAGACGACACTGTATTAAATTCATACTTTTGCCTCTACACGACAGGGCAAAATCATCTACGAACGTTTTACAAGAGCATAATACACGGAACATTTTACAATAACGTCACGACATTTATTCAATCCACATTCATTCGAACTGCCACTATCACAGACCCTCGTTACCAAAGGCTTCAACCAGTAACAAATATTGCTATCCATACCCCCTAATACATACACACGCACACGCACCCTTACACACAAATGCCATTATTCATTTTGATAACACGTTACTAATCATAAAATGTTATAAATTGTGAGCAACGTTATGAAATAAATAATTTTCACTTTGTTGAAGTAACTCTGGAAATTGATTATATTTATCTGAAAAAATTTTACAAGATAGCGTTTCTTATCAATTATAATCCGTTTATAAATTGAATGAAGAATTACCTCAAACATAGATTTTTCTTAAAGGTTCTCACATGGCAGACATACTGTTTAATGATGAGCGTAATCATGTTTACTGCTGTATTTTCTGTACCAAATAGAAATTCTTCCTTGCTGAGTTTACGGAATATCTCAGCTGAAGGATCAATTAACTTAAACAACTCTGCAAGCCAGGTCACATTATTTGTACATTCAAAGAAGACATGATATAATGTATCCGACTTATCCACATTGCAAAATTCGCATAGAGCACTTTCCCTAATTTTCCATTTTACAAGATTTTCTCCTGTATTTACAATGTTGTGAACAATCTTGAATTGGAAGGATAGCAGTTTTGGTTCCCTTCATTATAATCAACTATAAGAACGTAATGTTTAACTTTTGGTGGTTTGTAGCTCCATATAAAACTATTCATGTCCTTTTTAATAGTTTGCTGAACATTATGCTCTTTATAAGTTATTGATAGGGGGTAAATAAGATTTGCAATGCCGAACGTTTTTGAAATAGTGATTTTACCAGCAATGCTGAGATCTCTTACGGACCAGACTTTAAAACGCCGATTCATTTTTTCCAATTTTCCCCCAAAGTTGTATGAGAAATTTTGTTTTTCATCCCGCCCAATATGTATTCCAAGCATATTAAATGACCCATTCTTAACTGACATATTCATCACATTTATACTTTTATCTCTCTACGGACCTAAGAAGATTAAAACAGATTTATCCGTATTTAATTTAAGACCTGACATTTCCGAAAACCCTCTAAGTGTCTCAATCAGTATGTATATACAGGGTATATCCTTCAGTAAGCATGTACAGTCATCTGCAAATTGTTTGATTTTGTTGATATGTGAACCAATTGTAATACCTTTTATATCTTCATTATTTCTGATTTTATCCCCCATTACATCAGCACATAATATAAACCACAACCCTGCCTTACTCCTCTTTTCAGCTTTAACCACTTTGAAGAGAAGCCATTAGTAATGACACAGCTGTAAATCTCAGTATAGCAACATATCACCGAGGCAATAAAATTTGGACCAAAGTTAAACTTGTCTAAAACCGTAAACATAAAGGACCATTCGATTGAATCGAAAGCCTTTTCAAAGTCCAGTTGAACTAATACACCAGTCTCGTCTAAACGGTCACAGTGCTCTATTAAATCCTCTATAAAACGATACTTTTACCTATAAATCTACCTTTAATAAACCCAGGTTGGTCAGGGTGAATAATTCCCTTTTTTCTAATAGTGTTAAAATTTCTCTTCTCATTGACGGTAACAACATGTTCGCTGCTATTGAAAACTTCTTTCACAAAAGATTCTAGTCTTACAAGATAGTTCAGAGTGCTCCTTTGTTTTCTAAAGCCACTCTGTATGTCGGCAAGCAAGTTATTTCTTTCCAGGTACCATTTTAGTCTTTCAGTTATCATTCGCTCGAATATTTTGCACAGGGCACTAATCAAGGAAATTGGCTGTAATTTTGAGGATTTCGTGGACCTTTGTTTGGCTTTGGTATTGGTATTATTGTGACTTCCTTCCATATTTCTGGAAAGGTGTCGGAACTCGAAGTATGGTTTAACAGATCTTTAGGGTATGGTCTGACAAGTGTCCCAGCATCTGGTAATGTATGTCATCTGGTTCTGCTGCTGAATCATGGGAACTATCTATGGTCTTTCTTAATTCATTAAGAGAAAAGTCGCTATTATACGCTTCGCTGTTATCAGAATAAAAGCTAAGAGGATTAGTTTCTTCTGTTTGTTTGCAGTGTCTAAATTCATGGCTATAGTTTTCGGAAGATGAATTGTGTCCAAATGTTTCGCCTAAAATATCTAAAATGTCAGTGATCATATTATTGTTAACTTCTAGATGGCTTAGTGTCTTAACAGTGTTCTTGCCGGATATTTTTCTAACCATGTTCCACATCTTTTTTTAGAGAATTATTTGTGTTGACTTGAGAAACATATTCTTTACTTTTTAACTGTTTCACGCGCAACTGTCTTCGCCCTTTGATAATTTGAAAACTTGTTGAGAGCTTGTTTACGAAGTG
Organism: Protula sp. h YS-2021; assembly: GCA_949752745.1. NCBI lineage: Eukaryota > Metazoa > Annelida > Polychaeta > Sabellida > Serpulidae > Protula > Protula sp. h YS-2021. The sequence goes on from OX457029.1 coordinate 22,683,494, forward strand.
CTATGGATTCTTTACAAGCGTCATTAAACCACGGTTTATGTGGTTTCTTGCGAGATCCCGATGTCCTTGGGAGTTTTTTCACACACTCCATGGAGAAGAAAGGTAAATAATGAAATATGGTCGTCGTCATCATCAGTAAAATGTTCCCTTTTGATACTCTAATGACATAATTCTTGGAATTGTGACCAGTCTGCTTTCTTGAACTTCCATTTTGGAGATCTTTTTTCGCGGTATGGTTTAGACTCGGAAATAAAATAGGAAAGTGGTCACTGCCGTGGAGGTCGCCCAGAACTTTCCAATTAAAATCAAGGTATAAATTAGCAGATGCTGTGGAAAGGTCAATGGAGGTTTTTGAACCAGAACTAGGGTGAAGATAGGTGTATGACTTGTTGTTGAAAATGGTTATATTATGATAGTTAAGCAGGTTTTCTACCAATTTTTCCTTCAAATCTACTTAAGTATTGCCCCACAATGTACTGTGAACATTAAAGTCACCTAAGAATAGGACTGGCATTCAACTCTTCTGGCTGAGGTCTCAAATGTGGTGGAAAATAGATATTACAAATTGTGAAAGTTTTGCCAAGCGTAATGCGAAACGCCTGGGTCTGGAAAGGCGTATTTAGTTAAATTTCGCTTTGTAAAAGATCAGTTCGGACAAACATAGCGATTCCAGCCGTCGCTCTGTCATCCGATGAGGGTTTGTTGTATGAAGTGTATCCTCTAGATTTTGGTGGATTGTCGTTTTTGCTGAATGTTTCCTGAAGACAAAATACTGCCGGATAATTTAAGTGCATGAGTGTTAACAATTCATTGTAGTTGGTCCAAAAACCTCTGCTATTCCAAGAATTATTGTCATCTTATTCGTTAATAGCTCGATTTCTGTTAATCGTTAGTTTTTGAGGTCTTTTATTTAGACTGGGTGGCTTAGGGGAGGTTCTGCCTGCAGGTTTCCCATCGCCAGCATCCATAAGTGGAGAGTATCTATTCCCACTCATTTCTTCCGTAAGGTTGGTGCGCAACCTCTGTTTGACGAGTTGAGCTCTTTGTTTGAGTCTCGCCTTTGTTTCACGGTCCAGCTGAGAGGATTTGGGGCTTAGAGTACAAGACCCGCCTCTCTTACCTGACACCTCAGGAAACATACTTGGTAAAAACTCACAAAGACTGGAGTCTGTTTCAGTTTTAGTTTCTTTAGTTTCTCTGGAAGGCCGTTGCTGCTTTGGTGGCGAAAAATCTTTTTTTCCGTATTCCATGTGATTGCAGTTTGACAGGAAGAATCCTGAAAATTGAGTTTTACCGAGCTGGCATGTGTTTTCGTATTTGATGGAAGTAAGGTAGAAGCCAGTTTTCGGGCTTCGGGATAAGACACTGATTTTTCAAATTTTATCTGTTGCACTTTCTTTTCAGCATGCCACCGCGGACAATCCTTGGATGAAGCCGGGTGACTGCTCATGCAGTTTATGCATTTGGGGTTGTAAGAGGCACATGAACAATATTCATGCCCTTCCTCCCCGCATTTTGAGCAGGTGGGTTTTTGATTTCTGCATTTGTCTTTGTTATTCCCGTATTTCTGGCAGTTGAAACAACGAATAGCGTTAAGGATATATACTTTCACTGGTAGACTTAAATATCCCACTTTTATATTGCTTGGAAAACTTGGCTTGCAGAGAGTAAAGACAAATATTTCCCGTTGGAAAAAAGGTCGCGCTGCTGTCACAACCTGGTCCTTTAGTTCGTCAACTAGTTCCTTATTTGTGCAAAACCTTTGTTCAGGGTGGGTAATCACTCCCCTGCAAAAATTTAACGTTTGATGGACAGAACAGTTAGCTTGGGTGTTTACGAAAGATGTTAATTTTAGGAGGTTTCTACATTGCTGTAGGGTGTCTTTTTGGACTAGAATGTCCCCCGAACGGAGCCTTCTTATATTAAATTGGTTTCCTACTATCGATGCTACCCCCTTCTGGATAGCGAAGGGGGATAGCTTGAGCGTGCCCTCTATAGGTGTGATAATCAGGTATTGTTGAAATGAAGCAGGGGGAGACCCTACCTCAATCCTTGGTCTTTTACATTATCACTCATCGGATGAAGGTGAGCTATATAGTCCAAATCAAGCACTTATTGTCTGTGTTTCTGATGTTGATAACATCCTTAGTATTCTTTATCTTCTTTGGCAACTCAGTCGAGCTGGAGGCTTGCAAGGGTTCTAATGCAGCTGTATGAGCTTCAATCTGAAGAATCTGAAGTTATTTTTAAAGTTTTAAGCTATCTCCGTTAATTATTCATCGCAGAAGCAAACGGATAGCACCATAGGAGTCTATATTTTCGACATGTAAGGGCCTTTTAGGGCGACTTAAAGTAGTATATATATATATATATATATATATATATATATATATATATATATATATATATATATATATATATATATATATATATATATATATATATATATATATATATATAAAACACTTGCACATGACGTTTTCTTCTCTTGTTCTTTCCACAGTTACAAAGATAAAAAGATAGCAGAGGCGAAAATAGCTCTGGAACGCATGTCAGGTCGTTGAAAGAAGGTCAGAAAAGTGAATGGTATTTAGGGACTTTAGGCACTTGCAAAGGATTAGCAAGAAATGGCAGGCTTGAATTTCTATTGTCTGTCATTTCATTCCTTTTATTTTGCGACTGTTGCCTTGTCTGCGTTATATAATGTAACATAAGATATATGTGACAACAAAATCGTATTTAAAAAGGAATGGAAAATAATTACATGCTGCAAATGGATGTTTCTTTGCAAAGAAGAGCTTTGAGATGCGGAAACTTAATCCACATTTCTTGGTTCATATCTTCATTTTTGTAACGTGTGTTTTATTTTGCCCATTTAAAGATGCTGCCCGCGTACAAGGCAACACTGGATGCTGTCTCAGCTAAACGATAGAATGAAAAACTTATGCTGATAGAGAACATCGGCTCCTACGAACAACCCCTTTCCCGGTGGTCTTCAGATAAGAAATTTCTTCCCGAAATTGAATATCCGGACATTGGAAACTATTGTGTTTTTACGAATAGTGCTTACTCCATGGAGGAAATGAAGTCTTTTAAATCTTTAGAGGCACATAATCAGTTTAGAAGCGGATGGGTTTCAAATGTGCAGTGTTTTAAGGAAAATGAGAAAGTGGTAGTCATTTCTAAGGTTCGGCATTCACAAAGTGTGACTAGCAGAAAACCGCTTGTTCCCTGGTAATTGCTGAGAGATCAGAGACAGTTTTGGCAGCTCACTGTGACTGCATGGTCGGTTTAGGCGAAGCTTGCACAATATAGGGGCGTTATTGTTTGCTATAGAAGCAGCAGTCCGCATTGAAAAAAGTAAAACTGTAACAGAAGAAGCTTTCGTATTGGATGCTTCCATCCGGTATAAATAAAGTACCGTTTGATCAAATTAGCACTGTAGATTTCACCTCTGTAAAAGGGAAGAAGCGCATTTTAATGTTAAACAGACGTATTAGTACACTGTGACATTGCCATACCCCCTTTCCCTATAGAAAATTACACGCCTCAATGCATTTAAGTACCATCACTTTACTAACCCTACAGCTCAACCCCTTATTACAAACATGACTGCACTCGGGGTTATCCGTATTATGTACACATACCACCACTTTGCTAAACCCCTATTCGCACGACCCGTCAGCATAAATTCAGGTTTTTCTATAAATACAATATGACGTCATTGGGTCAGCTACTCTCCCTCCGCTGAGCCGAGATCCGTTAACCATTGCATTAATTGTGATGGTTTAACCCTTATGCTACTTACGACATTTATTCAGCATTTATCCGCGCGAATACAACTTGGGCAGCTGAGCTCATGCTAGTTGTAACTGCTAGAATTATTTTACATTATGATGATGATGTTCCATTGACGACGAATGTATCAGAACTTGTTCGATTCAACAGTGGACGAGTTGAAGTGAATTCAGAACTTTGCAAGATGTTTGAAGAACTATAAGAGAGCTGACTCTGCAATTTTTAATTGTATAAAAGTTGAAGGGTGAAGTTAAGTCATCATTCAATTCGCAGCCATGGAGAAGACAAGCAGCTTTAAAATTAGTGTAAACTTAATCATTACTGTGGAGCATTGGCAATTTGGACCATTTTTTCGAATCAAACGTGGAGAGAGATGGCTTGTTTTAGCACCATCCTTGCGGAAGATTGTGTGTCATAACTTAACAAGATTACGCAACGTTGGCTTCAAACTGTACTTAACGCAAACGAAGTGGCTTGAAGTCATTTCATACTTGGACATCTGATATGTGAGTTTTGTGCATACATCACTGTTTGAAGGGAAAGAATATACGCGTTACATCAACATGAGTGATGGTGAATGGGAGACATTACTTCAGGAAATGGATAACATTAACTCTGTATTATTCGCCAAACCTGAGTCATGTACGGAATGTCATGGTAAGAAAACTCCTATCAAACTGCAAAAGGACAATCAGATGAAGGTGTCAAAGCTATCCAAGAAAAGACTGGCTGAAGTTCGATTGGAGAATATGGACGTGCAAAATCAACTTGAACTTACCTGTGAATATTGTGGTACTTACGGATATGCTGAGGATTATGATTGTCACTGTCACAAGTACAATTGCAAGTTGTGTGAACCAGACAACTTCTGCAACAAGTGCAGCTCACTAACAGTATCTGCAGAGTAAGACTGCGAGTCATTTGCTTGCCAGCCATCATAGTGTGCAAACGTGTTATATGGACATGTGAAACAAAAATGGATGTAGAAACGTGTTTCAAGGAGAAGTATGTGGACTACATGATAAGTGAACTGGTGCGTTTTGGATCTATTCAACAACAACTGGAACACTTTGACATCTATTGGGAACTTGCTCATTCCACGTTGAACGTACCAAACTTACGTGAGGATTTCATCAAAGAGTGTGTGCTTTCAAACATTGACGGAGCTGAGGAGTTTGATGTGGAAGCAGCATATCACTTTGCTCGGTTTGATCCAAGACTGTTTGATGAAGTGAGAGAGTAGTTAATCCACATTGCAGTATAATGCCAGACATTACATTGAGACAATATATTGTGCAAAAAACATACTGTGAAGAAATGTTATTAGGTAAAAAAATTCGCATGTTTAGTATGTCCTGCTTGTAAAAATGAAGAGTGTTCAGAACATACTTGTCATTCTGCATGTGTCTATACATATTGGAATGAAGCTAAATATTATATTCATTTAGATAAAGTGTTAGATAATGCAAATCAACGTTGTGGAAAATATGGTGTAGATGCTATCACATTAGATGAATTAAGTAGTTGATTAATGTTCATTGAAGATCAATGGACTCCAGTTATTCACACCATTGTATCAATACTTGATTTGTAAGATATTTTGATTGAGTTGTAAGACAAAATAAAATGCATTATATGTTGATAAAATAAAATGCAAGATATGTTGATAAAATGTAAGATATGTTGACAAAATAAAATGCAAGATATGTTGACAAGTGTTGATCATTTAGTGTTAACACGTCGACGTGGAAAGACTATTTAACCAATATTTACTTTAAACCTGGTCAACCTGGGGCATTTGCTGGTCCTTACAAACTTTATCACATATTAAGAAACATGATGAACCAGTCACTCATTCACAAGTGAAGAAATGGTTACAGGATCAAGATGCCTTCAGTTTGCTACAACCTGTAAAATACAGGTTTAAAAGGCAACGTGTCATTACACGTGGAATTGATGACATGTGGGATATTGATTTAGCTGACAAGGGAAACATAGCTCCCTATAATGATGACACCCGCTTTTTAATGGATTTCATTGATGTGTTTTCCAATATTTGTGGGTGCGGCCATTACCTAATAAATCACATACCAGCGTCATAGAAGCCTTTCAAGAGATTTTTCATGATACACAACGAAGACCACGAACTCTAAGGTCGGATAAAGGAACTGAATTTAAAAACAGATGGGTAAAGGCAATTTTGAAGAAGGAGGGAATACATGCCTATACAACAAAGAATAACCCAAAGCTAACTTTCCTGACAGAGTCATTCGTACTCTAAAGGGAATGATGTATCGATATTTCCTACATAATCAAACTTATCGATATATGGACATCCTTCCAGACTTAGTGTACAATTACAACCATAGACCTCATGGCTCCCTCCCTAATAAGTATGCTCCTGCAGAGATTCGTAAGGACAACGAATCTAAAGTGTGAAAGTATATGTATGACAAATTGAAATTGAAACCAAAGAAGAAGAAAAAACCCTACAAATTTAAAATTGGTGATCAGGTTCGCATTTCTCACATGAAATATGTATTTCAACGGGATTATCATATAAAGTGGACGCAAGAAGTCTTCATTATCACACATCGTTGTAAGAAGCAAGGAATATACTTATATCGTGTGAAAGACTTTTTGGACGAAGATATTGATGGACATTTCTATGAAGAAGAACTGCAGAAAGTGACAAAAGATATTGAATCTGTCTACAGAATTGAAAAGGTTTTGAAAACACGAAGAAGACGAGGTGTTAAAGAATTATTTGTTATGTGGTTAGGTTGGCCAAAGAAGTTTAACAGTTGAGTGAAAGAAACTGATATTCGAAAATGAAGCATCTATTCACATGTTTGGTCTCTGGTCTCTAGTTAGAGAAATTCTAGAAGAAGAGTTAATTAAACCCTCTCCACAAACCATTTTATGGCTCTATGCAGCAGATCAGCCTTTGTACAAGGGAATGAAAGGTGTGGAATTTTACCAAGGCATTCCAGATGACATTAAAGAGCGTTTTAACCCGAAAAAACCAAACTTACTCGTCATTGATGACTTAATGACCAAATGTCATAGTGATGAACGTATGACACGTCGCTTTAGTGTTGGCAGCAGTCATCAAAATCTAAGCATAATTTTTATTGTGCATAATTTATTCCATCATGGTAGAGAAATGCGAAATATTAGTTTGAATACGCATTACATCGTTCTGTTTAAGAATCCTAGAGACAGTCAACAAATAAGTACATTAGAGCGACAAATGTATCCTGGAACATCTCAGTTTATCATAGAAGCCTATCAAGATGCTACCAGCAAACCTCATGGCTATTTATTAATTGATCTGAAGCTTTAGACGAGTGATCAACTACGTATTCGTACAGGCATTTTACCAAAAGATACACATTACGTATATGTTGATAACATAGCGTATGAACAAGAACCAAGTCACTTGACCATTCGCAGCCAAGATGTCTAAACGTATTCAAGCGAATCAACCTTTTCTTCACTTGCTCGCACGCAGCGGGCCTAAACGACGTAAATCCTTGCTACAACAAGCTACTAAGGAGGAATTAACCAGCTTGTTTGAAATTTGTTTGAATATATTGCGAGGACATTTACCCTTTAGCTCAAAAAGGTATAAGGAATTCAAGCGTGAACGTCATACCCTACGCACACTAGCAGATAAGAAGATATCACTTCGAAGAAAAAAGAAGTTGGTTAATCAGAAAGGATGATTCATTGGAGCTGTTGCTAAATTTGCATTATCCTTGTTAGCTCAGTTGCTGTTAAAATGAAACATACTTTGAAAATGGTCCTCATTCATGAATATGAATATAAAATGTTGTTAGAAAAGAAGAGAAAAGATGGTGAAATCAAAACGAAAGTGAATAAACTTTACGTGGGAAACGAACTCGTGAAAAGGCAACAGAAATGTCTCAAGTTCTTGGTTGTCATTTACAAACAATTCAGTCACAACAACAGCGGCAAAAGTCTGTTACATCATCCAATACAGAAAAATCAGAAAAGTCCCAACAGTTTCTAAACCATTTTAACCTATTTATCATGTAAAACTAACACAACTTCTGGCAGAATTTAAGAAATATGGTACGAGATGGACAGATAAAAATGAACTTGTTTTAAAAACGGGTACTGTCATTACAAATTCCAACATTATTGATTTGTTGAAAGAAGCATTGGTTTCTACAATAAGAAAAGAACGACGAGAACCACCACATGGTTGGAAGCAGTTTATTAAGGAAATTGTAGACGCTTATATTCCAAAAACTGGTTTTGGCACAAAGACAACTCGTGAAGATATTACAAAAGAGATACAACAGCGTCAACAAAGGTTGTTTCCAGAAGGATGGGAAACTTTTTAACATGAATTAAAGAGTTATGGTGTTGTTGTTGTAAAGAAAATGAAAATAAAAATACTATTCCTGTAAAAATTAGGTGTGTCAGTGCTTGTTGTCAAGGAGAAAGAGTAGATACCAATGTAGGTCATGTAGATAGCAATTTAGACAACAATGTAGACAGCAATGTAGACAGTGAGGATGACGAGTGTCAAACATGAAATAATGTATATATACATCTAGTCTATCTGCATCACGCAAACGATTTAGTCGCCATGGAGTCAATAGGTTTTTATATTACTTTACCCAGTAATGCTAGTATGAACTATTATCCTACTAATAAGGCTTCTACTTATCAAATTCGTTTACCTCGTACATTATATTTGAAAGGAAAATATGAAGTAGCCTTAGCTGAAATTCGGTACCCACACACATGAACAACAGTGCGGCCAGGAATAGACTATACTCTTCATTATCGATCATCATTAGAAATATTTTATGCAGTTACCATTCCATATGGTTACTACAGATCCATACCTGAAATATGCACTGCAATAAATGAAGAATTACAAAAATCTATTGATGCAAACCCTATTCAGTTAAAGTATGATAAAATTAGTCGAAGAGTTTATCTTATTTTGAGAGATGATTATAATATTGTCTTTTCTACTGGATTAGCGGAGATTTTAAGATTTATACCAGATAAATGGTATAAAGAATCCGGTTCTGCTGAACATCAATCAGATGTGAAGCATGGATTTTATACACTTTATGTGTACTGTAGTATTTGTGAGCCACAAGTAGTTGGGGATTATTATGTTCCTTTACTACGTTCTGTTCCCATTAAAGGGGATGATGGTGATATTATTATGAAAACTGATGAAGAACCTCGATACGTCCCTGTAAACACATCTAAATTTGATACGATCGAAATGAATATTAAGGATGACACAGGTCATAATGTTTCATTTCAAACTGGGAAAGTGATATGTAAACTTCATTTTCGACCAAAAGCATTATGAAAGCATATACACACGATCCGTCTATATATCGCAACCATTTTCTCCGTCAAGTGGGTCGGGAATTACCAGGATTTAAGGGAGCACGAATACAATATGGAGATGGTATTGGTTCAATATTGGGATCATTGGCTCGCAAAGCTATTCCACTGCTTAAGGCAGGGGCTAAAATCGCTGCACCACGTCTTAAAAAGGCTGCAAAAGATGTCGCGAAAGATGTTACAGGCCGAGTAGCACAACGTGTGATTGGTAATGTGCTAGGAGGACAAAAGAGAGCGCAACCAGCAAAACCTGTCAGAAGGCGAAAGGCAGCTAAACGGATAACATCAACAAAATATAAGAAAGATATTTTTTAATCATGTCTTCAATTCATAATCATTCTTGTGAATGTAGTCTTTCTCCATTAGAATGGTTTCACATACCACCAACGCAAACTGCTGTAGAAAAAAGTTATAATGTAGACTATCAACCACTGACTACCATTAGAGAGGGTGCTCCAATAGAATTCGACTTTCCTGGGAGTACAGAAGAATATCTAGATTTAAAGAACAGTAGACTCCATATTGCATGCTGTATTGTAAAGGCTGATGGAACACCGTGTGGTGTAGATGATAAAGTATCATTTATCAACGATTTGTTTAATGGGTTATGGTCCAATATTGAATTATTTCTAAATGATCGTTTGGTATCACATAGTAACAATACCCATGGTTATGCCAGCATCATATCTCATCTCATTCATGACTCGGAAGAAAGTCTCCATTCTGAGCGCTCTATGCGTCTCGTGTATAAGGATACTGCTGGATCGATGAATAGTCATGAGGTGAAAAGAGCTAATCATGAAAGATATTGATGAGGTTTTCATGTAAATGTTGAGGGTTTGCTTCTACAAAGTCTATTTTGCCATTAAAATTACTGCATCGGAATTTGTATCGATTATTGTCACCACATGATGCATGGACAGACATATTAAGACTGGATAAGGAAAGTATAGAAGATTTATCGTGGTAGTTATGTGCCTTATCCTCATGGAATGGTAAACCCATAATGGAACGCCATATTGACTTACAGATTTTCACTGACGCTTCGGATATCGGCTGGGGATGGGGGAGTATGTGAAGATGATGAGGCAGCGGGTCCATGGACGAGACCAGTGAAACATAAGTCCATAAAATACCGTGACCTTTTAACGGTGTTATTAGCATTCCAGTCTTTCAAGAATAAGTTAAAAAACAAATGCGTTCAAATCGTGATAGACAATGTGACAGTGATCGCGTTAATCAACAACTTAGGAGGCACTGTGTCGGACTTAACAAATCTAACAAAGATTATTTACAATTGAGTATTTCAGTTCGACATTAAACTAGAGGCAAAACACCTGGGCGGGAAGTTGAATTGCTGGGCGGATCGGCTTTCTCGAAGAGAGGTGGTCTGATGGTTGACAACGTTTGCAACAATGCTGCATGTTTTACATGTTTTACATGTTTTATTGCGTGTATTCTTTTGGGCATAACTATTTACCGGTCTAATAACTGGTTCTAGAACTACCTGTTCTTTTCAGATTTAACTGGAACCAGTTATAACGGTCCGTACCCGAGGTTACTTCCGGTAAAGTTCCTAACCTCACGTGACATCACATGATAATGTCAACATGGCTGCCAAACTGTAAGAGTTTTTTGTTTTCTTTGTTTATTTTCGGTTATTGAGCTATTTATGTACTCCATCAAGAGGGCATTGGAAACAAATATGGATAATAATATGGCGTCGGAAGTTTCAAGTCCTTGAACAAAAATTTTCAGTTCATCCATTTTCCCGCCTTCCATTTGAATTGTTTACATTTATTTGGTCGGGTAAACCTGTTCTTTTACTAGCGTAACTAAAACCAGAACCGGATGTTTTGATCCTTCTGGTTCGATCCAAATGTAACTCCAAAAAGAATACACGGATAATCAAATGTATCGTTTTATTTGAGACCACCATTCTGTTACAGACTAAATAAACATGCTTACAGCATAGCATATGTTTAACCGTGTGTTTCTTTGGTGTGACGAATGTTGTAAACACTGAAAACATAAACAACCTGCGCAGTGGAAAAAACAGCTGTTTGAGAGCTGTTTGTTTACAACATACGTCAAGTGAAAGAAACGAGATTGTGACAGATTTTTAGTTATTGGAGGTCACGTGATATTTACATATGAAACCTGACTGTTGATGCAAGTAGTGCTTACTATTCTGGCAGATAATCCTCTCGAGAGTTTCTCCAGAACTCCGCGCTTTTACTAACTCTGGCAGATAAATTATCTGATCGCCATTTTTTCTCTCGGAAAATCCCTTCCGGATAAGTGTTCAAAATAACGTGACAATAAGAAGGAATATGGCGTTGTTTGGGTAAACACAATTATTTGTTTTTATTGATTCAAATTGTGAATAATACAACACTACCCACAATTATTTGGAGTTTTTGATCAGTGCTGTTGATTACGTTTCCATTAAAACCACAGTTTCGTATTAATTTTCGGCAAGAAGGTCAAGGTCGGTCATTGACAGGCCCAAAATTAAATTGGTTCCCACAAGCCACTCTAGAGTAGCTAGGTAAAGGTGGGGGATTTCAGTTGCAGATAATGGAATAAAACAGAAAGAACTTGATAGAAAATTTAAAGAGATAAAAACAATGCGTTATGTTTGTTATTCATTGTTTATTAAAAGCACTGATATTTTCGAAATGCTGTAATATTGCACAAATACTGTATTATCGACGACATCTCTGAGAGGTCATCTGTTTATAACAACGGTATTATAGCCTGCAACGTTATTATCGCCTGCATAACAAAAGACCTCGCCTTCTTGAAACGGGTCTTGATAGACTTTTTAAATAAACTGGTAAGGTTACAAATAAATTTTTTGACTGAAAAATAAAACATGTTCACTTTTCAACTGTTGACAGTTGGCACTGAAGCCGACAAGTTACGGAACACAAAGTTTTTTGGGGGTATGGTCGAAAGGTGAAGGACGTATGGATTACTCGAAACCGGTCGTTTATTAACGACGCTTTCCGGTCTAGCCGGTCTAGCCCAAAATTAGTCAAACCGTGTGTTCGTTCGGGTTGACTTATGTAGTAAACAACCGAAGGCCCGCCCATGCGCACTTGACTCCCTATATGCAAATTCATCGGTTTGTTTACAACATATGTACTACTCCAAAGAATGGCCTGTCAGAGTATCTGTTCACAGGCTTCTTCAAAATGAGCGATAATACGAGTTAACATTGTCAATTCCATTAAATCACTTGTTTGACAGCCAACTGGGAAGAAAATGGAGTGAAGTGATATAATGCACCTCAATATTTGACCACAAGGGCATAAATACTACAAACGTAAGAAAAAGTATCAGCCTTGCTTTTGGAGGCATCCGCTGTAAGGTCAAGGTTAGCCAATTACTTGCCGGAGTTGGTAAGTAATTCAAGTATAAACAAACTAAGACCGGAAGCACGTGCGTCTGTCACTTTCAGCCCCGAAAGAACAACAAGTTTCTGTAATTGTAACAGAAAATGTGACATCTGTCACCGAACGAACACATGGAAAGCTGTCAAAACACCTAGAACCGGAAACACGTGGGAAGCACGTTTTCAAGTGACTTGAAGTGCGAAAGAAACAGCAAGTCAATGACTTTGTTTACTTGACAGACAAATCTGTCACAAAAGAAACACATGGAAAGTGTATGTTAAGTGGTAGGTCAGATATTAGCCATGTAATAGTATGCTATTGCATTATCGCTCAATAAGCGGATTCGTACTGACAACTTCAGAATTTACACAGCTCCCAGCCCCAGATCCACAAAACTTAACTTAAACTGAACTTATCCTCAACTTAATGTGTCCTTTAAGTTCTTATTAGTTTATTTGTCGATTCACAAAACCCGCTTAAGTCAAACTTAAATTTAAGTGACCATTTGTGTCGTTTGCACCGACTTCAAAAACGAGGATTTTACCCAATGTAACAGGTCGAAACCTTCCACAGGCACGTTTTTTACTATTTGAAAATCCATTTTGATACTTTTTTTTGAAGAATCATCGAATTTTTCTTTCAGTTACACTTTCACTTAATAGTTAAGGAACCTCGGGACCTCCCTTAAAATTTTGCTAAGTTAAGGGCCCGCTAAGTGCACTTTTAAGTTAAGGTGGTATGCACCACTTACATGTCCCTTAACTTAACCTGATTTAAGGGACGATTCGGCAAAATTGAAAGATTTAAGTGAAATTTTAAGTTAAGGGACGTTCGTGAATCCGGCCCCTGGTCTAAAATAATCGAGAAAAAAAAAAAACACAGATCTAGTTATTTTCTGTTTATTTTTTCAGATAAATATGTAATTTATATGCTCAGAAATATATCCTGTGACAGTCGTTTGTTGGGGTAATAGTTAAAATATGATCTGTTTTACCTAATAAAGTCCCTACTTCTTCAGAAGTACCAACGGTGAAACATTCGATCTCAGCCTATAGTTATTGAGGTTAAACTTTTGGGTCCTCCTGTACTCGTATAAGCCAAATCACACTCTCGGTGTTCCGAATAAAATGCGAAGAAATATTGAATTTCGATTGCGGGGGAACCGGGTAAAAACTGAAAAAATGATAGAAAAATATAGGAGAAATATCGCAAGAACAGCTAACACTCGGAACACAAAAGAAATTGAAACTTGAAACTATTTTTTTAAAATTTTATTATAGCATACGAAATGTCCGGTTACGAGATGTCCGGTTACGAGGTGTCTGGATACCGCTTCAACACTTTGAAGTTAAAGTCCATAGTGTAGTCATGATGTTTTCGTTTTGTTGCCATTTTGCAGGTTGAATTGCTGAATTGGCCAGTGTTCACAATTTGTATGTTGGCTCCGGAGCGCGCAGTGTCTAAACTGTCTGTAATAAACAAAAAGCGTCTTAAACTGCGGCACAGTACGCGAAGAAACAACGCTCCGGAGTGGTGATGCCATGAAAAGACTGTGTATGTTCAGGGCCGCTTCAGGACCGGGGCCGTTCTGAAACGGCGCCGGTGCCATTTTGGGACCATATTCCAGGATTCAGAGGTCCCAAAACGGCGTCGCCGTTTTGTGGCCGTCCGCGATTCGGCACCATCGCCGTTTTAGGACCATTGTTACCAACACCGCACCGGTGCCGTTTTACGACCAGGTTTAAATTATTTCATTTAAAACGTTATCGCAATTGCTGTTAAGATGCGGTAAGATGGATAAATTTAAAGAAAAATGTGGCAAAAAAATTAAAGAACTTGAAAACTAAAAAACCTCCAAAGTTATCAGTCGTGAGAAATATGACAGGATAGTAAAAGTACTTAAGAATGGGGAAACAGGCAAACGTGTCAAGTCTCGAAAGGCTACGGACTGGTAACAATTCCAGACTTGGGCTTACTTGTATAGTAATGCTTTATTGAACAATAATAGACTCAACAACGGCGCCTCCTACTTAATCCCCAAATGCTCCCCTAATCTACTGACAGTTTCTACTCTAGGCCTGCTGAATCTGCTGCTTTCTGCAAATTAGCCTTAATCCCCTAATCTCCCAAGTAACTGTTAATTTTCGGAGTACGATGTGCAGTCTGCCCTCACTAATAATCCCAAGGCTCACGCGTAAACAGTGTTAATCCCCTTATCCCAAAAGTAATTGACAATTGCCGCTCGAGATAAAACATAAACATTGATATCAAAACATAAACAAATGAAAAAAGTTATCGAAAATAGTGTGACAGTGCAATCTAAATAAACGTTAAGAAAAAGTAAAATGTCCCTTTTATTTTGCTTCTTAAAATTGAACCGTAGTTTTAAAATGGCAGATGCGCAGTCTCAAAACGGCGCATGTGCCATTTAATGACTCAGACGGTCCCAAAACGGCCCCTCGCCGGCCAGGAGATTTTGGGACCAGCATCGGTCCTAAAACGGCGCTAGTGCCGTTTTAAAACGGCCCCGGTGCCGTCTTAAAACGGCGCCGGTCCCAAAACGGCGCGTAACATGTACACCAAGACATGCAGTTCACGGAGTTGAATGTGTCAGTCACAACACTTGCACCCGAGCATTTATGGCCCACAGAGCGTGTTTATTAATCCCTTTTATTTTGCAACGCATAAGGCATGAGCTGTGTTTTGTTTAAACTAAGTGAAAAGTGCCATTTGTCTTACTTTACATTGGCAACAGGCCTGAATAATGGATATCACTTTTGGGACGAATTATCCGAGTCCTCGTTAATTCGTAGTGTTACATAGGAGTTCGTTTGTGTGGGTAAGCTCTTAGTGTAAACATATAAAGTCAGGTTTATGCTCACATGTGATCTTTATTAGGCCCCAACCCTTCGGATTGGGGCCTATAGGTTTGGGGTGTCTGTCCGTCGTCGCTTTATACCCCTATGAATTTGGGGGGCGGTTGGGGCCTGCTTGTGTTTCACAAATACTTTCTTGTAGCTCTTAGCAATCATTTTGAAAAGCGAGTTGATAGTCTTACAGTTTGCACTTTAAATTTATACTTCGGGATGATAGAATAAAGTGGTGAGTTACCGTTTGAAAATCCTGCTTGAAAAAAAAAAAACATATCAGCCTGTCACTTTGGTAAATCACGACATTTTTACTTCGCGTATAACAGAAACCATGAAAACCATTGAAAAGTGGTGGACGGTCCTAGCTTACTTCTAGTGCAATCATATCTAAAATCTGCCTTGAACTAAAATTTCTACTCGTATCATATGCATTCATATGCATTTTGCAATTTTCCGAGACAAAAACTGTCTCTAGATAACAAGAAATTATCCAAAAGAACATCTCTGTCGTTTTTCCGAGGGTCTCTTGGTTTTCCGAGACGGTTCAAAAGAACGTACCTTATTTATACTTGCTTTAAAATCCTCTCTATCGCGTTTTCCGGGATAAGAATTCTCAAATGCTCACAAAATAACATGTCTTGCATTCTTAAAGACTTGTACACAAATACAGTGTTGCCACACCAGCCTTTTTTTTAAGGATTATCCTTTTTTTTTTTTTTGGAAAATCCCAAAATCATGCTTATTTTATCCTTAAATCCCTTTTTTCTCCACCCAAATAGAAAATCCTTTTTTTTTGTCCTTTTTTTCTGCTTACAATTTTTAACTGATTGATAATAATGGTTTGACATTGGTCCTAATTGCTGTCTGTATAAAGGCTTGCTGACTGAGTATTTCCTTGGACAGTATTTATGTCTCCCCGACCAGGGGAGACATATAGTGTTTATACGTTCTGTGTGTGTGTATGTGTGTCAGTCCGTTGTAAACAACGTGTTGCGTGCAAGTTATCTCGAGAATGAAACGTCGGATCGACTTCAAACTTGATCGGACGATTCTTTCAACTTTTGACGCATGTCACCTGATCAGGGCAGGTGTATGACGTCATTACGTAAAAATCTTGTGTGCAAAATTTCTCAACCGCTGAGCATCGGAGAAAGTTGAAACGTGGTGGGATTGTTGCTTGGTGTGTTCGAAAGATTCTAGAAATTTTCTTCGCGAGTACAACGAACAAATGCGGCGTATGACGTCGTCCCGTAAAATATGAATATTTTTGAACAAAATCTTGCGTGCAAAATATCTCGTATCGACTTCAAATTTTATATGGGTATTCCTTAGTTCAGTCAGACGACTGTTTCAACTTTTGACGCGTGTGGTGAAATTAAGAAAAGCATCATAACGTAAAAAATTATCTGTTCTTAAGCAAAATATCTTGATAGCGGAAAGTGGGGTCGACTTCAAACTTAGTGCAGTGGTTCCTCGGATAGGTCGCACGGTTTTGGTTATTATTAACCAACATTATTAAACTCGTGTAGAAAATAAAGAAAGGTACATAACGTCAACACTCTGCTCCCCTTACCCACGTCTCGCTTCCCCAATTTTTGGCTCCTTTGTTAACTAAGTTGTTAACTACGCTGTGGATCTACGAGGCCATGGAATGTTTTTATCGTATTTATCGATCTAAGCAGGTGTAGCTATTGATTTTTTTTCGCCGCATACTTGATTCGGTTGCTCAGGTGTTCCATATATGGGAACTATCTTGTATCGGTTAGCATTGTATCTGGAAGCATTTTTCGCTATTAAAGTGAGTCGTCTGATATCTTGTGTTACGAGGAGCAGCTCACCATTTCGGCACCGAAATGCCCTTCCCCTTCTCCAACCGAGGTGCGTCATCTGATGGACAGTTATGGGATGTACGAAAACAAGGTAGTATATCATAGCTATAACTTCACTTGGGGTAACTAACCGTTACCGTTACCTTAGGTAAAAGGATTAGAGTTGTGTTTACGTCGTACCTACATTAGATAGCTGGATGGATGGGGGAGGGGGGTGGTGGAGGATGATGATTAGCAAAAAAAAAAAAAAAAAAAAATCCAGACCACCTTCAAGACCCGTATAAAAAGATGTAAAGTAAGCCCCGTTTGTCGTGACCCCTTTCAGATTCGGGTAAAAAGACGTACGATAAAACCTGGTTGTCTTGACCAACTTCCAGACCCGGATAAAAATGTAACGCGTACAGTAAAACTACTCTAGTGACCAATTTCAGACCTGGATAATAAGGGTCTACAGTGAAACCCGTTCTAGGTCCCACCTTCCCGACTCGGATAAAAAAGACGTGCAGTAATATCTGTTTTAGTGACCTCCATCTGTTTTGTTTATTATCCCCCGTGAAACGGAGGGATATAGTTTTGAACTTTTCGGTCTGTCCGTCTGTCCGTCCGTCCGTCTGTCTGTCCGTCTGTCCGTCTGTCACGCTTCAGTCTCACGCGCCTACAGGCCACATTAATACATGGATTCGGTTCAAATTTTGTACACGGCTTCTCTGGAACCTTCCGCAGTGCAGTGACCAAGAATTTTCCGGATCGACCAAAAATTGACAAAATGGCGGACATTTGAAAATTGGCACTGGACTTAGCGTATATACGGCAGTCTCACGCGTCTACAGGCCACATTAATAGACGGATTCTTTTCAGATTTTGTACACGGCTTCTCTGAAACGTTCCGCAGTGCAGTGACCAAGAATTGGACTTAGCGTATATACGGCGTATATACGGCAGTCTCACGCGTCTACAGGCCACATTAATAGACGGATTCGTTTCAAATTTTGTACACGGCCTTTCTGGAACCTTCCGCAGTGCAGTGACCAAGAATTTTCCGGATCGACCAAAAATTGACAAAATGGCGGACATTTGAAAATTGGCACTGGACTTAGCGTATATACGGCAGTCTCACGCGTCTACAGGCCACATTAATAGACAAATTCGTTTCAAATTTTGTACACGGCTTCTCTAGAACCTTCCGCAGTGCAGTGACCAAGAATTTTTCGGATCGGCCAAAAATTGACAAAATGGCGGACATTTGAAAATTGGCACTGGACTTTATATATACGGCAGTCTCACGCGTCTACAAGCCACATTAATAGACAAATTCGTTTCAAATTTTGTACACGGCTTCTCTAGAACCTTCCGCAGTGCAGTGACCAAGAATTTTTCGGATCGGCCAAAAATTGACAAAATGGCGGACTTTTGAAAATCGGCACTGGACGTAGCGTATATACGGCAGTCTCACGCGTCTTCAGGCCACATTAATAGACGGATTCGTTTCAAATTTTGTACACGGCTTCTCTGGAACCTTCCGCAGTGCAGTGACCAAGAATTTTCCGGATCGACCAAAAATTGACGAAATGGCGGACATTTGAAAATTGGCACTGGACTTTATATATACGGCAGTCTCACGCGTCTACAAGCCACATTAATGAATGGATTCGTTTCAAATTCTGCACACGGGCTCCCTGGCACCTTCCGCAGTGCAGTGATCAAGCATTTTCCGGATGGGATTTGACAAAATGGCGAATTTTTCAAAATCGGCGCTGTACTTAGCGTACCTACGACAGTCTCACGCGAATACTGGTTAATGGATTGATTCGTCTAAATGTTAGACACTACGTCGACTTACATCCTTCCACTTGTAATTTTTTTTTTGCGTAGTCAACACGCAACAGCCTTACACAAACCATATCCCCCACGGGGGATAGACGTACTCCTCGAGACGTAGTCAAGTTTTGAATTTTTTACAATGAATTATGATTATGTTTGCAGAAATGAATATTTTATTTCAGTAATTAAAAATGTTTTGAGGGGGTATAATGGGTTAACAAAAGCAAGAAACTAAGTATTTATCGATTGAAAATGTTTAATATAAGCCTGTACTCTTATGTAATCCCCCGGACGGAGGGATATAGTTTTGAACTTTTCGGTCTGTCCGTCTCTCTGTCCATTTGTTACGCTTCAGTCTCATGCACCTACAGGCCACATTAACAGATGGATTCGTTTCAAATTTTTTTAAACGGCTTCTCTGGACCCTTCCGCAGTGCAGTCCCGAACGGAAAAAATTGACAAAATGGCGGACTTTTGAAAATCGACACTGGACTTAGCGTATGTAGGGCAGTCTCACGCGCCTTTCAGGTCGCATTGATAGATGGATTCGTTTCAAATTTTGTACATGCCCTCTTTGGACTCTTCCGCAGTGCAGTGACCAAGAATTTCCCGGATTCGAAAACAATTGACAAAATGGCGGACTTCTGAAAATCGGCACTGGACTTAGCGTATATAGAGCAGTCTCACGCGCCTTTCAGGCCGCATTGATGGATGGATTCGTTTCAAATTTTGTACACGGCTTCTCTGGACCCTTTCGCAGTGCAGTAACCAAGAATTTTTAGGATGGGACTTAAATGGAAAAAATGGCGGATTTTTAACAGTTGACAAGCCTTTGGCTTGCAAGAGTTAT
Organism: Protula sp. h YS-2021; assembly: GCA_949752745.1. NCBI lineage: Eukaryota > Metazoa > Annelida > Polychaeta > Sabellida > Serpulidae > Protula > Protula sp. h YS-2021. Next base: position 22,703,469 of record OX457029.1, read on the forward strand.
ATGAATTTGTGCGAGCAAAATTCGTCCTTTTTTTTTTCTTCTTGACACTTTTTCCGATTTTTTGTGTCTTCTCCTCCTCTGACACTATGGGCCCTACGACCATGAAATTTGGGACTTATGAAGAGCTTGATCTGAACATGTGCATGTCACTTTTTATTTTCGTCTTTGATTTCGTTTTGTTTGTTAAAACGCCATGTGAAAAGAGTGCATTTTTGGCAAGTAAATGCGTAGCATTTAACCCACATCACACACAGTTGCACAGTGAGCTTTGTGCGAGCTCTCACTGCGTAAATAGCTAACACGGCGTATGCTAGATCAGTGAATAAAACCTTAAGTCAACAGAAACCAAACACTACTCGGCTTATAAGACATATTCAATCTGTGTTGTTTGCAATATATTATTCAAGAAATAACCCATTGAAGGAAGTATTTTTGCGTTTTAATTTTTGTCAAGTGTTTAACATTTCGCTAGCGAAGTGAGGTTCTAGTTTAAAATTGGCACTGTACTTAACGCAATGTTGGGTTTCTTCCAGTCCAAAAGGTATTTCTTCCGGACAGTGGGAGAAACCTGGAAGCAATGTTTTTTTCCGGAAGAAACTGGACGAAACTCGACAAAACTAAAGTCATACCTGGAAGCTCATTTTATTATCACACACTCAAGTTATCCAGGGCGCAATATACACATACATATCACTACCATTTATTTACAACAAATTTGTCCGCGACAGATCAATAGTCAAGCTCCGTTTCACTAGTTTTGATACTTTATCGTTGCCTAAGCGATTTTTAACTTTGCTGTGGAAAAGATGTTTGGGTGACATCCGGAGTAGGTGCAGATTAAGCACACGAATCCACACCTTTCATTGTCTCAGAAGATTGCAGTCAGTGTCGTGCTGTAGTATTTTAGACACCTTCTGGTATAGATGGGTTTTCGTTTGATATTGAGTAGGCAGTGCTTTGTATAAATGGCCTTCTCTTTTGATGCTGAGTAACACATTGACTGAGCTTAGAGACAAAGGCAAGGCTAACTCAAATAACAGGTCTAATAATAGGGGTGGTGAGTATGATTAGGCTAGAAAACTGGCCAATGGCTTTCGTGGCATGTGCCATATAAGGCACAGTGTATATGTTACGCGCCGTTTTGGGACCGGCGCCATTTTAAGACGGCACCGGGGCCGTTTTAAAACGGCACTAGCGCCGTTTTGGGACCGATGCTGGTCCCAAAATGGCCTGGCCGTTTTGAGTCGGCGAGGGGCCGTTTTGGGACAATCCGGGTCATTAAATGGCACATGCGCCGTTTTGAGACGGCGCATGTGCTATTTTAAACTACGGTTCAATTTTAAGAAGCAAAATAAAAGGGACATTTTACTTTTTCTTACCGTTTATTCAGATTGTACTGTCACACTATTTTCGATAACTTTTTTCATTTGGTTATATTTCGATATCACTGTTTATGTTTTATCTCGAGTCGCAATTGTCAATTACTTTTGGGATAAGGGATTAACACTGTGTACGCGTGAGCCTTGGGATTATGATTAGTGAGGGCCGACTTCGCATCGTACTCCGAAAATGGGCAGTTACTTGGGAGATTTGGGGATTAAGACTGATTTACAGAACGCAGCAGATTCAGCAGGTCCGGAGTAGAAACTGTCAGTAGATTAGGGGAGCATTTGAGGATTAAGTAGGAGGCACCGTTGTTGAGTCTGATATTGTTCAATAAAGCATTGCTATTTCATTTTCCCTTGTCTTTTATTTTGCTAAAAATAAGCAATTAAATTATTTCATTATTCCACGATATGTCTCTGGTGGCAAAATGGTAGGGGTGTGGTGGCAAAGTGGTCGGTGGCAAAACGACGTACACCCGAGTTAACTACATCAAATAATGTGTCCGTATTAGCAACTCGAAGTAGTTTTTCTGACTTTGAATTATCCTGGGGTTTTTCAGGTTTTACTAAAACATCAACTAGTCCCAAGTCTGGAATTGTTACCAGTCCGTAGCCTTTCGAGACTTGACACGTTTGTCTGTTTCCTCATTCTTAAGTACTTTTACTATCTTGTCATATTTCTCACGACTGATAACTTTGGAAGTTTTTTAGTTTTCAAGTTCTTTTTTTTTCGCCACATTTTTCTTTAAATTTATCCACTTTACCGCATCTTAATAGCAATTGCAATAACTGTTTAAATGAAATAATTTAAACCTAGTCCTAAAACGGCACCGGTGCGGTGTTGGTAATAATGGTCCTAAAACGGCGATGGTGCTGAATCGCGGACGGCCTCTGAATCCTGGAATATGGTCTCAAAATGGCACCGGCGCCGTTTCAAAACGGCCCCGGTCCTGAAACGGCCCTGAACATATATGCAAACAAGCGTTGAACCGAGTAGATACGCTATTGTGTAGCAAAACCCCACTTGCTAACTTACTAATTGCGCTTAAGGTTGTGTAATCACTCCGATGAAAACTCACGATGGCTTAATATACACAAAATAGCGTCCAAAACAGCCTGTTAGTTTCTTCCACTTTTGTTCACTTTTGGTCCGGAAGAAAGTATTTCTTCCGGACGGTTTATACGAGAGTTTTTCACTGGTTTTTTTCCACCTTGGAAGAAACCTGCCAACCCTGACTTACGTACCTACTCCAGTCTCACGCGCCTACTGGTTAATGAGTTGATTCGTTTAAAAGTTAGACACTACGTCTACCTATCCTTCAACTTTTTCATTTTGCATAGTCAACACGGATCAGCCTTACAGACACCATATCGCCCACGGGGGATAGACGTACTCTTCGAGACGTAGTCAAGTTTTGTGTGCACTGGCCGCTCTAGTTGTTAGATGTTTTAGATTTATGAGCCGAAGAAGCACTGTGCAGAAAGCGCTTTTTTATCGATGGTTTATTAAAAGTTTAATACCTAAGTCATAAAACAGGTTAACAACCCATATATACAGTTATTTTTTTCAGCAATTGATGATTTTGTAATTTTTTTCAAAGAACCATCCTTAAAAATCCTTTTTTCCTCCTCGGGCAGTGGCAACACTGCAAATATATATTTATAACAAGCAACAGATGTTAGATTTTATGTCAGATATTGTTGTCAAATTTCTTTTGTACTTAAAAAAACAACGAGCACGTTTGGTCAGACCTTTTCGTCGCGGATTAGCGTTACGCAGAGACATATGGCGACCAAAGCACACATAGCTATCGCCCAGAAACCTCGTGGTTTGTGCCCTGAAAAACAATAATTTGTTTCCGTTAATATACTCATTTTCAACTTCAAATTTATGGTAGCACAGTGTAAAATATAGATAAATTAGAACACGCAAGGCATTTGTCAGAAAAACTGTAATTTACAGGTTTCCTTTGTGGTGGTTATACTGTGGTTAACTTTCTCGGGAATTTGAGAACCATTTTATTTCGTCCGTTTTGAGAAACATTTTCAGGCATATTTGGTTGTTCGCGCATCTAATTTGCAGATTTTATTTTTCCCCGAGACGCCAGAATAAAATACGACCTCAGTGTCCTGGAACATGCGCCGAAAGATCCATAGCTTCCAAAATTAAGACCAGTGTTCCTTTCTGTTACAAGAACTATGACCCTGTCTGTCCTAGGATGATAGAAAGGGTCCGTTTGGCCTGTTATGAGTCCACTTTTAGCCCTCTTGACAAAACCCATCACGAGCCGAAAAAGTCTTCAGACGGGCAAAACGACCTTGTTCATCGTGAACGGGAACTGGCACATTGTTGTCTTACAAGAACAGTGGGCCACCAGGACACGAAACAAGCACGGATAATATTTAAAATATTATATATATTTATTTATATATATTTATATTTATTTATATATTTATATAATATTAAAAAAAATTGTTAGTTATGCAAAGCGAGACATTCTGCCCGTGGTTTAAAATTAGAACACACTCGGGACAACTGGTCCAATCTTCTGGTGGCAAGTGGAAGAGGGAGCAAGAGAGAGAATGCACGTGACAGATACTTCACTATATAAATGTTCAGTTCAGTGACAACCTCAGCCTTGACCATTCCCAAGGGATTTCCCAAATTTCATGTATTGATTGATTGCTATTTTAGCAGCGGCTTTCAAAGTGGAGGGGTGGGGGAGGGTGATGCTCATTTTACAGTTTGGTGTGTTTGTCTCCAAACACGAAGGAAGCGGTGATGATTGATATACAAACTACAATCCACACGCAGGTTTTCCGTATTTATCTCATTCTTTTTCGTATTTTACTAAATAATAGGACGGACAAATATACTTGAAATTAACGAAGCGTCAAATTATCCGAATATTTTAGGCCATAGATGAATGAAATTGAATTCAGGACCACAACTTACTTCACGATCAGCTGAACTTCAAATGAAACGTTATCGATTATATACTTCTTATGTCTACGAAAAAAGTGTGTAAAATCTATTTTGCCATCTTTTTCATAAATTTCATATACATGTATATAACTGAAAGCAAAAGTTCCGCTGGTTTTAAGTGTCTTCGTATTAAAATGAGTTTAAGCAAAATCCACAGAAATGCATAAGGGCGATATAGCAGGATTTCTTTCAGAAAAGCTTCTATTCCTGTTATTCAATCTAACTAGCGGTGACTAAATTGTGGCATTAACAACTGATAAAGTACATGCCGAAACCATGATCTTCAAATCCCCACATTTGTGGTTCTTTGCTGTTTTGTTGACATTTGAAAGACAACACAAAACTAAACATTTCGGCGCAAATGCTGTTGAATTTGGATTGTGTAAACGGTCATATTTTTGTGAAAAAATTCCCACTGTAGACCTCTTCACGATTTCTATATTGTTTACCTATGACATAATATTCGTTGCTTTGAATTCTAAGTTTTGACTACACAAAGTCCTTGTTTGGGGCAGACTGAAACAGGCGTATTTAGTCTGAAACCTGATGTGGTTTTGGTTTTTGGGGCGGCAAAAAAGCGACACGAGCAGCATGAAAGCGACATGAGCGCACGTTTCGCCATGTGACTAGCAATAAGATCACTAAGTTCGCCATTTTCAGCTAAAGGCTAAAACCAAAAGTTTTCAATAGAAAGCAACGAGCACAAGTCTTCCGAGCCTGATTATTTGCCTTTTGGTACTTTTTATCCCAGCCGACTTTCGTCTTTGGTCGTCACTTGAGTAGAGGGGCCGAAGTTTGGGGGGGGGGGGGGTTGAAGATTAGGGTTTCGGTATTTACTTGGTCTTTTTGTTCATTATTTGAAAGAAAATACTAAACATTTCGGCACGCTTACTGTTGCATGTGGATTTTACAAACGGTCATTTTTTTTGTAAAATACTCCCACTGCAAACGTCTACCTGCTTTTCATATTGCTTACATGCAATGCATTCACCACTTAAATTCCTTATTGTGGTAGTACACAGAGCGAACCCTTTCGTAAGCCTGTTCGTGCATTTGTACTTTTCAACCCATTCAAGTTGAACTAGCAGTATGTAACTAAATGGTGCACCAAGGTTTATCCACTGATCAGGTCTTTGTCTTGTTTAATTCTACGAATTTGGTAGAAGATAGATAGATAGATATATTTAAACGATCGTTTCAAGCACACCGTTTGAACGATAATTATATATATATATATATATATATATATATATATATATATATATATATATATATATATATATATATATATATATATATATATATAAGCTCGACACAATCCTTTTTGCATGAGACTAGTTGTGGTCCAACCAGTGGGCGGAGAAAAACTGTATAATTGACATGCCTCCTCCATGTCGTTTTAAAGCAGGTGACCTCTGACGAGATCTGTCCTTTATGTTTAAACACAGAACTGATATATGGTTTTAAAAGTAATACCGCTCTTTTATGAGTATTATTTTCGTGGAATCCTCAGTGAGTCTGCAGAGTAAAAGAGATATTATATGCAGCAGACTTTCAGTCGTTGAAAGTGGGTACGTGTGTACGCTTTAAAGTTGACAATCGTATCTCCTCCTAGGTTTTCAGCTTCCCCCACAATTTTGTACTATTGTTCTCTGGGTAGGCGTCTCTTGAATATTTTTTGTTTGGCGATCCGCAAAAAGACTGGCCAAAGGGGGGGGGGGGGAGATGGGGGCATTTTTTTTAATTTACTGGCTTTCAAATTTCAAAATCTTCTTTTTCCACAATTTTGATTGGATTCCTTTCCAATTTTGTACGATTGTACGCCTCCCTTGAAAATAACGTTTTTGGCGACCCGTAAGCTGGGGTATTCCTATCGGTTTGCGGATGGTGTCCGTTAGTTAGTGCGTTAGTTAGTTGTTTATTTAGTAAACTTTCAAAATGCATCTCCTCCTACAATTTTGATCCGATGTCATTTATTTTTGTTATGAAGTATCCCTAAGGGGTCTTGCATACGGCTTGTGCTTTTCTAGTGGATCGGGTGATTTTTGAAATTTTTGGGGAATTTTTGAATAAAAAATTTTAAAATGTATCGCCTCCTACATTTTTGACCCGATGTCATTTATTTTTGGTGTGAGGGACCCCTAGAGGGTCGCACATACGGCTTGTGCTTTCTTAGTCGATCGGACAATTTTTGTATTTTTTGGGATTTTTGAAGCAAAAATCTCGAAAATAATTCAAAATGCATCTACTCCTACAATTTTCAGTCGATGTCATTTATATTTGGTGTGAGGCATCCCTAAGCGGTCATGCATACGGCTTGTGCTTTTTTAGTCGATGGGGTGATTTTTGAATTTTTGAGGAATTTTTGAAGAAAAATTTTTAAAATGTATCTCCTCCTGCATTTTTGATCCGATGTCATGTATTTTTGGTGTGAGGCATCCCTAAGGGGTCTTGCATACGGCTTGTGCTTTTCTAGTCGATCGGGTGATTTTTGAAATTTTGGGGAATTTTTTAATAAAAAAATTTAAAATGTATCTCCTTACACTTTTGACCCGATGTAATTTATTTTTGGTATGAGGCACCCCTAAAGGGTAGCGCATACGGCTTGTGCTTTTTTAGTCGATCCGACAAGTTTTGTATTTTTGGGGAATTTTTGAGGCAAAAATCTCGAAAAAAATTCAAAATGCGTCTACTCCTACAATTTCGATTCGATGTCATTTATTTTTGGTGTGAGGCATCCCTAACCGGTCATGCATACGGCTTGTGCTTTTCTAGTCGATCAGGTGATTTTTAAATTTTTTTGAAGAAAAAATTTTAAAATGTATCTCCTGTATTTTTGATCTGATGTCATTTATTTTTGGTGTGAGGCACCCCTAAAGGGTGGTGCATACGGCTTGTGCTTTTTAGTCGATCGGACAATTTTTGTGTTTTTGGGGTTTTTTGAATGAAAACTTCAAAATGCATTTCCTCCTACAGTTATTATACGATTTAATTTATTTTTGGTATGAGGCATCCTTAGGTTGGTGGGCATGCGGCTTGTACTATTTGGCTCGACCTGGGAATTTTTGATTTTGGGGGGAAGTTTTTGATGAAAATACCTCAAAATGTATCTTCTCCTACAGTTTGAATCAGACGTCATTTATTTTGGAACTGAGGCATGCTTAGGGCCTGTGTTTTTTGAGTCGATCAGGGTATGTTTGGGGAAATTTTGAAGACAAAATTCAAAAAGCATTTCCTCCTACAGTTTTTATCAGATTTCATTTTTTTTTATATGAGCCGTCTCTAGGGGTTTCACGCATACGACTGGTGTTTTTTAAATAAATTGGATAAATTTTTTTTTTTTTCGGAATTTTTGAAAAAAAAAATGAATCTCCTCCTACAACGCATAAACGCAAGTTAAATGAACTTGCGCAGTAGTCAGATTTAACAACCGCACATCGACGCAAGTTACATAAACATCCGTAGTAGTCCAAAATAAGCATTGTGCATTGATGCAAGTTAAATAGACATGCGCATTGGTCCGAAATGTGAACAGCGCATCGACGGAAGATAAATAAACATGCGAACTGGTCCGAAAAAAAGAACTGCACATCGATGCGAGTTAAATAAACATGCAAAGTGGTCCGAAATGCGAACCGCACATCAATGCAAGTTAAATAAACATGTGCACTGGTCCAAAATAAGCACCGTCCATCAACCCAAGTTAAATAAATATGCGCACTGGTCCGAAAAAAGAACCGCGCATCAACGCAACCCAAAGAAACATGCGCACTGGTCTGAAATGAAAACCACGCAACAACAGAAGTTAAATAAACATGCACAATGGCCCGAAATGCGAACTGCGCATCGACGGAAGTTAAATAAACATGCGAACTGGTCCAAAATAAGCACTGCACATGAACGCAAATTAAACAAACATGCGCACTTGTCCGAAAAAAGAGCCACGCATCGACGGAAGTTGAATAGGCATGCGCAGTGGTCCAAAATGGGAACCGCGCATCAATTGAAGTTAAATAAACATGTGCAGTGGTCCGAAGAAAGAACCACGAATCGACACAAGTTGAATAGACATAAGAGTCGAGCATCGACGGGACTTAAATAAACATGCGTACTGGTCCGAAATGCAAATTTCGTGTCAGCGCAAGTTAAATGAAACTATGCACTGGTCCGAAATGCGAACCGCGCATCAACGCAACCTAAAGAAAGAAGTACACTGGTCCGAACTGCGAACCGGATATCAACGCAAGTTAAATAAATAATTGCACTGGTCCAAAATGAGTACCGCGCATCAACACAAATTAAATAAACATGTGCACTGGTGGAAAATGGGAACCGAGCATTAACGCAAGTTAAAAAAAACATGCACCCTGGTGCGAAATGTGACATTCCACTATTAGGCGGAGGGGGGCGGGTAGCTCGGCTGGTAGAGCGCTCGTATTCAGATCTAGGGTGTAGAGCCGGTGCGGGTTTGAATCCTGCTCGTGCCTATTAGCTGTGCACTCAATTATCATATCCCTAGGGATTGAAACTGGAATGGCCCATTTCTCTAGACCAGCCTCGGTGGCCTAGTGGTTAGAGTGTCCGCCTCGAGGCTGGAAGATCGTGGGTTCAAACCCCGGTCGGGTCATACCTAAGGCTTTGGGTCATACCTAAGGCTTTGCTACTCTGTGAGGCACTCCTGTTCATTCCTTGGGTAGGTCGGACGATTCTTTCAACTTCTGACGCACGTAAGATTATAATGGAAGGCGTATGACGTCGTTACGTAAAAATCTTGTGTGTGAAATTTCTCACCCGCTGAATTGACAAAATGTAACACGCTAAGGGTCGGTCGTGTCGTTAAACAAATCATATCATATAACTAACTCAGCCGTCGAACATCGGAGAAAGTTCAAACTTGGTGGGGTTATTGCTTGGTAGATCTGAGAGATTATTTCGCGAGCAAAACGAGTGAGTGTGGCGTGTGACGTCATCACGTAAAATATGTATGTATCTTGAACACGATCTTACGTGCAACATATCTCGAGAACGAAATGTCGGATCGACTTCAAACTTGATGTGTTCATTCCTTGGTTAGGTCGGACGGTTCTGTCAACTTTTAACGGACGTTCAGTTGGGGAATGCGTATGACGTCATTACGTAAAAATCTTGTGTGCGAAATTTCGCAGCCGCTAAAGATAAGAAAAAGTTCAAACTTAGTGGGGTTGTTGCTTGGTAGGTTCGAAAGATTCTGTCAAAGTTTATCGCGAGTGCAAGGAATGGGTGCGGTGTATGGCTTGATCAGGTACAATAGGTATAAACTGTGAACAAAATCTTTTGTGCACAATATCTCGCCAAGGGGAAGTTGTATCGACTTCAAATTTTGTATGGGTTTTTCCTGGGTTAGTCGGACGATTCTGTCTATTTTTGAAGGGTGTAGAAATTAAGAAAGGCGTATGACTTCATTGCGTTGAAGTCTTACATGTTTAAATTTCTCTGCCGCTGAGCATCGGAGAAAGTTGAAACGTGGTGGGAATGTTGCTTGATTGGTCGGAAAGATTCTGTCAAATGTACCCAGACGTCATTGGGTAAAAATATCTCGATAGCGGAAAATCAGATTGACTTTCCTTTCCACTCCCCTGCCCCCACCTCCCCCGCTTCCCCCTTTTCCCGACTCTTTTGTTAATTAAGGATAGTTATTAACTACGCTTGGGATTTCAGCGTTTTCCAGAAGATTCTCCGGTGTTCTTTAGACATACTTGAAAACATTAGCTGCACAATTATCGATCATTTCTTAGATTTCTTTTTGCGCGTTACAGCTATTAGCTGTTAGCACCTACAGTTATTATCGTGTTTTCATTTGGCTGCGAAGCTATTCCATATTTTGAAGTAATTACGTAGGACTCACAATGTTTATGCAGCACCTGGAACCAGCTTTCACTTTTAAAGTGGGTCGTCTAATGCATTGTGTTATGACAAACAGCGCACTATTTTGACACCAACATAGCTTCCCTTACTCTCGCATCGAGGTGGGTCTTGTGTGGCACAGTTATGAAGAATTTCTGGTGCTTTGTGGCCGATTGGAATGTACGAAGACAGGGTATACCTTATGGCTGTAACTACACTTAGTGTGCAAACCCTTACCGTAACGTTGGCTAAAATGGTTAGGGTTGCCTTTAGAGTCGTACCTAAATTAGAAAGCTGGGGAAAGGCAGTTAGTAAGACCAACAAAAATAAACTCTTTCGGTAAGCCTATTTGTAACTGCCACATTCTAGATCCGAATAAAAAAAACAAAGTAAACCTGCTTGTAGTGACCAACTTCCAGTTTTGGATAACAAGACGTACGGTAAAACCTGCCTTCATGACCACCTTTCAGACCGGAATAAACAAAGTATCCAGTAAAACTACTGTAATGACCAACTTCAAAACCGGCATAAAAAGAACGTACAGTAAAAGCTGTTTTAGCGACCACCGTCTGGAACCTGACAAAAAGGCGTACAGTAAAACCTCTTTAATGACCACCTCTTTGACCAACATAAAACACCTCAGCATAAACTTATATCTTATTCTAAAAATGGTGCACACTTGTTCAGATAAAACTTTGAGAAAGGGTTGTCGGGGGGGGGGGGGGATGGAAAATGGCTACTGTTGAATTATGGGTTTAGTCGGGGAGATATTTGTTTTTGTGTACAAAAACAAACAAAAACAAATAAATTAATAGGTGTCAATTGAAAGTGTGACATAAGCCCGTACTCATGTCTTGTGTGCACTGGCCGCTCTAGTTTGAAAAGTTAAATTGGCTAAATTGGCTAAATGGGGATGCGGGGGGGGGGGGAGCATTTGAAAAAAATTAGTAGTCAATTTAAAAAATTTTCTACTCCTACAATATTGACCGGTTTTATTCCCTATTTTGAGCGATTATTCGCTAGGTGCTTCTCTCTTGAAAACATTTTTTGTCGAATCCGCCAAAAATTGACCAAATAAAAATGACGGTAAGGGTTTAAAATTTGTTGGCAGTCAATATTCAATCAGTTTCTACTCTTACAATTTGGATCGGATTTCTTTTAAATTTTGTACGAATGTCTAATGGGTAGGCTTCTCTTGAAATTTTTTGAGGACCGCCTTAAACTTGGCTAAATAGGGGGCATTTTTAATTTTGTTTTTGCCCATTTTTTTCAAAGGTATTTTTTTCTTCCACAATTATATGTCTCCCCCTAAGGGAGATATATATAGCATTTGGTGTGTCCGTCCGTCTGTCCGTGTCCACAATGATTATGCTATGTGGTGGATTTTCGGTACATCCGTCACTTATGTGGTTTTTCTTCCTTATGTGGTGGTTCTTATGAGGTAGCCACATAAGCACCCAATGAGCACAAAACAAACCACATAAGGGAGTCCGTCAAAGTCCGTTGATCAACTGCCCTGTAACACCATCTGTTGGAAAATAATGCAACTATAAAGCTAATTTCTAAAGCAAATAAGGAGAGCAGCATTTGTTTAAATCCCGCTGTGGGGTGGGGAGAATCTTAAGAATACACCCACTGCGAACAATGTTTGTATTTTTGGGGATTTTTTGAAGAATAAACTTCAAAGTGCGTTTCCTCCTACAGTTTTTATCCGATTTCATTTATTTTTGGTATCTAGTACGAGGCAGCCCTAGATGGGTCGGGCATACGACTTGTGCTTTTTGACTCGATCTTGAATTTTGATTTTAGGGGAAATTTTTGAAGAAAATACCTCAAAATGAATCTTATCCTACAGTTTTATCCGTTTATTTAACTTGTGTTAATGTGTGGTTATTATTTAAACATGCACACTGGTCCGAAATATGAACCGCGCATCGACACAATTTAAGTATACATGCGCCGTGATCTGAAATGTGAACCGCGCATCAGCGCAAGTTAAACAAACATGCGCACTGGTTCCAAATGCGAACCGCGCATTAACGCAAGTGAAATAAACATGCGCACTGGTCCGAAATGCGAACCGGGCATCAACGCAAGTTAAATAAACATGTGCACTGGTCTAAAATAAGAAACGCAAGCTGAATAAACATGCGGAGTTGTCCGAAATGTGAACCACGCACCAACGGAAGTTGAATAAACATGCGCACTGGTTCGAAATGCGCAACCGGACATGGACGCAAGGTAAATAAACATGCGCACTGGTTCGAAATGCGAACCGCGCATCGACGCAAGTTAAATAAATATGTGCACTGGTCCAAACAAAGAACCACGCATCGATGCAAGTTAAGTAATCATGCGCACTGGTCCGAAATGTAAACCGCGCCTCAACGCAAGTTAAACAAACATGCGCACTGGTCCGAAATGCGAACCGGGCATCAACGCAAGTTAAATAAACATGTGCACTGGTCTAAAATAAGAAACGCGCATCAACGCAAGCTAAATGAACATGCGCAGTAGTCCGAAATGCGAACCGGGCATCAACTGAAGTTAAATAAACATGCGCAGTTGTCCGAAGTGTGAACCGGGCATGGACGCAAGTGAAATAAACATACGCACTGCTTCGAAATGCGAACCGCGCATCGACGCAAGTTTAATAAATATGCGCACTGGTCCGAAATTTGAACCGCGCATCAGTGCACATTAACCAAACATGCGCACTTGTTCAAAATGTTACCCGCGCATCGATGCAAGTTAAATAAACGTGCGCATTTGTCTAAAACAAGAACCGTACATCAACGCAAATAAAAAAACATGCGCACTGGTCCGAAATGTGAACCGCGCATCAACGCAAGTTAAATAAACATGCGCATTTGTCTAAAATAAGAACCGTGCATCAACGCAAATAAAAGAAACATGCGCACTGGTCCAAGATGTGAATCTCGCATCAACGCAAGCTAAACAAACCTACGCACTAGTCCGAAATGCGAACCGCGCATCGACGCCAGATAAATAAACATGCGCACTGGTCCGACAAAAAAACCATGCATCGACGCAAGTTGAATAGACATGCGCAGTTTCCGAAATAAGCACCACGCATTAACGCACGTTAAATATATCCTCCGAAATGCGAACCGCGCATCGACGCCAGATAAATAAACATGCGCACTGGTCCGACAAAAAAACCATGCATCGACGCAAGTTGAATAGACATGCGCAGTTTCCGAAATAAGCACCACGCATTAACGCACGTTAAATATATCCACTGGTCGGAAAAAAAAACACGCATCGACGAAAGTTATGTAATCATGCGCACTGGTCCGAATTGTGAACCGCGCATCCACGTAAGTTGCATAAACATACGCAGTGGTCCAAAATGCGAACCGGGCATCGACGCAAGCTAAATGAACATGCGCACTGGTTCGAAATGCGAACCACGCTTTTACGCAAGTTAAATAGATATGCGCAGTTGTCCGAAATACAAGCCGCGCATCAGTACACGTTAACTAAACATGCGCGCTGGACCGAAATGTGAACCGCACATCGACGCAAGTTAAGTTGACATGCGCCGTGATCCGAAATGTGAACCGCGCATCAACGCAAGTTAAAAAAAATATGCGCAGTTTTTCCAAAGGCGAACCAAGCATTAACGCAAGTTAAATAAACATGCGCACTGGTCTAAAATAAGCACCATGCATTAACGCAAGTTAAATAAACATGCGCACTGGTCTAAAATAAGCACCACGCATCAACGCAAGTTAAATAAATATGCGCAGTTGTGAAAGATAAGTTGTAAAATATCTTTATACAGTAAAGTGCCACATATATAATTCCGTTTATTTACAAATGACACACACAAAGCATAAACATTATTGACATTGACATGACGCCTGCTGGGAACCACACAAGGGCACGGGCAAATATAAACCACCACATAAGTATTTTTTATTCTCAAATAATCTTGTCCGTGACCTACCACTTAAATGCATTTCAGGCATATCAAATGCTACCACATAATGCAACCACCACATAAGATACCTCTCGTTGGCCTGTCCGTCCGTCCGTCTGTCCGTCCGTCCGTCTGGCAGGCTATATCTCCAAAACAGTTTGTTGGATTAGGCGGAAACGTGGCAAGAACAACACACATATAGTGCAAATGTATACTGCGAAGATTTTTTTTCATTTCCGCTAAAAATGTATTTTTTGGCGAATTTTTTAATTTTTGAATTTGAACTTTTTTTTGGCCATATTGTTGCGATATCTCCGAAACGGTTTGTTGGATTTGGCTGAAACTTGGCAAGAACAACACACATATAGTGCAAATGTTTACTGCGAAGTTTGTCTTCATTTCCGCTGAAAATGTATTTTTGGCGAATTTTTTAATTTTTTATTTTTAACTTTTTTGGCCATATTGTTGCGATATCTCCGAAACGGTTTGTTAGATTAGGCTGAAACGTGGCAAGAAGAACCCACCTATAGTACAAATGTTTACTGCGAAGTTTTTTTTCATTCCCATTGAAAATGTATTTTTGGCGATTTTTTTAATTTTTGAATTTTTACTTTTTGAGCCATATTGTTGCGATATCTCCGAAACAGTTTGTTACATTAGGCTGAAACATGGCAAGAAGAACCCATATGTAGTGGAAATGTTTACTGTGAAGTTTTTCTTCATTCATTTTCTGTAAGAATGTATTTTTAGCGATTTTTTTCAATTTTTTTGGCTCGCCAATGTTGTATTTTAAGCAGGAATTTTTCTACGTGACTGATTGGGGGGGCGGGGGAGACATATCCGTTTTTGTTTTAACAAAAACACTGGCCAATCTAGTTTTAATCGGATTTGATTCAAATTTTGCATAAATTTAAAATGTTGCCAATTTTTGGAGAATCGGCAAAGTGGAAATGGAAAAATGTTAAAGGGATATTGCAAAACCATGGATTTTATGGTCGAGACCAAAAACAAGAAATTAAATAGGTCTCAATTGGAAAGATACGTTGTATCCCTGCTCTGGCAGTTTTAATCCGATCGCTTTCAAATTATACTTTTTAGCCCCAGCTTCTACAGAAGCAAGGGCTATAGCATTCGTTGAAAGTATGTGCGTATGAGCGCCCTTAAGTTGAAACGTCGCATCTCCTCCTAGGTTTTTAGCCTGAGTATTGTGAGATTTTGGTTGCTGGTAGTGGGCATAACTACCTGTCTGGTTATTTTTTCGGCGATCCACCACAAATTGGCGCAAATATTGGCCATAAACGAAATTTCTTTAAATCGTTTCTCCTGCTAGGGATTTGATGCAAACGTTCTAAAATTTTGGTGGAAGGTAGGGAGCCTAAGTTTACCCCTATTATTACTTGTTTTGGCCATTCGCCAAAAATTGGCGAAAAACCGAAATTTTTTGGTAAAATCTTAACTACTTCTAGGAAAGTAATCCGTCTTGAAATTATAAGTTAAGGTAGCAGACAGCACTACCTACCTAGCTATTACTTTTTTGTGGTGATTGGCGAAAAAATGACGAAAAAAAATTCAGTAAAATCGTAATTAACTGCTGGAAAATAACCTTAATGTTTTGAAATTTTGGGTGAAGATAGCAGGCGTTGCTGCCTACCTGGCTGTTAATTTTGGTTTTAGTGAATGGCCAAAAATCGGCGAAAATTCTGGCGAAAAAAAAACAAAATCTTTTCAGGAAGACCTTAAAAAACGGCTGGGAAATAGTCTTGGTGATCTTAGTGAAATTGAACTAAAGATAGCAGGCATTATAACCTACCTCGCTGTAACTTTCTTCATGATTGGAGAAACAACTGGCGAAAATTTTTCGAAAAACTAAAAACATTTTCAGTAAAATCTTAAACTACTCCACTAAAATAGTATTACTGTCTTAGAATTTTAAGTAATGATAGCAAGCGTTACTATCTACGTGGCTCTCACTTTTTTGGTAAGTGGCGTTAAATCCTAAAAAAAAATCAGTAAAATTTTAATTACCTTCAGGAAAATAGTCTTTGTGTCTTGAAATTGTAAGTTCGAGTAGCAAGCGTTACTACCTACCTGGCTGTTTCTTGTTTTGGTATTTAGGTAAAAACTGGCGTAAATTTTGGCTGAAAACAAAAGCAATTTCAGTAAAATCTTAAATAGCTCATGAAAAATAGTATTACTGTCTTGAAATTTTAAGTAAAGGCAGCACAGCATTACCGTATAGCTGGCTGTTATTTTTTATGGGGATTGGTAAGATTGTTGGCGGAAATTCTGGCGAAATACTAAATAATTTTGAGTAAAATCTTGACGATCTACAGGACAATAGTCTTTAAGTCTTGCAATTTTAAGAAAAGGTAGAATGCTTTCCTACCTAGCTGGCTGGTACAATTTTTGTTGATTAGCAAAAATTAAAAAAAAATACTAAAAAGAAATTCCTAAAAATCGTAACTAACTCCAGGAAAATAGTCTTGCTGTTTTGAAATTTTAAGTAACGGCAGCAGATAATATTACCTAACTGACTATTACTTCTTCGGGTAATTGGTCAAAAGGTCGACGTACATTTTGGCGAAAAACCAACAGATTTTCAGTACAATCTTACCGAACTCAAGAGGTTTTAAAATCAGTCGAACTGCTCAAGGTATTCCACCGCATCAGACAATATAATTTTCAATGCTGTGGTGGACATCGAGGCTCTAATCGTCGGGATGATTCTTGATCAAGGGCGACATAAAAAAACAAACCTATGTTACGGACTTTTTCTCTCCTAAAAGTGCCTCTATGTAAATGATTTACACGCATTGTGAACAATGGACAAGAATTGTGTGGACATAATAATTTCATATTAATTTCAGTGACACTGCAACCTGTAAATAGACGTGCAACTTATAAAGTTTGTATATGGCGACTGTTCTTTATGTTATTAAATTGTGAAGTATCAACAAATGTTTCATTTCAATCTAAAAAAAAAAACGTCTACTGGCTTAAGAAAATCTTGAACCTCCGATTAGTGACTACCTCGATATTGTTAACATTTTTCTCGGTCCCGAGAGTGTTCATTATATAGAGGTTTTACTGTATATGCCAAATTGAATGACTGTGGCACTGACTGTAATGATAGTATTCGGTAATGTGTTTCTTTTCAGTTGCCTTTTCACTAACTAAAGTGTCCAGTGTACGTTTCACACGGGGGCATAATAAATACGAATCAGCGTGGCATCAATAATCACCCGGTTATTCATAAATTGGAGTTCGCATGTTTACAACATAAGATGGTATGACTAATGTGCCTTCGCGTCAAGCGCACATGGCACATTTACATCCTGTCCTTTTGAAAGTGTCAGTGTCATGAAGAACATAATTAAAAAGAGTAATATGGAACCTGGCCAGTAGCTCGGATGCAAAAAATGCGCAAATAAATATATTCAAATGTCTGCCATCTGTCCTCTAACATTCAGCCAACTTTTGGAAAGATCGAAGTGCCAGTTGAGATGTTAGTTTGTTATGAGCAGGACGTTGTCCTTGCTTTCATGCGTAGCCTTGTTATTCTGAACGGCACTTGACCGTCTTGTTGTTGTCTTTTCAGAAATACGAAGAGAATGTCTCAAGTGCGAATGCTACTGCGGAGACTAATACCTCGAAACAGCGGCATTGCGTTGGTCTGTGAGTTGCCAGCCGTATCCAATATATATGAAGAGGGATATTTCGTTCGTCGAAACATGTCGATGAATTCTACGAGGAAAAGAAGACCACCCAGAGTTCCGGATAGTAAGGCGGAAATAGAAGCAACGCCACTGGTTGCTGAAATATTGGGAGATTTTTCAGACGATCAAGAATTCAAGTCACTCAAGACCGATCATTTAAATGAAGACTTGGAAAATATCAAACGGCTTATGGTGGAAGCTAAATCAGAGACAAGATTTGTAAGAATGAAAAATGTAAAGAACTTTTTGGAAGTGCCTGAACAGTATGCAGAATCAACAGAGAAGACAAACATTAGTAACTATGAAGTTTACTTGCGGGATTTGCAGGGACTAAGCACGTCTACCACTCAGCATAGTATGGATAGATTTGGAGAAGTGGTTGAATTGGTTGGAACACCTGATCCGAAGGTGCCAATGAGCGACACGCCCTGTCATGGATGCGGAGCGATCTTGCATTGTCAGGATCCAGGGGTTCCAGGTAACTACGTAACGTTCAGTTGTTGGTATCTCGGGCTCCTGAGCCGAATGTTGCCACGAGTGTGGTATTTAAATTTCCCAAAGAAGATGAGTATTTTGTTTTTGTATGATCTGTGTGTGTGTGTGTAAATCTGTTGTGAACAAAATGTTGTGTGCAAGGTATCTCGAGAACGAAAGGTCGGATCGACTTCAAACTTGATCGATTTATTCCTTGGTAAGGTCGGACGGTTCTATCAACTTTTGACGCATGATTAGGGCAGGCGCATGACGTCATAGCATAGCAATTTTGTATGCGAAATTTCTCAGCCGCTGAACATCGAAGAAAATTGAAACTGCGTGAGATTGATGCTTGGTAGGTCCGAAAGATTCTGTTTGTCGCGAGTAGAACGAACGAGTGCGGCGTATGACGTCATCAAGTAAAGTATGTATACATTTTAAAGATATCTTGTATGCACAATATCTCGACAATGGAAAGTCATATCGACTTAAAATTTTATATGGGTATTCCTTGGTTCAGTTAAACGACTGTTTCAACTTTTGACGCGTACAGAAAATTATCTGTTATAAAGGAAAACATCTCGATAGCGGAAAGTCGGAAATTTCAGCGTTTTCCAGAAGATTCTCGAGTGTTCCTGCATTCTTTAGAGTGTTGCAAAACAGTAATACCATTACTCTCGGTCCATTGCCATTTGTTATTGTCAGAAATTGAGTTTTTGTGCGTTTCCCATCTGTGGCTATTACGTAACATGCCTATCAGTCAGGGGTCAGTGTCAGTTGTGGTGCATGGTGAAGTCGTTATCTACGAGGTCATGGAATGCTAATCTCGTATTTATAAGTCTCAGCAGGTCTAGCTATTGATATCTTGTGTTGTGAGAAGCAGCTCACCATTTTGGTACTGAAATGTCCTCCCCCCTTCTCCCACCGAGGTGCGCCATATGATGCGCAGTTTTTGCCGATGGGAATGTAAGAAGACAAGGTAGTATATCATGGCTATAACAACACTTAGGGCACAGACCGTTACCGTTTACAGTCGTACCTACATTACATAGCTGGAGGGGGTGTATGGAGGGTTATGGTTAGCAAAAAAAAAAAAAAAATCCAGACCAGTTTCAAGACCTGGATGAAAAGATGTAAAGTAAGACCCGTTTGTCGTGACCCCTTCCAGATTCTGGTAAAAAGACTAACGGTAAAACCTGCCTGTCTTGACCAACTGCCAGACTCGGATAAAAAAATAACGTAAAGTAAAACTGCTGTAGTGAACAACTTCAAACCTGGATAAGAATAGCCTGCTGTAGACCATTCTTATCCAGGTCTGAAATTGGTCTACAGTAAAACCCGTTTTAGCAACCACCTCCCAGACTCGGTAAAAACGACGTGCAGTAATATCTGTTTTAATGACCACCATCTGTTTTGTTTATTTTGGGCTTCATATCTTCCTGTTGCAGTGTTGCCACACCGTCCTGCTTTTTGCAGATGTCCTGCTTTTTTCGCATTTTTGGAAAACGTCCTGCTTTTGTCCTGCTTTTGAGCTAAAAAGGGCAAATATCCTGCTTTTGTCCTGCTTTTAGCAAAATTGTGAAATCTCGTCGAGCTTTTGTCCTTTTATAAGCGAATAATTCATTATTTAGTTGGAGATCAGATTGTTTTGGCGCCTTCGGCACCTCTACCTATATATTTCGGTGTTTGTACAGAACGTGACTATTAGCAGGATTGCCGGATCGTTCTTTTTTTAAAGATTTAGTCTTTGTTTTCGCATCGTTTTTTTTTTTTTGCCTCAAAACGTATTTTTTTTCTACAAGCGTTCTTTATTGTTCTTTTTTATGACAGTTTAATAACAGTTGTTGAAAGTATGTGCGAATGAACGCTTTTAAGTTTAAAAATCGTATATTTTCCCAGGATTCTAGCCTGAATGTCTTGAA
Organism: Protula sp. h YS-2021; assembly: GCA_949752745.1. Taxonomy (NCBI): domain Eukaryota; kingdom Metazoa; phylum Annelida; class Polychaeta; order Sabellida; family Serpulidae; genus Protula; species Protula sp. h YS-2021. The sequence continues at coordinate 22,723,781 of OX457029.1, forward strand.
ATTTTGGTGAAAGGTAGGGCGCATAAGTGTTCTCATGGCTATTACTTTTTTGGCGATTCGTCAAAAATTGGCGTAAACATTAGCGAAAAACCATTTTTGTTCGTAAAGTCTTAACTACTTCTAGGAAATTAATGTTACTGTTTTGAAAGTTTCAGATAAGTTAGCAGGCTTTACTACTACCTAGCTAGTACTTTTTTTAGTGATTGGCCAATAACTGGCGAAAATTTTCTGTAAAAATCTTTACTAACTGCTGAAAAATGGTCTGGAATTTAAACTTTTTTAACGATTCGTCAAATTTGCCGAAAATATGTGCGAATATTTTCGTACCGTCTTAACCATTTCCAGGAAAGTAATCTTACTGTCTTGAAATTTTAAGTGAAGATACCAGGCGTTACTATCTACCTGGCTATTACTTTTTTGGTCAGTGGCCAAAAATTGGTGCAGATTTTGGCGAAAAAAAAAAAAAATACAGTAAAATCTTAACTAACTGCTGGAAAATAGTGTTACTGTGTTGAATTTCGAAGTAAAGTACGGAAGCGCATAGTTGACATACTACTCAGCAGGTGGAATGCATAGAATTAACCATGATAGTATTTCGTATTCACCTAGTGAGTATACAATTACACTGTACCACGTTGTACATGAGTACATTATGGTTTGAATGACACTTGTTTTATATACTTGCATTTTAAGTTTTTACAAACTCAGAACTTATTTTGTGCGCTCGGTTCTGACATTTTTTCAGAAAGATATTTTTACGCTACAGTGTTGAAATGGCTATTTCCTGAGCAACACCGAGAAATAAGTGTCATTCAAACCATAATGTACTCATGTACAACGTGGTACTCTGTAACTGTATACTCACCAGGTAAATACGGATACTATCATGGTTAATTCTATGTATTCAACCTGGTGAGTAGTATGTCAACTATACGCTTCCGTAGTAAAGGTAGCAGGAGATACTACCGAGCCAGGTGTTACTTTTATTGGTGATTCACCAAACATTCGGGAAAATTTTGGCTGGAAAACAATCTTACTGTCTTTAGATTTTAAGTAAGGTCGCAGGAGATACCACCTACCTGGCTGACCTTTTTTGGCGATTTGGCAAAAATTGGCAAAAATATTGGCGAAATTTTGTCTTAAAATCTTAACAACTTCTAGGAAAGTAATCTTACTGCCTTGAAATTTTAAGTGAGAATGGCAAGCGTTTCTATCTATCTGGCTGTTACTCTTTTTTGTGATTGGTCAAAAATTGGCGAAAAGTCTGGCAAAAAACCAAAATTTTTCAGTAAAATCTTTACTAACTGTTGGAAAATAATCATACTGTCTTGGCTGGTACAATTTTTGGTGATTGGCCAAAAATTGGCGAAAATTTTGGCTAAAATCTAAAAAAACGAAATTCCATAAATTCTGAACTAACCCCAGTATTACTGTCTTGAAATTTTAAGTAACGGTAGTAATCAATGTTACCTGACTGGCTATGAATGTTTAGTGATTGGCTAAAAATCGGCGAATTTTTTTGCGAAAAACCAAAGAAATTTTTATGGTTAGCGATTTTTACTATTTTTGACCTTTGCATTCCCATCGTCATGAAAATTGTAAGTAAAGTTTTAATTTTTGAGCTACACAATTACATGCAGTTTTCCTTCATATTCTGGCGCTGCCGTTGCTTGGTTATATCGAGTTAAGTCACTTTTTAAACTAAAATATTGCGTCCTGCTTTTGTCTTGCTTTTTTGAAAAAATCGTCCTGCTTTTAGCTTAAAAGTGCGTGGCAACACTGTGTTGTTACATTTTTGGGGATTAGAAAAAAAAGGCAAAAATTTTGCCGAAAAACTGAAAAAAATTCATTAAAATCTTAATGAGCTCCAGAAAAATAGTCGTGTCTCGAAATTTTAAAGAAAGGTAGCAGGCAATATCACCTTACTGGCTATTACTTTTTTGGTGATTGGCCAAAAAAATCGAAAGTTTTGGCGAAAGATCTAAAAACATTCAGTAAAATCTTAACGGACTCCAGGAAAACAAGCTTACTGCATTATAATTTTAACTAACAGGAGCAGACACTACCTATCAAGCTGGCTGTTACAATAACTTGTGATTGGCCAAAAATTGGCAAAATATTGGCGAAACATTGGTACTTACCTGGTTGTTGCGGTTTTGTGTGGTTCGGTAAAAAAAAAGGAGGAAATATTTTGAATTATTGAAGCGGAGATTAGTACCTATCTGGCTATGACTTTTTTTGTCGATTCACCAAAGACATAATGGCTTTAGGTATTTGACCTTAATCTCTTGAAATTCCGATTAAAGCTGGCAGGCGAATAAAATTGGTATAAATATTTAGCCAAAATCAATTTTCATAAAAACGTATCTCCTCCTACGATTTAAATGGAACCGTCCTAAAATTTTGATCTAAGGTAGTGGTATATATGCACCTGTTTATTATCCCCCGTGTAACGGAGGTATATAGTTATGAACTTGTCTGTCTGTCCGTCCGTCTGTCTGTGTCTGTCCGCACTTTTTTGTTCGCGCGATATCTCTGTTACTATTTATCGGAAGCAAACCAAAAACACTGTATTATTAGCTCCCAACCGGGGAACCCGGGGGGGGGGGTGCTTTAGGATCGGCTTCCGTCTGTCTGTCCGTCCGTGTACAAAAGCTTGTGAACACCATATCTCAAGAAGTCCGGGGTGGATTTCAATCAAACGTGGTGTGTGGCTTCTATATAAAAGTTCTCGACCTGATTGGGTTTTGGTGACCTTGACTCCACTTTGAAGGTCACCATGGGACTTAGAAATTTTAGGGATGTGAATGAAGAAAATGTTCCTTGTGAACACCATATCTCAGGAACTCCAGGGTGGATTTGAATCAAAATTCGTGTGTGACTTCTACATAAAATGTTCTTGATCTGATTGGGTTTTGGTAAACATGACCCGTCGTTGAAGGTCACCAGCAATTGTAGGTATATAAACCAAGAAAATGTGCCTTGTAAACACTATATCTCAAGAAGTCCTGTGTAGATTTCAGTCAAACTTAGTGTGAAGCTTCTATTTAACATGTTCTCAATATGATTAGGGTTTTGTGAACTGACCCCACTTTGCAGGATACCATGGGACTTGGTATATAAACCAAGAAAGATGTGGATAAACATCAATGTACGTGTCGGAGAAGCTGAGTACCGTCAGATTTGCTGGTCACGTCGATTATGTGTTAAATACACACAAGTATTATGTTCCATTTCGACACACACCTAAGTATAACAAGAACTGTGGTGGAATAGAACATCTTTAAAACTTCGTGTGTTGTAGTCTTGCAACACCTATGAATAAACAACTTACAATAAGCTATACATCTATTGAATAACGATGTGCATAAACAGAAATGTATGTGGTGGAGAAGCTGAGTCACATTTACTAGTCACGTCGGTTATGTGTTTAATAGACCTTTCCCTTATTCAGAGAAAGGAAAGTCGTGCAGGTATACATTTTCTTCAGCACTTCTCAACAGACAAAAAAGCTCTTAGTCTGCCATTAAAATACGAAATTACAACAGTCCCTGATCACCAGTATCACAAACGTTTGACCTAGCGTTTGGAGTTATTAATCCAACGCCATATAATGTCCAAGTCCAGCCAAAATTAACTATTTACGATTTCACAGTTTTATTCAAATTTGCGTGTCGTAATTCCCGTCTCACCTACCTTACTTGTTACGTAAACTTTGTAAAATTAAATTTCTGTTACTGGCTTGGAATATAGTCTACAGTGATTGAGGGCCTTATACATGTTTGTGGCCCCGGTTCGAGGCTGTGCCCTTTATGATGACAACCAAAGAAGCAAAACAAATCTTACAGGAAGAACGGATATAACGTGAAGTTATGCAGCTTCAGGTTATTTTTCGATTTTGTGAAAAATGTGAACATTTCGACGTTTTTACGTTTTTGGACTCATCGACTTTTGTTCGCGCGCTATCTCTATTACTTTTTATGGGAAGCAAACCAAACCTTATAAATAGATAAAAGTATATACAGTGAAGCTGTGCAACGGTCCGTTATTTTTCAGTTTTGTAAAAAAAAAAAAAATGAAAATTTCGACGTTTTATTGGTGAGAAACCTTCTTTTACAATATATCATTCCAATGTACTATGTTTTCACTAAGATGTCCTGTTACAAGGGGATCCTGCCTCACCAAGGCTCTAGTTACTTTTATTCCTGTGGCGATTCGAAAAAAAACGACCAAAACACTTCCGTTGTTGGCCATTCGCCAAAAATTGGCGGATATATTCGTGGTCAGGAATCATAAAAGTGTGCAACCGCCCCTCCCCCAAGGGATGTCGGTCTGCCTATATAGGTCTCTAATACCAAGTTAGGGTTGCATTGTAGTTAGGCGTATGTGCACGTAGATAGGGATTTTAGAGACAGTATATGGGCACGTCGAAATTATAATAATCCTGAGTTAAAAAAATTGTAATCAATAATTATATACATATATGCGCACATTGTAAACCAGTTTGAGCAGGTTTCCTGTAAAATCGGTTTATAAAAACTCACTATTATTATTATTATTATTATTATTATTATTATTATTATTATTATTATTATTATTATTATTATTATTATTATTATTATTATTATTATTATTATGCGATCGACCGTGTGTCGGTGTGTCGGTCTGTCATCAACAACTTGGTAACACGATAACTGAAAAACTGCTTCAAGGATTTTACACAGATAGGTATTGTACATGGGCCAGATTCGTCCAAGGAAAATGCACAACTAGACTTAGAAAATTTTAACCCTTGATTGACTATTGATGGCCGTGTTTAACTGATGGGGAGCTGTGGGGAAGATGTGGGCTATGCACAGATATCTCAGCCGCTATTCAACGCTGGCTTTTGATTGTTGATACAGTGAAAATATATATATTGAAGTTGTGCAACGTCGCATTATTTTTCGATTCGACATAAAAATGGCGACTTGGTGAAAATAGGCAATGTTTTAGTATTTCTGTTGATTACAGTGCAACTTTGTACACGCGATATCTCAGCCGCTATTCAGCGCTGGCTTTTGATTTTTTCTACAGTGAAAAAATATATATTGAAGTTGTGCGACGTCGCATTATTTTTCGATTCGACCATAGTTCGTGGCGGGGGACATTCATCATTTTTCTGATCACTTGTTGTTGTTGTTGTTGTTGTTGTTGTTGTTGTTGTTGTTGTTGTTATATTGGCCATAAACCATTTTTCAATAAAATATCTTGACTGACGCCACCCTTTCTGTCTTGAAATTTGGGTTACAGGTTATACTTATTTGTCATAAATCTTGACATCATAATTCGTGAGCTGGGACATTGTCCATGGGCAAAAGAAAATTTGCTAAATGTTCTTTTTTTTAATTTTGAGGAGCCAATTTTCAAAATGCTTCTACTCCCACAATTTTGATCGCATTTCTTTCCAGTTTTGTATGAATGTTTACTGGTTAAGCCTCTCTTTGAATTTTTCGGCGACCCGCCAAAAAAAAAAAAAAAAAAAAAAAAACAGAACTGGCCAAATAGGGGATATTTAAAATTTTTTGGTCGCAAGTTTTCGATAGGTTTTTTTATTCCCACAGTTTTCAAAATGTTTGTTCGCGCACAAGTTGGATATGATTTCTTTTCAATTGCGTACGGTTGTTCCCTAGACGGTTCTCTCTTAAAATGTTTTTTTTAATGCGCCAAAAATGGCAAAATAGGGATGGAGGTAGGAGGAAAATTAATTTATTCCTCGTAACCCAGAATTTTTAGGGCTTGACACCAGAATTATCCCGAATTTTATTCAGATATGGTGCAAATCCCGAAATTTTAACGTGATCCAGTTGCTCTCTGTTAATATGTACAAATTCCAGTATTTTATCCTGATGCCATCAATATCGGAATCCCAAACTTGTTAGTCCCCCGCCGTGGGACTATAGTTTTCGGGTCTGTCTTTCTGTCCGTCTGTCCGTCTGTCGACACCTTTTTTTGTTAACACACTCAAGCCTACATTTTTCGACCGATTGTTAAGATATTCTATATATGGGTAGTACTGGAACGAACAAGGATCGGTATTGTAAAAGAGCCATGTCGTCCCAAGGACATTGGCCCAGCTGAACGTCACAGATTTTCCCAGTCCTTACTCAGTTGAATGAGTTTGTTAACACACTCAAGCCTACATTTCTGGATCGATTGTTGAAATATTTTACATATAGGAAGTATTGGAACCAACAAAGGTCGGTATGGTAAATGAGCCCTATCGGTCCAAGGACATTGGCCCAGCTGAACTTCAGAAATTTTCACAACCCTTACATACTGGAATGAGTTTGTTAACACACTCAAGCCTACATTTCTGCATCGATTGACAAGATATTTTAACTATAAGTAGTATTGGAACCAAAAAGTGTTGGTATTGTGAATGAGCCATGTTGGCCCAAGGACATTGGCTCAGCTGAACTTCACAAATTTTCCCAATCCTTACTCTTTCGAATGAGTTTGTTAACACACTCAAGCCTACATTTCTGGATCGTGTGATGAAATCTTTTACATATAGGAAGTATTGGAACCAACAAAGGTCGGTATTGTAAATGAGTCCTATCGGCCCAAGGACATTGGCCCAGCTGAACTTCAGAAATTTTCACAACCCTTACATGCTTGAATGAGTTTGTTAACACACTCAAGCCTACATTTCTGCATCGATTTATAAGATATCTTAACTATAAGTAGTATTGGAATCAACAGGGTTTGGTATTGTAAATGAGCCATGTCGGCCCAAGAACATTGGCCCGGTTGGACATTAATAATTTACACAGTCTTTGAGCACTTGAGTGAGTTTAACACTATGAAGCCAACATTTTTTCTAATCGATTGTCGAAATATTTTAAATATACGTATTGTGGGTGACAATAAGGGTTATTCTTATAAATGCGATAGGTCGACCCAAGGACATTGACCCAGGTGGACATTCCTTGTGCACTTGAGTTTGTTAACACACTCAAGCTTACATTTCTTGATCGATTGTCAAAATATTTTACACATAGGTTGTATGGGTTCTAACAAGAATTGGTACTGTAAGTGAGCCACGTCTGCCCGAGGACATTGGCCCTGCTGGACTTTGAAAATTCACACAGTCTTTGAGCACTTGAGCAGTGAGTTTGTTAACATATATTCCTGAATATGATACGAATTGCTTGAGGGTTGTAGTCCAACCTAACAAAATCAAATACAGCGATTGTACGCCGGCGGGGGTCATAGTCAGTTTCACTGACCTACTTGTTTTCTCTAGGGTTTTGGCATTTGTTTCAGTTTTCTTTTATTCTGAATTTTAAGGCTAGAAGTCTATAGCTATGTCTTTTACGCAATCAGAAAGGGTTTGTTATTTTGACACTTTTTACTAAATAATCAATATGCATGGGGTCTTGCCCAAAGCTGGTCAGTGATGCGCATCAGTGCAGTCTGCGAAATTGGACTAATAATACACACATTTAATATTTCAGTGGAACTGAGCTTTAAAACTGACAAACTTTACGCACAAGTGGATTCCTTGGCGAGAAACAAATTCGCGGCGTAGTCGCTCGTGGGTTTTTTCAGCCAAGAAAGCATCTGTGCTTGAAGTTTCTCTGTTTTATTAAATTGTACACAAAGAAAATTAATTTCTCAACGACTTTGCCGAACTGAAGACCGATATTTGCAACAACGTGTCTTAACCTTCAATTAAGTCAGTAATAAAGTATCATATAGTAAACACACAAAAACCAGAGAAAGGTTTACCGTCTTAAAATACAAAGGACTTGGAGTTTGCAACGTGAGGAAAACTGCCGAAAAGGATAGTGACAGTTTCCACGTGGGGCGCATTGTTGCATAAACAATGGACTGGTGTATGGAAGAATGTCAAAATCAAAAAAGCAGTTTCTTAGACTTTTAGTTCGTGCAGAATCAAATGATAACAACAGCAATTAACCAGAAGGAAAAAGTTACTGTCTGGCGTGAGTTCAGATTGGACTATAAAAAATAAATTCGTTTACTGCCGGTTTTGAAGAATCGCCGAATAGAGTAATAGTCAGTTAGCTACAAATGGGAGTTTCCAAATAGAAGCCCACCCCCCCCCCCCCATATAGAAGCCCCAGGGGCCCTATTTGCTTTGAAAATGACTGCGCCCGAAGGCCGTTTCCCTATAGAGCTCCTAACAAACCAAATAAAAAAATAAATAAAAAATAATAAAAAATATGGAGTTGCTGGTACATTGTTGTGACACCTGCCTCATGTGTTAGGAGTAGATGTATCGAAACAGCACAGAGCTTGATTGTTTGGATAGTGGGATAGGGATTAGAGGGGCTTAGACAAAAGTGCCATGGTTACTGATACCAGTCCTGGAGTAATGTCTCAAAACAAGATAAGGGTTGTTTATTTACTAGCTGTTTTGACGACGGCTCGATACCACTTAAACTCCGTATACTGGATGATATTTTGCAATAAATTCACACCCAGCAAGTATGTCGCAAAACGTGATTTGACTGAATAAAATAACGTGTTTTATTACCGTAAAACGGTCATTAGTCCCCCGCCGCCGCGTAGCACGGAGCGGGGGACTATAGTCTGTCCGTCCGTCCGTCTGTCCATCCGTCTGGCGACACTTGGAAGCACAAATTTGTGCACGCGATATCTCAGCCGCTATTCAACAGTGGCTTTTGATTTTTTGCCACAGTGAAAATATGTATATTGAAGTTGAGCGACGTCGCATTAATTTTTGATTCCACTGAAAAATGACGAAATGGCGACTTTGTGAAAATAGGCAATGGTTTAGTATTTTTGTTGCCTACAGTGCAACTTTGTGCACGCGGTATCTCAGCCGCTGTTCAAGGCTGGCTTTTGATTGTTGCTACAGTGAAAATATGTATATTGAAGTTGTGTGATGTGGCATTATTTTTGGATTCGACCATAGTTCGTGGCGGGAGACATTCATCAGTTTCACTGATAACTTGTTTTAGTTACTTCGTCTAGAGAGATATTTAGTTCCAAATAATACCCCCGGGGGCATTATCCGGAAACTGTTTCAACGTGAAACTGAAAAATCCTCGAGTTTCCGAATATTGCCTCAGGGGCTTTATTCGGAAACCCCCGTTAACATTTCAAGGGAGTAGGGGTATTTCTGTGCCTTCAGTTACTCCAGTATGTATTTGAAGGTCTGTACTAAATTTGGTTGGACGTAAAACTAAACGGACATTGATTGTGTAGGTTTTCATATAATTGTTCTCCGTATTAGTTTGTGTTTCATTCCAACAAAGTAGAGAGTATTCTTATTTTTTCGGTGTTTAGCTAATATATTTTTTTTCTGTGTGGTTGGACGCAGAACGAACGGTCATTGACTCTACAGGTCTTCAAATCATTGTTCTCCGTATTAGTTTGTGTTTCATTCCAACAAAGTGGAGAGTATTCTTATTTTTTCGGTGGTTAGCTAATATATTTTTTTTCTGTGTGGTTGGACGCAGAATGAACGGTCATTGACTCTACAGGTTTTCAAATCATTGTTCTCCGTATTAGTTTGTGTTTCATTCCAACAAAGTGGAGAGTATTCTTATTTTTTCGGTGTTTAGCTAATATATTTATGTCTCCCCGACCAAGGGGAGACATATAGTGTTTGTACGTTCTGTGTGTGTGTATGTGTGTACGTGTGTGTCTGTGTGTGTCTGTGTGTCAGTCTGTTGTGAACAAAGTGTTGTGTGCAAGATATCTTGAGAACGAAACTTCGGTTCAACTTCAAACTTGATCGAATTATTCCTTGGTAAGGTCGGACGGTTCTATCAACTTTTGACGAATGTCACGTGATTAGGGTAAGCGTATGACGTCATTACGTAAAAATTTCTCAGCCGCTGAACATCGGAGAAAGTTGAAACTTGGTGGGATTGTTGCTTGGTAGGTCCGAAAGAAACTTTAAATATTTTTGTCAAGTAGAACGAACGAACGCGGCGTATGACGTCATCGCGTAAGATATGTATATTTTGAACCAGATCTTTTATGCGTAATATCTCATACCGACTTAAAATTTTATATGGATATTCCTTGGTTCAGTCAGACGACTGTTTCAACTTTTGACGGGTAAAAAGTTATCTGTTCTTAAAAAAAATATCTCCGACATCGGAAAGTCGGATCGACTTTAAATTTGATGTAGTTATTCCTCGGATAAGTCACACGGTTTTGTTAAACATTATTAAACTCGTATAGAAAATCAAGAAAGGTGCATGACGTCAACACCCCCCCCCCCCCCACCCCAGCCTCCCCATTTTTGGCTGCTTTGTTATCTATGCATGGGTGTTAACTGCGCTGGGGATTTCGGAAGATTTTCCAGAAGATTCTCTAGTGTTCCTGCATTCTTTAGAAAGCTTCAAAACAGTAACAGCATTATTGTCGGCCCATTGCTATTTGTTATTGCCTGAAATTGAGCTTTTTGTGGATTTCTCATCTATGGCTGTTACGTAACGTGCCACTCAGTCAGGGATCAGTGTCAGTTGCGGTGCATGATGGAGTCGTTATCTACGAGGTCATGGAATGCTATTGTCGTATTATAGCTCTAAGCAGCTCTAGCTATTGATTTTTTTTCGCCGCATACTTGATTAGGTTGCCAAGATGTGCTATATATAGGAGCCATGTTGTATCGATTAGCATTGTTTGCTGGAACATTTTTCGCTATTAAATTGGGTCGTCCGATATCTTGTGTTATGAGGAGCAGCTCACCATTTTGCCAACGAAATGCCTCCCCCTTCTCCCACCGAGGTGCGTCATCTGATGCGCAGTTATGAAGAATGCCTTCCTAGTGCTATTTGGCCGATGGGAATGTGCGAAGACAAGGTAGTCTATCATGGCTATAACTACACTTAGGGTACAGACCGTTACCGTTGCCTTGGGTAAAAGGGTTAGAGTTGTGTTTATAGTCGGACCTACAGTAAATAGCTGGGGGGAGGGGCGTGTGGAGGTTGATGGTTAGCAAAAAAAAAAAAAATCCCGACCGCCTTCAAGACCTGGATAAAAAGATGTAAAGAAAGAACCGTTTGTCGTGACCCCTTCCACTTTCAGGTAAAAAGACGTACGGTAAAACCTGCCTGTCTTGACCACCTTACAGAGCCGGATAAAAATGTAACGTACAGTAAAACTGCTACAGTGACCAACTTCAGATCTGGATAAGAGGGGCCTACAGTAAAACCCGTTTTAGCGACCACCTTCCAGACTCCGATGAAAAAAGATGCTCATTTAAATATGTGTCAGTGACCACCATCTGTTTGGTTTATTTTGATTTTTTTACAATGAATGAAGGTTATATTTGCAGAAATGAATATTTTTTTTCAGTTTGGGGGGGGGGGGGGGGGTCATGCGTTTAGTCGGGGAGACATTTGTTTTTGTTCACAAAAACAAGAAACTAAGTAGGTATCGATTGAAAGTGTGTTAATATAAGCCTGCACTCTTATGTTTTGTGTGCACTGGCCGCTCTAGTTTTTTCTGTGTGGAAGATCGTGGGTTCAGATCCCGGTCGGGTCATACCTAAAACTTTAAAATTGGGATTCCTCCTTGCTACCCTGTGAGGCACTCCACATGTAAGGGTTAGAAGGAGGGCTAGAATGCCCCATTTCAGTATAATGTGGCAGATGGATCCCGACATGACCATAGCAGTTGAAAGGGATCTAAAGAGCAACACAATACAATCAGTTAAGATACTACTATAAAATTTTTCGCCAATATTTCCACCAATTTAAGGTGAATCACCAATAATAATAATAATAATAATAATAATAATAATAATAATAATAATAATAATAATAATAATAATAATAACCAAGTAGGGACCAATGCCTTCTATTGAAAATTTCAGGATATTAAAGTCATGAAGCTGGCTGCAGTATGATATTAATAAGAAATCAGCTTCGTTTTCCTTTGCTAATATTTCCTGTAATTTTTGGCGAACCAGTAAAAATAGTAGCCAGGCAGTTGTGCACTTCCGTTATTCAAAATTATGAGAAGGTAAGATAATACCCCAGGGTTACTTAATATTTTACTAACCAGACCGAATACCGCTAGATAGCGGAATGATCCATTTGTGTAATTGACGGAAAAATGAGCGCACTATTGTGTGGAGATCATGAGCACTGAGGTATCTCATATGTAACGTCGTTGAAGCTCGAAAATGAGCTGAAAATCGCTCTGTCTCTACTCATTTTCGAAATAATGGTCAACTTTCCGTTTTCGACTTAACCGAGCTTAACCGAGAAAGTCAGGGTCACCAAGGTATCTCTTAATAACTAGGGACTAATGTCTACTACTTTCAGTCAAGATTCCAAGAGAATACGAAATCCAAATCTTGTCAAACTGGTGTGTTTCTCCTTTCACCTTGTAATATCTTCCCTTTCGGGTTTGGGTACAGTGTCCACGAACATTCTAGTTGTGTTATGTTGACAAGAAATTGCGGGTGGCAATCCAGTGTGGCAGCCAGTGTGGCCTTGAATTTCACACAAGGCCAACATAATCATAACCTGAATGATTTTCTTTGGCAAGTTGGCGGTAAACTTAAATGGTTTCTACTGGAGCTGCTTTGTTTTCGGAGAGTTGTAGAAGTGTTTTTATAGAGATTTTAATGGTGGACTTTTCAGGATACATGCCTAGCGAGAAGTTCATGATGCTGTCGTCGGAGAGGCTCAAGAGTTGGGCGTGTCAGCGTTGCCTGCTGCTGAAGCGCTACAAGCTGGCGCTCAACGTGGCCGTCAAGCCAAAGCAGTACGTCGACATCATCCGCAAGATCCGCCACAAGCAGGTTTGCCAAATTATCCCCTGTGAAACGGAGGGATATAGTTTTGAACTTTTCGGTCTGTCCGTCTGTCCGTCCGTCCGTCTGTCTGTCCGTCTGTCCGTCTGTCACGCTTCAGTCTCACGCGCCTACAGGCCACATTAATACATGGATTCGGTTCAAATTTTGTACACGGCTTCTCTGGAACCTTCCGCAGTGCAGTGACCAAGAGTTTTCCGGATCGACCAAAAATTGACAAAATGGCGGACATTTGAAAATTGGCACTGGACTTAGCGTATATACGGCAGTCTCACGCGTCTACAGGCCACATTAATAGACGGATTCTTTTCAGATTTTGTACACGGCTTCTCTGAAACGTTCCGCAGTGCAGTGACCAAGAATTTTCCAAATCAGCCAAAAATTGACAAAATGACGGACATTTGAAAATTGGCACTGGACTTTATATATACGGCAGTCTCACGCGTCTACAAGCCACATTAATAGACAAATTCGTTTCAAATTATGTACACGGCTTCTCTGGAACCTTCCGCAGTGCAGTGACCAAGAATTTTCCGGATCGGCCAAAAATTGACAAAATGGCGGACCTTTGAAAATTGGCACTGGACTTAGCGTATATACGGCAGTCTCACGCGTCTACAGGCCACATTAATAGACGGATTCGTTTCAAATTTTGTACACGGCCTTTCTGGAACCTTCCGCAGTGCAGTGACCAAGAATTTTCCGGATCGACCAAAAATTGACAAAATGGCGGACATTTGAAAATTGGCACTGGACTTAGCGTATATACGGCAGTCTCACGCGTCTACAGGCCACATTAATAGACGGATTCGTTTCAGATTTTGTACACGGCTTCTCTGGAACGTTCTGCAGTGCAGTAACCAAGAATTTTTCGAATCGGCTAAAAATTGACAAAATGGCGGACATTTGAAAATTGGCACTGGACTTTATATATACGGCAGTCTCACGCGTCTACAAGCCACATTAATAGACAAATTCGTTTCAAATTTTGTACACGGCTTCTCTAGAACCTTCCGCAGTGCAGTGACCAAGAATTTTTCGGATCGGCCAAAAATTGACAAAATGGCGGACTTTTGAAAATCGGCACTGGACGTAGCGTATATACGGCAGTCTCACGCGTCTTCAGGCCACATTAATAGACTCATTCGTTTCAAATTTTGTACACGGCTTCTCTGGAACCTTCCGCAGTGCAGTGACCAAGAATTTTCCGGATCGACCAAAAATTGACGAAATGGCGGACATTTGAAAATTGGCACTGGACTTTATATATACGGCAGTCTCACGCGTCTACAAGCCACATTAATGAATGGATTCGTTTCAAATTCTGCACACGGGCTCCCTGGCACCTTCCGCAGTGCAGTGATCAAGCATTTTCCGGATGGGACTTGACAAAATGGCGAATTTTTCAAAATCGGCGCTGTACTTAGCGTACCTACGACAGTCTCACGCGAATACTGGTTAATGGATTGATTCGTCTAAATGTTAGACACTACGTCGACTTACATCCTTCCACTTGTACTTTTTTTTTTTTGCGTAGTCAACACGCAACAGCCTTACACAAACCATATCCCCCACGGGGGATAGACGTACTCCTCGAGACGTAGTCAAGTTCAGTTTGAAGCGTTATTCACTGTCGGTATTGGTGTTCAGATTACGTCCTCGGTCAGAATGTGTGCACACAATTTGGCCTGTACGCGGCTTGGACCATCCCGGGCCAAAATGCGTCTACATTTTATCATATATGGTCGGTAAATGAGACCACTGTAACTTAGTCCCCACACACAGTTGGGGAATATATGCGATCGACCGTTTGTCGGTCTGTCGGTCTGTCATCAACAGCTTGTTAAGACGATAACTTAAAAACTGATGCAAGGATTTTAATGAAACTTGTTAAGTGGCTTCTATGGGAACAAACGCAGATCGGTATTGTAAATGGGCCAGATTCGTCCAAGGAAAATGCACCAGCTGGACTTACACAATTTCAGCTCTTGATTGACTATTGTTAACACGATATCTCAAGAACAACTGCAATTGTAAATGGGTTAGGTTGGCCCAAGGAAAATGAACCAAATGGACTTTGAAATCTACCAAATCCCGAAAATTATTCAGCATCGGAATGAGTTTGTTAACACGATATCTCAAGAACAACTGCAGGGGTTTAATGAAACGTTGTATGTAGCTTCTATGGGAACAAACACAGTCTGGTATTGTAAATGGGCCAGGTTCGTCCAAGGAAAATGGACCAACTGGACTTAGAAAATTTCAGCTCTTGATTGACTATTGATGGCCGTGTTTAACTGATGTGGGGCCTGTGGGGAATATGTGGGCTATGCAAACTTCTCTAGTTTCAATAGTAACATCCAACCTGATGAAGATATCATAAATTTTAAAACAAATTTATCAGCACCAACGGTTAAGCACGTCGGATGGAAGCGTTCCTCAAATCACCTGCAAATGACGCTTGCGTCCCACTCATCGTATGTACGACAAAACAGGCGTTCGTAGGTTTTTGGTATTTTCTTTTTACTGATATGAAAATAAAATATTTGAAATAACGTTACTGTATTTCAGAATGAGATTGTTTTAAATTTATTTTTGAAATCTGCAAATGATTTTTTGATCTGAAAAATTATATATATATATATGTTACAGCGAATCTGTAAATCCAGCGAATCTGTAGATGCGCTGAAAATTTCAGCGAATCTTTCGATTCGCCGACTCACTTACAGATTCGCTTGTTTTTCACCTTTAAAATTATACAGATTCGCTGAAATTGCCTGACCAGTCATCTTTACCGACAGGATTACTTGTAATGGGTGATATTCGAAATTTAATTGCTTTTATATGACTTCTTTACTCCAGAGGTGTTTTACACACCTTTTCTTGTTTTTTTGGAATTCCATATATTGCAATCGGAACTTTTAAAATTACTCATATTTTTATTTAAGTAGCTTTAAAATGCATTGCTGAAACGCGATTTTCTAGTCCCAAATGAAAAACACTATTGAAAAGCGTTCGAAAATATTTGCCATCGATATTCACAAAGGCTTAAATTAAGTTTCTCTCTTTGTGGTATCGTCTTTCATAAAAGTGATCACAGCAAATCTTAATACTGTTGTTTCTAAATAAATTGCAATCATTACTCCCCTTCTGAGTATCATTCAAATTGCTATTAGCCAAATTGCAATTATTTTTCTGTGAGTGCAACACAAAAATGTCCTCACCGCCGGGTGATATAAATTGCAATTGAATTAATACGCTTATCCAAGCAGTGTTAATTTTCGATGCTCCATACACTAATAGTTTAATTTAACAGAAACTGATAGGACAAGGATTTCGACGAATAGAAACTTTGTTCCGGGGTGAAAGCATATAAATTGCTGCATTTTCATCAAATGACCAAAAACCCACAGCTACATGAAATGAGTTAATATCAATAGAAACTGAGAATAAAGCTCGATTTTAATATATTCCCTTTGCACAAAGCAAGAAAAAGGTGTGTAAAATACATCTGGAGTAACGAAATCACACAAAAGCAATTAAATTTCAAATATTAGCAAAAACATGTGATCATGTCGGTAAAGATGGCCGATCAGGCAATTTCAGCGCATCTGTCAAATTTTTTAGGTGAAAGACCAGCGAATCTGTAGATTCGCTGAATATTTTCAGCGAATCTACAGATTCGCTAAGTGAGTCAGCGAATCTACAGATTGGCTGAAATTTTCAGCGAATCTATAGATTCGCTGGTTTTACAGATTCGCTGTAACATATATATATATATATATATATATATATATATATATATATATATATATATATATATATATATATATATATATATATATATATATATACTGCGCATCACTCATTATATATATTTTCTGTGTGCCATTCACTTTCTATGGTGGTTGTATGGAACAAGGTGTGAATATTTCTTTTAATTGGAAAGATAATTGAACAATACTTTCTAGGCTTACCAAAATGGGCCCAAAAAACATTTTATTGACCATATTGAGTTGCACTCTGTAATGTAAAAAAATGGCCCAACGCCTTACCCCCATGCATCGGGCCCTTGCCGTTGGGCATTTATGGGATAATTTAGGGCGAATTGCTATGGACAGACCAACACCAGATTCTACCAAAAACGACTTGCGTAGAATACTCCAGGAAGAGTGGCTCCGAATCCCGCAGCGCTCATTAGACAATGTAATAAACAGTATGCGCAAGCGATGTGTGGGATGTGTTAACGCCGCAGGAGGATATAAACATTATAAGAAGACCACTTTGTGTGAATTTTGGTGTGATACCCTTCCAACTTTAGACGTGTAATTTGCACAAAACAAATCGGAACTCAAGTGTGAAATTTGGTAAGGCGAGAGTAAAAAGGTTGAATTTATATATTCTGTTCTTTTCTTTACTTGTTTTGCTCAATTTTGAAATCCACAGCCCGCCTAACACAAATATAAATTAGTGACGCGCAGTATATATATATATATATATATATATATATATATATACGCGTGTGTGTGTGTGTCCCTGAAACGTACTGGAAAATGTTCCTGGAAAGTCTGGAAAAGTCCTGGAAAATGGCTCTCTCAGCTTTGTACGAACCCTGTGACAGGTCAACTCGAGTCATCTGAAGCGAGAAGCCAGTATAACCTTTACGAGGTGAAGCTCACCGACATGTGGCAGCACTACCCCCTCACCCGTTGCAAGAGATACGATTACTGTGGTCCACGCCGGCCTCCTCCAGTGGTTCGGCCACGATAGGTACAAGCATCTTTGCCGTCTGCTTTGAGAGGGAAGCAGCCGCACATGTCTTCACGTGAAGATGCGTCGCCAATAGCATCGCGCCGCCTCTGGCCCACTTTCGGCCAAAATACGAAATTGGGAGCGACTTTTAAAAAACGATCAGAACAAAGAATTCATTTTTGACAGGCTTTCAAACGGTTTTAACATTGTTTTAGCATCAGAAATAAAGACGGAACTGCAGTTAGACCGCTACAGAAGTGTGCGGGAAAAAAATCGTGTCTTCCATCTCTGCGAATATCGAGGAGGTATACGACCTATCCGCAACCGCTTGAAGGCGGATCAGTCAACAGTTTCGCTTCGCCCGACACACACATTTACATCCGTCAAACGCAGCAGTAGCCTTGACGGAACAAGGATTTTATATGTGTAATGTCCATCTGAAATCCGCTTATCGCCACGTTAGCCCCATCCCGTTCTGGTAACAATTTACAACTCTGAAGTAGAGGTTCGACGGTGATTCGCATACACATATGTGATCAACACCCGCCTCCCGTTTGGGGCTTCCCTAAGCTTTGGGATCTTCCACCAGATAACTAAATGCTTTTGTCGGATGCGCCATCGCTAGAGAATCAAAGCCGGTATCTGCTATCTTGACCACTTCTTCAGAACGGCATAAACGTACGAAGACGCAATGAAAGCCATGAGATGCTTCATCCACTTGTTAGTTTGGCTCGTTTTCTCTATCAGCAGGGAGAAGTTCATTTCTCCAACCCAGTGCCTTCCTGGGAGTTACGATAAACAAGTTGGACTGCACCCTCTCAATCCCGCGGGACAAGCTACAGAAGATGCTAGATTTAATTAATCACTGGGTCACCAACCCCAGCCAACGCCTTCGAAACAAGATCTTCAGAACTTATTTGATAAGCTCGGCTTACATGTCGCGCGTTCCTACCTACGCCGCATCATTGCGTCGCTACGCCATCCGCACAAAGGAGCGCATATCAACAGCGGTACGCGCCGCAGCCTCACAACATCATGTTCTGCAGCTCCAACGATACGCAACTTCGTTAGGGACGCAAGCCCAGAAGCCACAGGCGACTCGCTCGCTTATATACAAGAGATTAGCAATCGAATGGCTGTACCGAAACTGGACAGTGGATATGCCTTACCCAGCTCGAAGCACATTAACAAGGAACTTGCATATGGTAATTCAGTTCCAAAGGGTCGAAAATAAGCCCAAAATCGCTCTATCGCTAACCGTTTTCGAGATAATGGTCCACTTCCGGTCTTTGACTTTGAGCATGGCCGAGAAGGTCAAGGTTACTGTCTGTCGGTCCGTCCGTTAACATTTACCTTGTGAACACGCTCTAGCCTACAATTGTTTGCCAATCGCTTAGATATTTTAAATATAGCTTGTGTGTGGACCAATGAATATCCCTAATGTTTATGAGCCATATCCGACCAAGGACAGTGGCTCAGCTTGACTTGTAAATTTTCTTATTTGTATCATTATGAAGTTTGCTCAACATGTGGCTTGTGAACACTCTCTAGCCTACAATTCTTTACCAATTACTAAGAGATTTCAGATGTAGCTAGTACATGGACTAATGAAGATCCCTGTTGCTTATGAGCCATATCCGACCGAGGGCAGTGGCTCAGGTGGACTTTCTCATAGTAAATGTTTCTAGCTCAGCCATCAAATGGGTAAGGGCTATTACTATGGCCGTGTCCGTTGTTCCGTCTGTCCGTCCGTTAACATTTACCTTGTGAACACGCTGTAGCGTACAATATTTTGCCAATCGTTTAGATATTTTAAATATAGCTTGTATATAGACCATTGAAGATCCCTATTGCTTATGAGCCATAGCCGACCAAGGATAGTGGCTCAGCTGGACTTAGAAATTTTCTTATTTGTGCCATTATGAAGTTTGCTTAACATGTGGCTTGTGAACACTCTCTAATCTACAAATCTTTACAAATTACTAAGATATTTCGGATATAGCTACTATATAGACCAATGAAGATCCATCTTGTATATGAGCCATATCCGCCCAAGGTCAGTTGCTTAACATGACTTTGAAATATTTGCATATTTCTACCATTATCTGCTTAGCTTAACTTGTGGCTTGTGAACACTCTCTAGCCTACAATTCTTTACCAATTACTAAGATATTTCGGATGTAGCTACTATATGGAGCAGTGAAGATTCTTAAAATATGTGACCCATATCCGCCCAAGGACAGTGGCTCAGCTGGAAATTTGCATATTTCTACCGTTATCAGGTTTGGTGACAGTAGGCTATATCGGAATAGGCTACTGATAATTCGAATGCCACAGAAATTGATTTTTTTTTCATTATTTCTTCATTTTATGTTGCAGACTATATTAACAACTTATTTTCTTTCCTTATAAATAATAAATATGAAAAATGGAATAACAAATAGATTTTTTAACTTCTTTGACATTCGAATTATCGGTAGTCTATTTCAGAATAGCCTGTCAAAAATATCTGGTTTCTTATTTGTTTCAAAGTTTTTATTTTAAATAATACGGTGTTATTAACTTAATTGTAAGTTCGCTGATATGAAGTGAGGTGTATATTGATTGTTATTTGAGATATTTTGTGCTTAATTGTTGTTCCTGTGACTTTTTAAATATTCAGTGAGAATTCAGGGACATTTGTTAAAAAAATGAACACCTTGTTATATAAGCAAAGCAAATTTATGATTAATACTAGAGCCGCATTTCGCAAGCGAAACGCTTGACAAACCTTAAAAATTAAAAAGCAAAACTCATTTTGGCATGCGCTCCTCAATGACTCTAAAGCACCCCCACTATCCCGCGGAAACCACCTGGACGCCCCCCTCCCCGTTCTCAAATAATATTAATATGTTGGACTTATTAGTATGTCAATTGTTTTATTTGATCAAGTTTTTTCTAATGAAATTGTCATGTCATTGATATAGTAGCAAACATCACAGCTTGAATTCCGTTTATAAACCGTGTACATCTGCTTGGTTATGTTTTGTCTCAACGCCTCTGTTGATTGAACGGACTGGCACTTTTTCTCTTATTCAGGCAGAGCTCGCGTAACGTCCAAAGGCTTGCTGTTTTGCTCAACCGTTACTTTGCTTTGAAATTCCTTTTATATATTCTAAAACCAGCTGTGTTCGCATGGCGTTTTAAGCATGAAAACGAAATCGTAGACGAAAAAAGGCCGGATGTTTTTGTGGTCCTAGGGCCTGTAGTGTCAGAGAAGAAGCTGAGATAAGAAAATAAATTTTACTGTCAAGAAAAAAAGCACCAACCGCTGCCCGCACAAATTCATTTAAGCCTCGACCAAGTCAAAGACTTGTCAAGGGTTAAAACTCATTGCTTTTGGGAGACCTTTTGAGGTGCTTCGTCACCGAATAAATATTAAAGGAGTGATGTGCTTTATTAGAAAAGTATGTAATTTATCAATTTGAGCGTTATAAATTTTATAAACTGGTGTTTGTGTTTTAAATCACATGGCTAAAAATCATTATTGGCTGTTATAGGTTAAATATTTAGCTAAATACAAGTATTTATGATTTCGGCAAAATTTTAACAATTTTTGCAAAATCGTACCGAAAAAAACGGAACCGAACCGAATAATTGAAGTGTACTTAACCGAACCGAACCGTGGGCGTGGTGTACCGTCACATCCCTAAACGCAAGCTAAGTAAACATGTGCACTGGTCCGAAATGCGAATAGAGCACAACGGCAAGTTAAGTAAATATGCACATTGGTCCGAAATGCAAGCCGCGCATCGACGCAAGTTAAATAAACATGCGCACTGGTTCGAAGTACAAAGCCAACAAAATAATACATACCAAAAAATTAAAACTTAAGTAATACTGTTTTAGACTAGGCGTTTCTTCTTGTCAAAATGCAAGTGCAAACTTAACCACATGTGTGTGGTCATATCACCATTTGCTGGTCGTTTCTGTTCCTCAAAATAATTGTGTATGTCCGACCAACAGTACACGTGTGTTGATACAATATCGATACGTTGTTCGAAGGTATTTCTGTAGACTACCCAGTCTACCAGAGATACACAATATCTGTTTCAAATCCAAAGACCCGTCATAGACATCACTTTGGCAAACTTTCCCAAAGACGAAACAAAGGCGGATGAGTTCAAAGCTCGGTTTGCGGTGATAAAAGAAACCTACTGTGACCACCTTTTCATATTCACGGACGGATCCAAACTTGAGAACAAAGTTGCTGCCTCAATAGTTACAAAATCAAATACCCTTAAAACAAGACTATCAGACGGCTCCTCCATCTTCGGACACTCCAACTAACCATGGAAATTGCAAGATTATTAGGTACAAAAAGTTTGTTATCTGTGTCGATTCCTTATCGGTCCTACAATCACTAGAAAATATACAGGTGTGAAACACAATGGTTCTAGACCCAATAACATGCTACGAAAGGGCAACCAAACAAGGCAAATCCGTAGTGTTTTGCTCGGTGCCATGCCATTCGGTATTCCTGGTAATGAAGCTGCAGATCAGGGAGCAAAAGAGGCGTTAAACGCCAACATATCTGACCTCCTATCATACTCTGACTTTAAACCCCACATTTCAAGTTATGTAAAAACCTCTGGCAAGAAAAGTGGAATGAACAGAGAAATAACAAACTCTTTCAAATTCAACCAATTGTTGGCCAAAAGCCGCTAGCTCTGGGCAATATGCGCGAAACAATGGTTATGCATAGAGCCCGAGTCGGGCATACTTACATCACCCACGGATATCTTTTGAGAGGTGATGCGCCTCCTGAATGCATTGGTTGTCAAGAACGTTTGACTGTGAAGCATATTCTACTTGACTGTGTAGATTTTCAAAACATTCGTTTAAGTTCGCTATTACAGTGTAAATTGTCTTAAAGACCTTTTTAGAAAGGTCACACCAAGTAAAATTATTTCTTTCCTTAAAGAAATACACTTGTACAGTAAGTCTTAAATTGATTTTAGCTGGTTTCTAGTTAATACATTACTTGTTTTGTCTATTTTAACTGTTCTTAGCATTAACTGAATTTCCCAATAGTCACAAAACCGACACCAATATGACCCTAACGGGTTGCTGTTGTCGTTAAACTAATCAATCAATCAATTAATCAATCAGTCTGTTTCCCATTTTTCTGGGAAACAAATCTTTGTTTGTTTTGATCGGTCTTTGTTCGGGCCCGTTGCTAAATTAATTATTTCGCTAGCTCTTCGCCATCTTGTCTTTTGAAGCCCAATTTTTCAGGGAAATTCCCTTGGTCATGCACGTTGAAATTGGTCTTATCGCTTTTCTAAGCTAGGACTGTTGTCTTTGGACAAATTTGTACAATGTGACTACCACTTTTTGGCAACAATACAAACTTATTCGTACGTGATTCACTAGATCTCGGCTGGTCACAATGTTAAACGTTTTGTGCAAATTAGATTGTAACAAGGCATTCCACTGAGCGGTGAAATATAATGTGAAATTCCGTTCTTTTCGTTAACTCTGTAAAATAAATAAACAAAGAAATAATAACAGTAATGATAATAACAATAGTAGTGCTTATTAAATCGTTATTGCAATGAAAAAATACGCAAGAGCAATAAAAAAGTGCCGAATTGAGAACTTTCCACAATCTTTTTATATTATTTGTTGGAATCCCGGTAGCCCTCTGATCTCAAGTTTCCGTAAGAAGTCAATATGACGAAGGCTTTGGTTCACACAGAAGGGATTTGTCCATAGCAAATGATGGGCAAAAATGAACTATGACGTATGCAATCAGTTTTATCTATAAGGGCATTTAAATTGCATCCAGACACTTAGTTGATCCTGTGGAAAATGCTGATAAGCACTTTTTACTTAAACCGTCTATAAGCCTGTCCCTGTTAAGTGCTGATGAGATGATTCATAAAAGTAAATGGCAATTCCAATGATCACCTAAAGTCTTTTAATAGCTTTAATAGAGATGATCAAATTGTGTAAAATAAGTAGTCGTAGCACGCCTGAGTAAATGTGCTCAAGAAGACTTATGATGATGACACAGACGATCAAACACACTTGTTATTGGGAACAACAACAAAACACCAATACTTTAGCACTTGACAAGCCTTTAGCTTGCAAGGGCTATATGAATTTGTGCGAGCAGCCGTTGGTATCTTTTTTTCTTCACAGTGATCGGATTTCTTGTGCCATCTCCTCCACTGGCACTAGGGGCCCTAGGACCACGAAACTTGGGACTGAGGTAGAACTTGATATGAACGTGTGACCAGCCTCGGCGACCTAGTGGTTAGAGTGTCCGCCTCGAGACTGGAAGATCGTGGATTCAAACCCCGGCCGGGTCATACCTAAGACTTTAAAATTGGGACTTCTCCTTGCTTCCCTGTGAGGCACTTCACATGTAAGGGTTAGAAGGAGGGCTGGAATGCCCCATTTCAGTATAATGTGGCAGGGGGATCCCTACATGACCATAGCAGTTGAAAGGCATCTAAAGAACAATACAATACAATGAACGTGTGCATGACACTTCATATTTTCGCCTTCGATTTCGTTTTCTTGTTTATTTTTTGTATTTTTTGCAAGTAAATGCGGTGCATTTAACGCACAGCACAGTACACCACACAGTTGCTCAGCTTTGCGCGAGCTCTCACTGCGTAAATGGATAACAGGTCGTATGCCTGATCAATCAACAAAACCTTAAGTCAGCAAAAACCAAACACTACTAGGCTTATAAGATGTATTCAAGCTGTGTTGTTTGCAATATATTATTCAAGAAATAACCCATTGAAGGACGTATTTTTGCGTTTTAATTTTTGTCAAGTGTTTAACATTTCGCTAGCGAAATGAGGCTCTAGTTATAACAATAATAATTATTCTTTGGCCAAATCTTTTGAATTTTTGCACATATATATATGTGTATTGCAAAAGTCCCACGTCGTGGTATTTTCTTATTGACACAGTATTGACGTGTCGCATTGAGACCATTTGATAAGTTATGTTCTAAAATCCGACAAGCCGCAGCCTTTTAAAACTTTACAGACTGAAAATGTGATGCAGATGAGCAACGCCGTGTTGTTGCTGAAAACCGGAAGAAATTGACTCACCAGCACAGTTAATATAAATTAACATTTTGGATCGCGTTTTGGTGCGGAGGATGGGATATCCAGACAAGTTATCAGAAACTGTGAGGTTCAGCTTTTTTAAACCGACAAGGTGAAAATATGTCGATTGCACATGAGCAATGTCGTGTTATTTTTCAAAGTGGCCAATAACGGACACAGTTACAATTTATCAAGATCGGATAACATTTTGTATCCGTCCTGTCAGTTGGGGAGAATACGCCCACTATTTTCTGATCCGCGTATGGCGTTGGAGGCGACTAACCGGAATTTCTTTCTTTCTGACACTTGTGCTATTTCTTCCCTTCCCTTCCCTTCCCTTCCCTTCCCCTTCTCCTTCCCCTTCCTTTTCCCCTTCCCCTTCCCTTCCCTTCCCTTCCTCAAGCAATTGCGAACCTTGGAGTTTTGTCCATACATGTTCTCAGAAACACCAAATACATATTTTTTAGGTGGGCAAAAGTATTACCATTGTAACTGGTCAACAATTGGCGGATCGGTGTTTTTAATTATATGACATGAATTGACACATTTTGCGTCGACACTGGGCTGCATATTTGCATCCTATTTAGCTATGATGAAGTTGGAGTGAACACAAGCTAGATTTTGTAGTCTGAAACTGAATTGACGTTGAGAAAATAGTTAATAATAGGGGTAAATTTCCGCAAAGTGTCCGGGATGATTTGGAAAAAAACGCAGCGCTAGTTCGTGTCTTACTCCAGTTACGATACCTGTGCTGCGTCACTTGGCGGTCTTGTTAGGCCCCAACCCTTCGGATTGGGGCCTATAGGTTTGGGGTGTCCGTCCGTCCGTCTGTCTGTCTGTCCGTGCCCACAATTATTATGCTATGTGGTGGATTTTCGGTACATCCGTCACTTATGTGGTTTTTCTTCCTTATGTGGTGGTTCTTATGAGGTAGCCACATAAGCACCCATTGAGCACAAAACAAACCACATAAGGGAGTCCGTCAAAATCCGTTGATCAACTGTCCTGTAACACCATCTGTTGGAAAATAATGCAACTATAAAGCTAATTTCTAAAGCAAATAAGGAGAGCAGCATTTGTTTAAATCCCGCTGTGGGGTGGGGAGAATCTTAAGAATACACCCACTGCGAACAATGTTTGTATTTTGGGGGATTTTTTGAAGAATAAACTTCAAAGTGCGTTTCCTCCTTGTAATGGACTGGCAGTTATATGTGGTTATCCTTACACCCCTCGTTATGTGAAATATATATAATTCCAAGTTGAAGTTGTTTGTGGTAACCTTACATCCCTCGTTATATGAACTCGCCCTACCCACGTCATTTGTTTGTGGTCAGTTCCCTTACATTTGTGCCTTGTCATTCCAAAGGAATCTGTTCTGTTTAGCATGTGACAATAGGACTTAAAAAGTGTTGGTGGTACTAATGCCGGTAAGTTTATTTTTTTATAGATAAATATTAACATTGAAACATTATCATGGGATTTATATGAGTATTTAGTTTTAATTTGTATTTAAATTCATAGCTTTTTGGTTTAGGAACTCATATTAGTGTTTGTTCATTTCAGTGAACCTTTCAATAAAGAAGTACACGACTGCCACCCGCCTTTTTTTTGATTAGCCCTCGGCCACAGGCCGTTACAGTTCACGGCATTATCATGAGCCTTGTCATGTGGTAAACACCCGGAGCCGAGTCGACCAGAGCCACCCCAGAGCCGCGCCGCAACCCGGGGCTGTTTTATGGAGGATGTCATAGAATTCATGTACTCGAGTACAGGCATTTTCGCTCCAGTGGCACCGACAGAATGGAGATCAGTGCAGTGTCGTGTGCATCATGTGCATTACAGGCACAGTTCCCGCATTCATGCTGGGTCGCGATCAGTTTTCGGGTTTCCGCTACAAAACCCTCTAACTATATGGAAACATGGACAGTAGCCAGGGTAGAAGGAACAGTCTGCGCCCATTTAGTTTTCGGGTTTCCGCTACAAAACTCTCCAACTACACGGAAACAGGGACAATAGCCAGGTCAAAAGGAACAGTCTGAGCTTCGTAAAGTTTGTGGCCTGTACAGGCAACTTGGCTAACAACAAGGGGCTTTCTGCATTGTGTTTGTTCAAGGAATCTGATTCAATAATGTTCAATATTGGTTTGACACCTTTCAACCACGTGGCGGTTCGTCATTGGAAATATCAATATATATATATATATTTTTTTTTTAATAAACGTGAACCTTGGTGACTTTTCCACTGGTCCGCCATAGCTCATGTGGTAGAGCGAAGGACTTTAGCAATGTGTATGATTTTTATTGATGCGAAGGTTGTGGGTTCAAATCCCTTGGGGAACTGGGTTTTCAGGTATTGTGTACAGCTTGTGTGCGTTGTTGAAACAGTGCGTCGTGAAAAGGGGTTGAATACTTTTGGGAAACTGATGTACCTTGTGGATCTTACGTGTTTGCTGTAAGGGTGCGTTTGAAAAATCTGAAATTGAAAAAATCTGAAATTGGGACGTTATGATCGTTATGAAATATAAGTTAATTTGTGCGCAGAATGTGAATGTAGTCTCCGTGGCCGTGTGGTCAGAGGAGCTGGTTTAGTAATCCTGAGGTCCCGAGTTCGAATTGTGGTGCAAATTTTGTTGTGATGTTTAGCTTCCCATCAAAGTTCAAGCTTATTTCACAACCATTTGAGAAAATTATGGGATTAAAACTACTTATGGTCTAAAACTTTGTTGGTTTAATGGTTTAAAACTTTTCATGAACTGTATTTCATAACGGACTTGTTATGTTGGTTAATAAATTATGAAAATGCGTGGTACCCGGTGTGGTGCAGGGGTTTGCACTCTGCGCTTTAACGCAAAGGTTCCCGGTTCAACTCCCACTTGCTCTGTTTAGTAATTATATTTTATTTTATTTTTTTTATACCTCCGTAACTTGTAAAACAAATCATATGTTTGTACTTTTAAATTGCGTTATGGGTATTGGTGTAATGTCATGTCATCAGTAGTCCTGAATTTACTTTAACATAAAATTATGTTTAGAATGTGAAACTTTAGGATGAAACATCTTGTTCAGGATTTTTTGAAACTGTCTATTTTTGAACACAATAGGACACTCCTTCTATCCAGATGGACAGAAATTGTTGATTTTAGCTCAACAATGCTTCCTCTGGTTTAAAATAAACAAACAAAAACTCATCTTTTATCAGATGATCTTTGAATTGTTAGCTATAACACTTAACAATTCAGTTATCTGGTTTATAATAAACAAACAAAAATCTTCTTCATCAGATGGATTTTGAATTGTTGGTTGCGTCACTTAACAATTCAGTCCTCTGGTTTCATAAATATACACACTTTCCGGTTGGATTTTGGTTGATTCTGTGTCTTGCTAGTTGTTGAATCTTGTTCCTTTCTATTAGTTAATCCATTTATACCTGGCTTGGTTCGTATTTCAGCGGTTTATTTTGAATATTTTGTTGCCTCTTGTTTTGTGGTTTTGCCTAGCAAAGGTTCTCACCTTTCTCTCCTTGGTCTATCAGCTCCTCTATAGGTTTAGGATTTCAGTTCAACTCAAGGGCTTTCTGGGGTGGTTATTGGTTGGCTCCGGCGTTTTTTATAGTTTGATCACAGCACATTTGTGTGTTCAGTTGCACATTAGCTGGTGCACACAGTAGTTAGGATTTAGTAGCTCTTTTTGGTAGTTTGCTAGCTTAGTGACTTAGTCTTTAGTAACATTGACAGTGTAGTGCCATCTTCTTAGTTCAGTTTTATTCGTCAGTGTGACCTTGTGCGTCAAAGACACAAGCTTCTAGACTTGTTATGGAACCTGCAAAGGCAAGTTCAATTGATGTAGACCCGGACGCCAGTCGGGATCTGGAGTCGGATAGAGGTTCTGGGGACACAAAGGCCGATGTTCGGGCAAGTACTCGCAGGCGTGTCCAGACTGAAAAGGGTCATCTTTACGACGTTTCTGTGCAAACAAGGAATCTCATGTCACACTCGCGCATGTTGAAAAGGTCAATGCGCAATGTCGACGATGCGTTGTCAGAGGATATGGAGATATCCAAACTGAAATTGGTGCGAAACGAGTTTCGCGAGGAATTCGAAAAATTCGTGGATAACTTTGCCAGGCTGGTAGAGTTTGCAGGTGACGATCTGGAGGATTCACGAGTTGAATATTTTGAAAATATTGAGTCGTCTGGTGATTCAATTTTGATGAGGGTTAATAGCACGATCCGCGGTCTTGGCAAAGCTGCTGTTCCAGAAAAGGAGAGACACAGTAGCGATGTTAAGCGTCCAGAGAGAGATACACAGGCCTTGATCGACACGCTGTGTACTCAATTGTCTCTGTCTCGACTCCCGACACCAGAGCCATCTGTATTAACGGGCGATGTGCTATCGTACCCTAGCTGAAAAATGTCTTTTGAGACATTGATTTCCCACAGAGGCATTCCTGAAGAGGAGCGACTTCACTACTTGAAGCGTTATGTCGATGGTGAAGCTAAGGAGTGCATTGACTGCTACTTCATAATTGGGACTGCAAGTGCATATGCAGAAGCAGTTCGCGATCTTGACCAGAGATTTGGCAACAGTTTTGTCATAGGCGAGAGAATGAGGGATAAACTAGACGAGTTTCCTCGCATATCGTCTAAGGATTACGGTGGACTCCGAAAACTGGTTGACTATCTCAAGCAGTGCCAGTCTGGTATGAGCTCTATTCCAGGTTTAGAGTTCCTCGATGATCCCAGAGAGATGCGACGTATCTTGCAGAAGCTTCCAGATTGGCTCGTTCAAAGGTGGAGGCGTGTTGTGGCAGAAATACAGTCAACAAAAGGGAAGCTCCCAAAGTTCTCCGATTTTGTGCACTTCTTGACGAAGGAGTCGGAAATAGCGAATGAGCCGTTCACTCTGTTTTCTGTGGAGAGCAAGACTGCATCGCACAAGTCTTCAAGGCAGTCTACTTCTCATTTGTCTCACAACAAAGGGTCTTCTACTTCTGGTGTTTGCTCCTTTTGTAAGAAGACTCACTTGACCTCCTCGTGCAAGGCGTTTGCCTCGAAGTCCGTCAAAGAAAAGAAAGCTCATGTGCTAGAGCACAAACTCTGCTGGGGCTGTCTGCAACCTGGTCACATTAAGAAAAAATGTGGCCATTCATTACAGTGTGACACATGTAAGAAACGTCATCCCACCTGTGTTCACGACTGTTGGGACAATTACTCCAAGTCAAAAGGTGCTACCAAGGAAAATGTGGAACGACAAAATACTGATCTAAAGGTAGATGCTCCGACCTTTGTCCCACAGTGTGCTACGTCGATGCAGAATGTTCCCCAGGGAGGCACTGCTGTCCGTTGGGACAATGCACAAATTGCTGCTCATACTGGTGCTTCATCTAGTGAAGGTGGTGGTCTAAGTAGCATGATAGTGCCAGTTTATATTTCGCATATAGATAGACCTCACAAGGAACGCTTGGTGTACGCCCTTTTAGACACACAGTCGGACACGAACTTTATCTTAGAAGATACCAGAAAGGCTTTGGGAGTTCGTGGTCCAAGGGTTAGCTTGTCCTTATCGACAATGCTTGCCGAGCACAGGACAGTTTACAGCAACAAAATCACAGGTCTTATGGTTAGACCATTTGATAGTGATAAAAGACAGAAGTTGCCCCCACTCTACAGTCGCAGTATCATACCAGCAAATCGAGGTCATATTCCTACAGCAGAAATGACCCAGAAATGGCCTCATCTGCAACATTTGGGACACAAACTCATGCCAGTTTGTGACAATGCCGAAATAGGCTTACTAATAGGCTATAACTCAGATGGCCTTCTTACCCCACGAGAGATTGTTACAGCAAAACGTGGTCCGTATGCTCAGAGAACAGATCTCGGGTGGGGCATAGTCGGCATTGTGGACTACAACGCAGTGGCTGATGGGTTTGGTTGCAGTCATCGAGTGTTTGCATATGAAGTTGGCAACAAAGTGAATCACATTGCTTTCCAGTCTAGGACAAAGGAAGAGTTATGCCCCAGAGAAGTCTTAAAGGTGCTGGAAAGGGACTTCAAAGACTTAGAGCAAGGAACGGGTCTATCGGTCGATGATCGCACGTTCATGAACCTGATGGCAGATAACGTCAGACAAGATCAAGATGGACACTATGTTTTGCCTCTACCCTTTAGGGAGCAAGATCCCAAGCTACCAGATAACCGTGCCCTAGCTCATAGAAGATTGATGGGTCTAAAAGCTAGACTGCAGAAAAATGCAGATTACAAGAAACAGTACGTTTCGTTTCTAAACGAAATGATAGACAATGGTTTCGCCGAGTTAGTTGAAAACCCGAACGCTGGTGATATAGCGTGGTATATTCCACATCATGGGGTTTTCAACTCGCGAAAGGGAAACTTGAGGGTAGTCTTCGACTGCAGCTTCCGGTTCGAAGGGAAATCATTGAATGACTGCCTGCTCAGCGGACCCGATTTGACAAACTCACTTGTGGGCGTGCTGCTTCGTTTCAGAAGAGAGAGAGTTGCATTTTCTTGTGACGTCAAGAAAATGTTCTACCAATTTAGAGTGCCTGCTCGCCAACGCGACTTCCTTCGCTTTTTATGGTGGCAAGATGGTGACTTGTCAAGGGAGCCATGTATATATAGAATGTGTGTACACATATTTGGGGCTTCTTCATCCCCTGCATGCTCCAGTTACGGACTCAAACAAACCGCCAAGGATTATGAGGACGTTTATGGAACTGATGTTGGAGACTTTCTCAGATCACAGTTTTATGTGGATGACGGTCTCACATCGCTGGGCAATGAAGCATCAGCAATTAGCCTCATCCAAAGGACAATGCAGCTATGCGCAAGGGCAAACTTGCAACTTCATAAATTCGTCTCAAATTCACCAGAAGTCATGCAAAGCATTGCTGATGACGACAGTAGTTCTGACACGAAAGTAGATCTGCATTTTGAGCAAACGCCATCAGAAAGTGCGCTAGGCGTTGAATGGAATGTTCGTTCAGACGTGTTTAAATTTAGAATTGTAGCCAAAGATAAGCCCATGACGAGACGAGGGATGTTATCGATAGTCTCCTCGATATACGACCCCTTGGGGTTTATATCGCCATATACCCTGATTGGAAAGGGGATTCT
Organism: Protula sp. h YS-2021; assembly: GCA_949752745.1. Lineage (NCBI taxonomy): Eukaryota > Metazoa > Annelida > Polychaeta > Sabellida > Serpulidae > Protula > Protula sp. h YS-2021. The sequence continues at coordinate 22,755,590 of OX457029.1, forward strand.
TCAGGACCTTTGCACGAGTGGCGCCGGATGGGATGACAACGTTTCTGAAGATTTGGCATTGAGATGGCAAAACTGGACTGACAGTATGTCGGATTTGCCAAAGGTGGAAATCACAAGATGCATCAAACCCCGAAACTTTATAGTGGAGGAGACGCAGTTCCATCACTTCTGTGATGCCTCTTCCTTGGGATATGGATGCGCTAGTTACATTCGTCTGCTGAACAAAACCGGAAATCCCCATGTGTCATTGGTGTTTGGAAAGTCACGCGTTTCTCCTATAAAGTCTGTCACCATACCTCGTTTGGAACTGACAGCGGCTGTTTTAGCTGTCAAAACAGCCCAGCTATTAGAGCGAGAACTTGAATTGCCAAGTGCACGGCACTTCTTCTACACAGATAGCAGAGTCGTATTGGGATATATAACAAACAACTCTAGGCGCTTTCACGTATTTGTGGCCAATCGCATAGGTTATATCCTTTCACACTCTGACAGGAAACAATGGCATCATGTGCCTGGGACACAGAATGTTGCTGACTTGGCCTCTAGAGGCAGTCTAGTGAACGAGCTCCTTCAGTCCAGGTGGTTTAGCGGTCCTTCATTTCTGTGGGAGCGCACATTGCCACAGACACAGGAAGTTTATGAATGCTGCACCTCAGATCCAGAAGTTAAGGAAGTAATTGCTTTGGCTAGTACAGCCTCAGCAAAATTCGATGTTAGCCGTTTTAGTCATATTTCAGATTGGCTTCGGTTACAGAAGGCAGTGGCCTTGATATTGGCCTGGAAATCGTCACTGACGTCAAAGCACAAGCTTAAAACTAATCTTGTTGATTCAACACAGGCCTCTGACTTAGCTTCAGCAGAGGCACAAGTGTTGAAATTAGGGCAACGGAGCGAATTTCCTATCGAATATGCTGCGCTATCTGCTGGTCATTCCGTCCATTTATCAAGTCCTTTGAGCAAACTAGATTGCTTCTTGCAAGATGGTCTCATCAGAGTAGGTGGTCGTCTCCGACACAGCAGCATGCCTGACGAAACGATGCATCCAGTAGTCATTCCTAAGAAATCTCACTTGGCTAAGCTCATAGTAGCGTACTGCCATTCCAAGACTCTGCATCAGGGGAGGGGCACAACACTAAATGAAATCAGGGCATCTGGATATTGGATTATCGGTTGCAGAGATCTAGTGCATCGCTACATTCAGAGTTGCTTCACGTGTAGACGCCTACGTGCTGCCCCCGAGAGTCAGAAAATGGCAGATTTACCACGTGATCGTGTACAGCCAAGTCCAGTGTTTACCTTTTGTGGGGTAGACTTTTTTGGACCGCTCGTTGTTCGAGAGGGCAGAAAGGAGCTCAAAAGATGGGGATGTTTATTTACCTGTCTTTCTTCTCGCGCTGTCCATTTAGAAATTGCAAATGCTTTGACCACAAGCTCTTTTATAAAAGCCCTACGACGGTTCATTGCTCTCCGTGGTCCAATCTCCTTGCTGGGATGTGACCAAGGAACCAATTTCGTCGGAGCCAGTCGTGAACTAAAAGAGGCTCTTCGTGAAATCGAAGATGAGAAAGTAAAGGCTTTTCTGCTAAAGAATAGTTGTCTTTGTGAGTTCAGATTTAATCCGCCAACCGCCAGTCACATGGAAGGAGTCTGAGAAAGACTCGTACGCTCAGTGAAGAGCATTCTTTCTACGCTGTTGTTTCAGCAAGGTACCCAATTAGGCGATGAGTCATTGAGAACATTCATAACAGAGGTAGCTGCTATTATAAATGGCAGACCATTGACTTCGGACCCTTTTTCCGATCCGAATTTAGGTTTGCCGAGATAAAGGAAACCTACCTTCACCACCATTTCATATACACGGACGGATCTAAACTCGATAACAAAGTTGCTGCCTCAATAGTTACAAAATCAAATACCCTGAAAACAAGATTACCAAACGGCTCCTCCATCTTTTCCGCGGAGGTTCGGGCACTCCAGTTAGCCATGGAAATTGTCAAGATTAGTAGGTACAAAAAATTTGTTATCTGTGTCGATTCCTTATCGGTCTTACAGTCACTAGAAAATCTGCAAGTGTCGAACACAATGATTCTAGACTTAGTAGAACGTTATGAAAGGGCAATCAAACAAGGCAAATCCCTGGTATTTTGCTGGGTGCCAAGCCACGTGGGCATACCGGGTAATGAAGCTGCGGACCAGGCAGCAAAAGAGGCGCTAAACTACAACATATCCGACCTTCTCATACCATACTCCGATTTTAAACCCCATATTTCAAGTTATGTAAAAAACCTTTGGCAACAAAAATGGAACGAGCAAAGAAATAACAAACTCTTTCAAATCCAACCAACAGTTGGAGAAAAACACCTAGCTCTTGGCAGTATTCGCGACACAACGGTTATGCATAGAGTTCGAATCGGGCATACATACATCACCCACGGATATCTTCTGAGAGGCGATGTGCCTCCACAGTGTATTGGTTGTCAAGAACGTTTGACTGCAAAACATATTCTACTCAATTGCGTAGATTTTCAGAACATTCGTTCACGCTACTACAGTGTGAATTCCATGAAAGACCTTTTTACAAAGGTAGCACCAAGCAAAATTATTTCTTTTTTGAAAGAAATACACATGTACAGTAAGTTTTAAACTGAATTTAGTTGATTTTAGATTTATACACTACTTGTTTTGTCTATTTTAATCGATTTTAGTTTTAACTGACTCTTCGTATAGCAACAGAACTGACACAATATGATCCTAACGGGTTGCTAGTGTCGTTAAACCAATCAATCAATCAATCAATCAATCAACCGATCCGAATTTCCCAGAGCCCCTTACACCAAACCACTTGTTAACCATGAAGAGCAAAGTTATTGTCTCCCCACCTGGCGAGTTCCAACGTGAAGATTTGTACTCCTTTAAACGTTGGAGAAGAGTTCAATTTTTGGTTAATCAATTTTGGTTACGGTGGCGTCTGGAATTTGTACATATTTTGCAGTCTAGAAACAAATGGCGACGTCCGAAACGCAGCATTCAGGTTGACGATGTTGTTCTGGTTAAGGATGAGGAATCCTCGAGAAACAAGTGGAGGTTAGCTAGTTTGAAAGGTCAATCTTTCGGCGGATAAACGTGTTCGTAGCGTCCGGATAGTCCTAGGAGACCGAAATCTGACCAAATCTGGCAAGCGAATGCACAACCTCACAGAACTAGAAAGACCAGTACATAACCTAGTTCTTCTTGTAGAAGCAGTGTAACAGGTGTATATTTCTGAACAGCAGAAATGTAACGAGTCAATTGATATCGTAATTTATATTGTTTAGAAGTCTGTTCAATACTGAACACCATTATAACTTTTTTTGTTCTGTTATTAATAATAGAATGTATAATCAATATCGGTTCAATATTTATAAAAATTAAAGTAATTTTTGGGGAGCCATGTAATGGACTGGCAGTTATATGTGGTTATCCTTACACCCCTCGTTATGTGAAATATATATATAATTCCAAGTTGAAATTGTTTGTGGTAACCTTACATCCCTCGTTATATGAACTCGCCCTACCCACGTCATTTGTTTGTGGTCAGTTCCCTTACATTTGTGCCTTGTCATTCCAAAGGAATCTGTTCTGTTTAGCATGTGACAATAGGACTTAAAAAGTGTTGGTGGTACTAATGCCGGTAAGTTTATTTTTTTATAGATAAATATTAACATTGAAACATTATCATGGGATTTATATGAGTATTTAGTTTTAATTTGTATTTAAATTCATAGCTTTTTGGTTTAGGAACTCATATTAGTGTTTGTTCATTTCAGTGAACCTTTCAATAAAGAAGTACACGACTGCCACCCGCCTTTTTTTGATTAGCCCTCGGCCACAGGCCGTTACACTCCTACAGTTTTTATCCGATTTCATTTATTTTTGGTATCTAGTACGAGGCAGCCCTTGATGGGTCGGGCATGCGACTTGTGCTTTTTGACTCGATCTTGAATTTTGATTTTAGGGGAAATTTTTGAAGAAAATACCTCAAAATGAATCTTATCCTACAGTTTTATCCGTTTATTTAACTTGTGTTAATGTGTGGTTATTATTTAAACATGCACACTGGTCCAAAATATGAACCGCGCATCGACGCAATTTAAGTTAACATGCGCCGTGATCCGAAATGTGAACCGCGCATCAGCGCAAGTTAAACAAACATGCGCACTGGTTCCAAATGCGAACCGCGCATTAACGCAAGTGAAATAAACATGCGCACTGGTCCGAAATGCCAACCGGGCATCAACGCAAGTTAAATAAACATGTGCACTGGTCTAAAATAAGAAACGCGCATCAACGCAAGCTGAATAAACATGCGGAGTTGTCCGAAATGTGAACCACGCACCAACGGAAGTTGAATAAACATGTGCACTGGTTCGAAATGGGAACCGGGCATCAACGCAAGTTAAACAAACATGCGCACTGGTCCGAAATGCGAACCGGGCATCAACGCAAGTTAAACAAACATGCGCACTGGTCCGAAATGTGAACCGCGCATCAACGGAAGTTAAATAAACATGCGCACTAGTCCGAAATGCGAACCGGGCATCAACTGAAGTTAAATAAACATGCGCAGTTGTCCGAAATGTGAACCGGGCATCAACGCAAGTTAAATAAACATGTGCACTGGTCTAAAATAAGAAACGCGCATCAACGCAAGCTAAATGAACATGCGCACTAGTCCGAAATGCGAACCGCTCATCAACGGAAGTTGAATAAACATGCGCACTGGTTCGAAATGCGCAACCGGACATGGACGCAAGGTAAATAAACATGCGCACTGGTTCGAAATGCGAGCCGCGCATCGACGCAAGTTAAATAAATATGTGCACTGGTCCGAACAAAGAACCACGCATCGATGCAAGTAATCATGCGCATTAGTCCGAAATGTGAACCGGCCATCAACGCAAGTTAAATACACATGCGCACTAGTCCGAAATGTGAACCGGGCATCAACTGAAGTTAAATAAACAAGCGCAGCTGTCCGAAATGTGAACCGGACATAGACGCAAGTGAAATAAACATACGCACTGCTTCGAAATGCGAACCGCGCATCGACGCAAGTTTAATAAATATGCGCACTGGTCCGAAATTTGAACCGCGCATCAGTGCACATTAAAAAACATCCGCACTAGTTCAAAATGTGAACCGCGCATCGATGCAAGTTAAAGAAACATGCGCATTTGTCTAAAACAAGAATTGTGCATCAACGCAAATAAAAGAAACATGCGCACTGGTCCGAAATGTGAACCGCGCATCAACGCAAGTTAAATAAACATGCGTATTTGTCTAAAATAAAAACTGTGCATCAACCCAAATAAAAGAAACATGCGCACTGGTCCAAAATGTGAATCTCGCATCAACGCAAGCTAAACAAACCTGCGCACTAGTCCGAAATGCGAACCGCGCATCGACGCCAGATAAATAAACATGCGCACTGGTCCGACAAAAGAACCATGCATCGACGCAAGTTGAATAGACATGCGCAGTTTCCGAAATAAGCACCACGCATTAACGCACGTTAAATATATGCACTGGTCGGAAAAAAACACGCATCGACGCAAGTTATATAATCATGCGCACTGGTCCGAATTGTGAACCGCGCATCAACGTAAGTTGCATAAACATGCTCAGTGGTCCGAAATGTGAACCGCACATCGACGCAAGTTAAGTTGACATTCGCCGTGATCCGAAATGTGAACCACGCATCAACGCAAGTTAAAAAAATATGCGCAGTTTTTCCAAAGGCGAACCACGCATTAACCAGAGTTAAATAAACATGCGCACTGGTCTAAAATAAGCACCACGCATCAATGCAATTTAAATAAATAGGCGCAGTTGTGAAAGATAAGTTGTAAAATATCTTTATACAGTAAAGTACCACATATATAATTCCGTTTATTTACAAATGACACACGCAAAGCATAAACCTTATTGACATTGACATGACGCCTGCTGGGAACCACACAAGGGCACGGGCAAATATAAACCACCACATAAGTATTTTTTATTCTCAACTAATCTTGTCCGTGACCTACCACTTAAGTGCATTTCAGGCATATCAAATGCTACCACATAATGCAGCCACCACATAAGATACCTCTCGTTGGCCCGTCCGTCCGTCCGTCTGTCCGTCATCGCTTTTTTTTGTGCACGCCATTGGGGCCCTTCGGATTGGCGCCTATAGGTTTGGGGTGTCCGTCCGTCCCGTCATCGCTTTTTTGTACACGCCATATCTCCGCTTCTATTGCTTGTAGAGCATTGATAGTTAGCTTAAATGAAAGATCTCGACCTTCAGATGTGCCTTTTGGTACCTTTTGTCAGATTCGGTCATCCGGAAGTGGTCAAATTGACCAAAATGGACGATAATTGGGATTTTAAGGAAATAAGCTTGTACACGCTATATCTTCGGTTCTATTAGTCGTAGAACACGGAGAATAGGTTCAACTGAAAGGTCAGTTTCAAAAATTGACTTTATACCCCTTTGAATTTGGGGGCGGTTGGGACCTGCTCGTGTTTCACAAATGCTTACTTGTTATACTACGTTTTCATACATTTAGTCCCTTTTCGGTCAAATGGTGCTAATGGCTTTGGAGGTTTTTGCATTTAGGGATGATACTGTGTAATAAAATGTAAGTACTTATTCGTTAATCAAACCACAGCGTGACTCCATTATTTAATAAAATCTTTTCATTGTCTCATTATTTTAGGTTGTAAGCTATATAAATAAATCATTTTCTTGCCTAAGAAGGGAAAAATAATGAAGAATATAAAAAGTTGATTACTTAAAATAATATATAGATAGCCTGGTTAAGACTGAACCACCAACATTTTAAAAGGATTTGAATATCAATTAAATTTTAAAACATTTGAAACTTTCCGTTGTATCGAACTTTCTGTCACACTTTCTTGTGAGTAGAACACACCAGTAGGGCAGAAGACGTAATTATGTAAAATATGTATATGGTTTTTCTTTTTGTCTGTCGGAGGGATCTGTCAACTTTTAACGCATGTAGTAAAATTAAGAAAGTGGCATGACGTGATTACGTAAAAATCTTGTGTACCTAAGTTTTTAGTTGCTGAACATCAGATAAAGCTCAAATTTTGTGGGACTGTTGCTTGGTAGGTCCGAAAGACGGAAAATCGTATGGACTTGATACATTTATGGTTATTGCTTGGGTATGTCGAACGGCTGTGTCAACATTCGGGAACCCGGAGGGGGGGCGGCTATAGGATCGGCTTCCGTCTGTCCGTCTGTCCGTCCGTGTACAAAAGTTTGTGAACACCATATCTCAAGAAGTCCTGGGTGGATATCAGTCAAACTTGGTGTGTGGCTTCTATATAAAAGGTTCTCGACCTGATTAGGTTTTGATTACCTTGAACCCCACTTTAAAGGTCACCATGGGACTGAGAAATTTTAGAGATGTTAATGAAGAAAATGTTCCTTGTGAACACCATATCTCAAGAAGTCCTGGGTGGATTTCACTCAAACTTTGTGTGTGACTTCTGTATAAAAGTTCTCGACCTGATTAGGTTTTGGTGACCTTGACCCGGTTTTGGTGACCTTGACCCCACTTTCATGGTCACCATGGGACTTAGAAATTTGATGGATGTCAACCAAGAAAGTGTACCTTGTGAACATATTATCTCTAGGAGTGGATTTCAGAAACATAGTGTGTGGCTTCTATGTGAAAGGTTCTCGACCTCGGTTTTAATGACCTTGACCCCACTTTGAAGGTCACCGTGGGACTTTGAAATTTTACGGATGTGAATGAAGAAAATGTAACTTGTGAATACCATATCTGAAGAAGTGCTGTGTGGGTTTCAATAAAAGGTACATCTATTGGACAAAGATGTGGATAAATATAATTGTAGGTGTTGGAGAAGCTTGTTACCGTCAGATTTGCTGGTCGCGTCGATAATGTTTAAATATAGCGAAGTATTATGCTCCATTTCGACACACACCTAAGTATAACAAGAACTGTAGTGGAATAGAACATCTTTAAAACTTCGTGTGTGTATATAAAGTCGCTGGTGTAGTTTTGCAACACCTTTGAACAAAGAACTTACGATAAGCTATACATCTATTGAATAACGATTTGCATAAACAGAAATGTACGTGGTGGAGAAGCTGAGTCCTGTCCCATTTGCTAGTCACGTCGGCTATGTGTTTATTAGACCTATCCCATATTCAGAGAAAGGAAAGTCATGCAGGTATATATTTTCTTCACCACTTCTCAACAGAACAAAAAAGCTCTTAGTCTGCCTTTAAAATAAGAAATTACAACGGTCCCTGATCACCAGTATCACAAACGTTTCAACTAGCTTTTAGAGTTTTTAATCCAACGTCATGTAATGTCCAAATCCAGCCAAAATTAATTATTACGATTTCAAAGTTTTATTCAAATTTGCGTGTCGTAACTCCCGTCCCACCTACCTTACTTGTTACGTAAACTTTGTCAAATTACAATTCTGTTACTGACTTGGAATATAGTGTTAGGGTATGCAAAAGTGATTTTCTGGACAAGCATGTGTTGTTGTCGCGTCGTGTGTGAATGTGTGGTGTTTTGAGTGTTCTAAGCGTGCTTGTGATTCAGTTTGTGCCCACTCTGTTTGTTGTGGTGTAGGATGCGTCTGCTTTGTCAGAATGCAGAAAAGAGCCCGTTGGCGCGATCGTTTCCCTTCACGTGTTGTGAAATAATGAATAGTCGAGTGAATTTGTCGGAAAACTGTTTATGTGCCGCATTGGGTATAAAGCGTGACAGGACCGCTGCGATCGGTTTAGGATTTGGGGGATCTTGGTGTAGTGAACACGTTGGTGCTAGTTTCAAGTTCGTTTAAGTCCTTTTGATAGATTTTGCGCCATTCAAAAATTTACTTATATATCAAGTATATCGGATATCTTCAGAAGTCGATGACGAAATTTTAAGTTTCACACCGCATTGTGTAGAACGCGTCAAGATTGTGCATATGGCAATATTTTTTTGTGTTTAGACCTTTTCATTTTGTCGGTTTTCAGACGAGGAAAATTTTTATGCTACATAGCACAAACCTTTTATGTAGTTTTCAAATATTTAGAAACTCCGTAGACTGGAACCAATAGTGCCACTGAATAAACGAGGATGTGATCGTTTCAAAAACATAACTTTTTGGTCCGTATGTCTTTTGTAACATATGTTTTTGGGCAGCTATTTTCTCATTACATGTCTCCCCCTAAGGGAGACATATAGAGCATTTTGTGTGTCCGTCCGTCTGTCCGCCCGTCCGTCTGTCCGCAGTGAATTCTTATGAAATTAACGAGTGGATTTTTCTTAAAACATACATACATATTGGGTACATGTCTAGATGATACCCGTGTTGTTTTTTTCCGTTTCTTCAAAAATTCTGTTTTTGGCAAATTTTTGAACATAGAGGGGGGGGGGGGGGGGGTTCCTGCATTTTTTTCACTTTGGCAGGCTGTATCTCCAAAACTTCGTTGGATAAGGCTCAGATGTCGCAAGATGAACACACATGTAGCGCAAATGTATAGTGCCAAGTTTTTATTCATTTCCGCTGACATTGCACAGGGGCCCCTCGTTAATTCGTGCCCGGTTAATTCGGTCCCTCGGCTAATTCGTACCAATTCCGTCGGTCCCGATTTTGGAACCCATTCACTTCTATGTAAAAGTACGAATTAACGAGGACTCGGATAATTCGTCCCAAAATTTACCCTCAATATTTTTCTATTCTGGTCTTTTAACAATGCAGAGCCATACAGATTAGGCATGTCACACAGTTAAAACAACACGTTACTCAGGCATCTTGTGTAGCGAGATGAAGGAGTTGCACAATGCGCATTGTGGGGCAGTAATGATGGGGGCTTAGGGATTATGATTGACATGGTCTTCTCAATACACCGAGTGTCTTAGTGTGCACAGCGTTTTCACTGGCCACTAATCCGGAGCATCGTCTGCCACGTACTATGCAGGAGCTTAAGATCCCGTTTGTCTTCTGAGGACACTTCGCGCTACGGTGTGTGTATATAAATTGTGAACAGTGGTCATGCATTTCAACTTGCAAAATGGCATCAAAACGAAAACACAATGATTACACAATGAATCTTAAGTTCAAAGTGTTAAAGCAAATAACGAGTGGCTCAAAAACCAGAACTGAAATAATGACGGAGTACGGGGTACCTAAAAATACACTTGCTTCATCGATAAAGAATAGGGATAAAATAATCAATGGTGTTGAAATCAGCCAATTTGAGCCTGCTCAAAAGCGTGCAAGGCTTGAAGGTTCATTGTTGTTTTTGTCCATTCGAAAATTTGACCCCCGGTTAATTGGTACCCTCGGTTAATTCGTACTTTTTCCCTTGGTCCCGAGGAGTACGAATTAACGAGGGGACCCTGTATTTTTGGCAAATTTTTAAATTTGGGGTTTTTAACTTTTGTGGGTCATATTGTTGCGATATCTCAGAAACAGTTTATTGGATTAGGCTGAAACGTGGCAAGAACAACACATAGTGCAAATGTTTACTGCGAAGTTTTTCTTCATTTCCGGTGAAAATGTATTTTTGGCGAATTTTTTAATTTTTGATTTTGAACTTTTTTGGCCATATTGTTGCGATATCTCCGAAACGGTTTGTTGGATTAGGCTGAAACTTGGCAGGAAGACCTCACAAAAAGTGTAAATGTTTACTGCGAAGTTTTTCTTCATTTCCCTTAAAAATTTATTTTTTGCGACTTTTTTAATTTTGTAAATTTAAACTTTTTTGGCCATATTGTTGCGATATCTCAGAAACAGTTTGTTCTATTAAGGTAAAACATGGCAAGAAGAACTCATATGTAGTGGAAATGTTTACTGCGAAGTTTTTCTTCATTTTCTGTAAAATTGTATTTTTGGCGATTTTTTCAATTTTTTGGGCTTGCCAATGTTGTAATTTTAAGCAAGGAATTTTGTTCCACGTACTGATTTGGGGGAGGGGGAGACATATCCGTTTTTGTTTTAACAAAAACACTGGCCAGTCTAGTTGGTTCTTGGGTTAGGCGCGAAGCTGTTTGATTGGTTGCATTTTTAATTAGCGGCGGCTGTTCTGCCAGCAACTATACAAGGAACGCGCTTGCTGCGCCATCAGCAGTCGATTTCATGAAGGAATAGAGGCCACACGTCAGGTGTGAGTCCTAGAGGTGCAAAGGGAGTTGTTATTTGTGGTGCTGATGCACAGAGAGTTGTTATTACTGATAAAGTGTAAAGTAAGGAAAATAACGGATATTCAAGAGAGAGATTAGTTCACTTCCACAGCAGTTTTACTTGGATATAAAAAAAAAGGAATTTCAGAAATTATAGGATATTGCAATCAGTCTTGTGTCCGTTCGTTGCCATACCTCTTCGTGAAAGTCAACGACGCACAACGCTGGGACCCGAAGATACACGCGACTAACATATAGTCTTCAGTGATTGGGGGCCTTATACATGTATGTGGCCCGGTTGGGGGCTATGGCCTCTACGATGGCTTGTTTCTCAGTCACTCAGCAAAGGAGGAAGTTCAATCTTGTTGGGGCTGTTGCTTGGTAAGCCTGCAAGATTGTGTCAGTTTTGTGACGAGTTGAACGAACGAATACGACATATGACGTCATTACTTAAATATGTGTGCATTTTGAATTAGATTTTGTGTTAAAAATCTCGATAACAGCAAGTCGTACCGACTTTGTATGTATATTTTTTTGTCAGTCAGTCCTGTCTCTCAGCTTTTCACGCGTGTGGCGAAGGTAAGAAAGATGGAAAAAGATCTTTTATGCATAATATCTCGAAAACGGAAAGTAGTACCACCTTCCAACTTTGTATGTATATTTGTTGGGTCAGTCGAACGGCTCGGCCAACCTTTGACGCGTGTGGTGGAGTTAAGAAAGACTTCATTAACTAAAAATCTTGCGTGGTATATTTCTTCTTCAGTAGGCTCTTTAGTTACGGACGCATTGTGAGTACACTTTCGTTCTTATTACTACACTGGGGAACCCAGTGATTTCCAAAACAGATTATGTCTCCCCGACATACAGAGATATTTCGTATTTGTAAGTTCTGTCTGTATGTCTGTATGTATATATGCATGTATGTATGTGTGAGTCTGTTGTGAGCAAAATGTTGTGAGCAAAATGAAAGATATCTCGAGAACGAAAAGTCGGATCGACTGTAAACTTGATCTGTTTATTCCTTGAGTAAGTCGGATGGTTCTATCAACTTCTGACGCATGTTGAAGTATTAGGGGAGGCGTATGACTTCATCACGTAAAAATCTTGTGTGCGAAATTTCTCAGCCGCTGAACATCGGAGAAAATTCAAAATTTGGTGGGAATTTTACTTGACAGGTCCGAAAGAGTCTCTTAAATTTTGTCGGATGTGGAATGAACGAGTGCGGCCTATGGCATCATCACATAGAGCTTGTATATATTTTGAACAAGATCTTGTGTGCAAAATATCGCGATAACGGAGACTTATCGACGTCAAATTTTACAAAAATATTACGTGGGTCAGTCGGACCGCTCTTTCAAGTATTGATGGGTGTGGCATAATTAAGAAGCGTATGACGTCGTTACGGTCAAGTCTTACATGTAACATTATTCAGCCGGTGACTGTCGGAAAGATTTACAATTTAGTGGGAATGTTGCTTGGTAGGTCCGAAAGATTATGTCAAATTTTACCCAGAAGAACGAACGAAAACGGTATATGACGCCATTGAGTAAACTCCCTCGATAGCAAGTCGGATCAACTTCAAACTTGGTGTCGTTATTCCTCGTTAAACATTTAACTGATAGAAAGCCATCAATCACGTGAAAAAGTATTGCGTGGTATATTTTGCAGTCGCTGAATCTAATACCATCACCCCCACCCCCGCATACATTCCTCATTTTGTCGACTCTTTTGTTGACTAAGCACAGTTATTAGCCACGCTTGGGGTTTCAGCGTTTTCTACATGATTCTGCGATGGCCCCGCATTCTTTAGACATACTTGAAAACATTGACAGCACAACTACGGATTGCTAACATTTCGTGCTATTGACCCAGTTGTGCGTTACTTACCTGCAGCCATTACATAGTTGCCAAGTTGTTCCATATATGGGAGTAATGTAAGGGTTTGCGATGTTTTGCAGTACGTGGAGGTAGTTTTCACTTTAAAAGTGTGTCATTTAATATCTTGTATTATGACATCAAAATGCCCACCCCCTAATCTCCCACAGCGGTGAGGCATGTGTTACACAGTCATGAAGAATGCCTTTCTAGTGCTTGTTGGCCGATGGCAATGTATGAAGAAAAGATATACATTATAGCTGTAACTACACTTACAGTAACCTTGGTTAAAAAGATCAAGGTTGCATTTAGAGTCGTACCTACATAAGATGACCATGGGAGGAGGCGGGGGTAAGGTTTGCAAGAGAAAAAATCCTATTTCAGCAAACCTGTTTGTAAGGACTCTGGTCCTGACCACCCTCCAGGATAAAAAACGTGGGGTAAAACCCACCTGTCGTGACCACCTTCAAGACCCGGATAGAAAACTAGGATGAAAAGGACCTACAGAAAACCTGTTTTAACGACCTCCACCCGGAAACTTTTAAAAAAGCGGCATGTGCAGTTTTGCTTAAGGAGTTCGTAAAGTGGGTTAGGTTAAATAAGGTGCTGGACCCATCGTGGAAAGATACGTGGGGCAAACAGATACGTGATTTTGTTTGCAAAATAAGAAATTAAGTAGGCCTCAAGTGAAAGTATGCAATACAGGGGCCCCTCGTTAATTCGTCCTCGGTTAATTCGGTCCCTCGGCTAATTCGTACCAATTCCGTCGGTCCCGATTTTGGGACCCATTCACTTCTATGTAAAAGTACGAATTAACGAGGACTCGGATAATTCGTCCCAAAATTTACCCTCAATTTTTTTCTGTTCCGGTCTTTTATCAATGCAGAGCCATACAGATTAGGCATGTCACACTGTTAAAACAACACGTTACTCAGGCATCATGTGTAGCGAGATGAAGGGGTTACATAATGCACATTGTTGGGCAGTAATGATGGGGTGTTTAGGGATTATGATTGACATGGTCTACTCAATACACTGAGTGTCTTGGTGTGCACAGCGTTTTCACTGGCTACGAATCGTCTGTTACGTACTATGCAGCAGCTTAAGATGCCGTTTGTCTTCTGTGGACACTTCGCGCTCAGGAGCGTGTATATAAATTATGAACAGTGGTCAAGCATTTCAACTTGCAAAATGGCATCATAACGAAAACACAATGATTACACAATGGACCTTAAGTTCAAAGTGTTAAAGCAAATAACGAATGGCTCAAAAATGAGAACTGAAATAATGACGGAGTACGGGGTACCTAAAAATACACTTGCTTCATGGATAAAGAACAAGGATAAAATAATCAATGGTGTTGGAACCGGCCAATTTGAGCCTGCTCGAAAGCGCGCAAGGCTTGAAGGTTCCTTGTTGTTTTTGTCCATTCAAAAATTTGACCCCCGGTTAAGTGGTACCCTCGGTTAATTCGTACTTTTTCCCTTGGACCCGAGGAGTACGAATTAACGAGGGGCCCCTGTATATATCCTATGCACTGATGTTTTCTGCGAGTGGCCGTAATTTTACGCCATAATTTTAGCAAGTATTGGATTTTTATGCGTTGTGCATTTACTGACAGGTCCAGGTCAACAAGAAGAGATACTCCAAAACTACAGGTCGGAAGTTTTGAAACGTTTTGAAACAGATAGAGCACATATTTAAGGTCTGGAAGGTCGTAGTTTTCGGATTGATGAAAAATTGTCTAAAGGACAGTATTTGGTATTAGTTCACGTTTTGATATAATGTTGTCTGCTGGGTTTGACGTGTCGTCCATGCCTTTTTAAAATTCAAACACGGATAAAACAGACACAGAAAATTGCCAAAATAATTGACAAAATAACAAAATAAATGCAAAACTGAGCTTTTTTCAGATTTAAAAATGCAAAACTGGTGCAATGCAAAAATTGTGAATAAAACGTTGTGAAGGTGGTAGTAGTCAGTACCGATATGACAGGTCATCCGGACCTACCTGCATACCGCCTGCCAAGCAACAGTTCTATCAAGTTTCAGCTTTATGTGATGTTCAGCAACTGAGAAATTAGGTACACAAGATGTTTACGTAATGGTGTCTCTCTGAGGCTCTATTTAAAAAAAAACACAACTAGTCTAATGTCACCAGACCGCCTTGTTTAAGTAAAACCTTTATGTATTGCAGGGACTTGTGTTGGTTGTCGTGGACCTATCTGATCTGCCGAACAGCCTGTATTCGGAACTACCTAGCATCATAGGAGAACAGCGCGATGTCTACATTGTGGGCAACAAAGCCGATATTCTGCCAAAGGACTCCGAAGGTACAGTATTGTTTTCTTAACCCAGTGTCGGGCTTGTACATCAAGACCGATCTTTAAAAAATTGGTCTGATCAGGGTATTATTGTGGCGGCAGCTTTTTTATGTGGGATTTTGGGGGTTTCCTTGTCTGTCCGTCGGGTAGCATTTTCTGCTTTCGGTGTTTTCGTACCCGGTAATCTCTCCCTCCCTTTTACCCCAGGGGCCCTTTTCCTCTCCCCTGAATGCTCCAAACCGCTGTGTTGCTGGTTCTTTCTGCCTTCTTACCGGCATTTCCGTATCTATAAGTGTTTCGATCGGTATTTCCATATATATATAGTCGGACCCACTTAATATGAACACGGTTAATATGAAGTTCGCGTAATATGAAGTGATTTGCTTGGTCCAAATGTAAAATTATGACAGAAATTCACATCACATGAACATAATACAGGCTTGCCGGATCGTACTTTTTTTAAAGATTTAGTCTTTATTTTCGCATCGTTCTTTTTTTTGCCTCAAAACGTACCTTTTTTCTACAAGCGTACTTTATTGTTCTTTTTTTTAGCCCCAGCGTTTTTTTTTCAGAAGCAGGAATATAACAGTTGTTGAAAGTATGTGCGAATAAACGCTTTTAAGTTGAAAAATCGTATATTCTCCCAGGATTTTAGCCTTAATGTCTTGAAAATTTGGTGGAAGGTAGGGCGCATATAAGTTTCCACCTGGCTATTGCTTTCTTGGCAATTCGCCAAAAATTGGCGAAAATATATATTAGCGAAAAACCAGATCTTTTCCTTGTGGGAAATTAGTCTTACTGTTTTGAAATTTTAAGTGAAGTTAGCAGGCTTTACTACTACCTAGCTATTACTTTTTTTGGTGATTGACCAACGGGCTAAATTTTCCAGTAAAATCTTAATCTTGGTGATTGGCCAGCCGGCGAAAATTTTCAGTAAAATCTTAACTAACTGCTGAAAAATAGTCTTTCCGTGTTTGAATTTAAAGTGAAGGTAGCAAGAGTTACCACCTACCTGGCTGTAACTTTTTTGGCGATTCGCCAAAAATTGTCGAAAATATCGGTGAAAACCTTTTTTCGTAGCGTCTTAAGCATTTCCAGGAAGGCAATCTGTCTTGAAATTTTACGTGAAGGTACCAGGCGTTACTGCCTACCTGGCTATTACTTTTTAGACCAGCCGACTATGTCGGGCTGGTCTTATCCTATCAATAGAGGGGTATCCGTCGTCTGTATGTACGTATGTACGTGTGTAAACTTTTACTTAAAATGCTTTTTCTCCTTCAGTTTTGATTGGATTCCTCTCAAATTTTACACGAATGTTCTCTAGGTAGGCCTCTCTTTAAAAATTATTTTTTTGGCGATCCGCCCAAAATTGGCCAAATGAGGGACATTTGAAAGTTTTCTTTTGCCAGTTTTCAAAATGCTTCTTCTCCCACAATTTTGATCAGATTTTTTTCATATTTTACACAAATATTCCCTGGGAAGGCCTCTTTTCAAAAATTACTCATTTTGGCGATCCGCCAATAATTGGCCAAATGGGGGACATTTTTTAATTTTTTGGCATCTAATTTTAAAATTGCTTCTTCTCCCACAATTTTGATCGGATTCTTTTCCAATTTTGGATAGTTGTTCTCTAGTTAGACCTCTCTTGAAAAATTACTGTTTTTGGCGATTCGCCAAAAATTGGTCAAATAGGGGACATTTGTAATTTCGTGGTTGCCAATTTTCAAAATGCTTCTTCTCCCACAATTTTGATCAAATTTTCTTCAAATTTTGCACGAATATTCCCTAGGTAGGCCTCTTTTGAAAAATTACTCATTTTGGCGATCTGCTAAAAATTGGCCAAATGTGGGACATTTTTTTTAATTTTTTGGTATCTAATTTTGAAAATGATTCTTCTCCAACAATTTTGATAGGATTCCTTTCCAATATTGTACGTTTGTTCTCTAGCTAGGCCTGTCGTGAAAATTTACTCTTTTTGGCGATCTGCCAAAAATTGGCCAAATAGGGGACATTTGTGATTTTATGGTCACCAATTTTCAAAATGCTTTTTTTTCACACAATTTCGATCAGATTTTCTTCAAATTTTGTGTGATTATTCTCCAGGTATTTCTCTTTTGAAAAATTCCTCATTTTGGCGATCCGGCAAAAATTGGCGATATGAGGGGTATTTTTTAATTTATTGGCGTTTAATTTGGAAAACGCTTCTTCGACGACAATTTTTATTGAATTCCTTTCCAATTTTGTAAGATTCTTCTCCAGTTAGGCCCCCCATGAAAATTAATTTTTTAGGCGATCCGCCAAAACTTGAATAAACATGCGCATTGGTCCGAAATACGGACCTCGCATCGACGCAAGTTTGGTAAACATGCGCACTGGTACGAAATCGAACCGAGCATCGGCGCAAGTTAAATAAATGTGCGCACTGGTCCAAAATTGAAACCGCACGTCAATGCAAGTTAAATAAACATGCGTAGTGGTCCGAAATGCGAACCGCTTATCAACGCAAGTTAAATAAAACATGCGTAGTGGTCCGAAATAATAACCGCGTATCAACGCAAGTTAAATAAACTTGCGCAGTTGTCCGAAATGCGAACCGCGTATCAACGCAAGTTAAATAAACATGCGCACTGATCGGAAATGCAAACCCAGCAAAATAATACATACCAAAACATTAAACTTAAGTAGTGATGTGTTAGACGCGGCGTTTTCTTCTTTTCAAAAGGCACATGTGTTTGGTCGTTTTGATCGTTTCTGCTGCTTGAACTAATTGTGTATGTCCGACAGTACATGTCAACAGTACACATGTGTAGATACAATTTCGATACGTTGTTCGAAGTTATTTTTCTGGGAAAAAAATCTTTGTATGTCTTTATCGGTCTATGTTCGGGTCCGTTGCTAAATTAATTATTTAGCTAGCTCATTGCCATCTCGTCCTTTGAAGCTCAATTTTTCAGGGAAATTGCCTTTTCCAAGCACGCCGGATTTGGTTTTATCGCTTTTCGTTAGCTGGGGCTTTGTCCTTGGACAAACTTGTACAATGTGACTACCACTTTCGGCAACCAGACAAGCTTATTCATAGATTCACTAGATCTCGGCTGGTCACAATGTCCCTGGACATTCTTGTTTTGGTGAGTGGTCAAAAACTGATGGAGATTTTGGCGAAAAACAAAAAAAATACAGCAAAAACTTAACTTACTGCTGGAAAATAGTCGTACTGTGTTGACATTTAAGATGAAGGTAGCCGGAGGTACTACCTACCTGGCTATTACTTTTTGGGTGATTGGCCAAACATTGGCTAAGCTTGTGGCGCAAAGCAAAAAATATTAGCGAAAATATTGCCTAAAAACCTTTTTTTTTCGTAAAATATTGACCATTTCAAGGAAAGTAACGTTACTGCCTTGAAATTTTAAATAATGGCAGTAATCAATATTACCTAACTGGCTATGAATTTTTAGTGGTTGGCAAAAAACGGCGATTTTTGGCAAAAAACCAAAGAAATTTCAGTAAAATCTTGGAGAACTCCAGGAAAACAGTCTCCTTGCTTTGTGATTTTAAATAGCAGTACCACACATTACTACCTAAGTGATTGTTACCTTTTTAGGAATTTGCCAAAACTTGGCAGAAATATTGGCCAAAAACCAATTTTCTGTAAACAGTATCTCCTAGGGTTTTCATGGAAACATTCTACAATTTTGGTGGGAGGTAGGGTGCATCGATGTCCACCTATCTATTAGTTGTTTAAGGGATTCACCAAAAAATTAGCAGAAATATTGGAGAAAAAACGTAATTGTTTATTTATTATTATTTTGTTTTTGAAAGTTGTTAAATCTTCACTAACTCGTAGAAAATAGTATTAATGTCTTGAAATTGTAACTGACGGTAGCAAGCCTTAATATCTACTGTTACGTTTTTGGTGATTGGCTAAAAAATTCCCAAAATTTTTTGGCTAAGAACCAAAAAAAAAAACCCCATAAAATCTTGACGAACTCCATAACAATAGTCTGACTGTCTTTAGATTTCAAATAAAGGCAGCAAGCCTGACTGTTTAGCTGGCTATTACAATATTTGGTGATGCGCCAAAAATTGGCGAATAGTTTGGCGAAAAACTAAGAAGATTCCAGTAAAATCTGATCTCCAGGAAAATAGTCCGACTCTTTTGAAATTTCATGGAAAGGTAGCAGGCAATATAACTGGCTTACTTGCTATTACTTTTTTTTTGGTGATTGGCCAAAAAATCGGCGAAAATTTTGGCGAACAACAAAAAAAACTCAGTAAATTCTTTACGAACTCCGGGAAAATAGCCTCATTACATTGTAATTTTAGGTAAAAGTAGCGTAAACTACTGCCTAACTGGCTATTGCTGTCTTCCAATTTTAGATAAAGATAGCCATCATTGGTACTTACCTGGCCATTACTTTTTTCGTAATTTGGAAAAATTGGCGCAGATATTGACGAAAAATGAAACTCATACCACCGGAATGGCGATGCTGTCAAAGACTAAGCTACTAGTATAAACAGTCTTTGGTTCTGTCTTGAAATTTTGTTAAAGATAGTGGTCATTGGCCTTGCCTAGTTATTGTTTTTGCGTTATTCGGAAAAATGGTGGAAATATTGGTGAAAAACTAATCCTTACTAAAATCGTTACTAGCGCTAGGAATATAATGTTAACTTCTTAAAATTTTGAACTATAGGAGCGGAAATTAATACTTATGTGGTTTTATAACCCAGCCGACTTTGTCGGACTGGGTTAGTCGTATCCCTATAGGGGGCTTGAATGTATGGGCGTATGTTAAACTTTTTCTTTAAAATGCTATTCCTCATACAGTTTTACTTTAATCGTTTTGATATTATGCAGGAATGTTCCCTGGGTGGTTCTCTCCCCCCCCCCCCCCTGGCTATTACTTTTTTTGACGAGTGACGAAAAACGGACAAAATGGCGGCACTTTTGTGCCCGTTTTGATCCAGTTTTAAAATGCTACTCCTCCTACAGTTTTACTCCAATCGTTTAGATGTTACGAAGGGATGTTCCCCAGGGGTTCGCCTACCATGCTATTATTTTTTTTCGCGGTTCGCCAAAAACTGCCGAAATGGCAGAACTTTTAAGTTTGGCAAAAGCTGGAATAAATGGTAGTAAATAACTGAATTGTCATACTATTCATTTCTCTCAGTCTTTTTCAAATAGTTATAAAATTTTAATCGAAAGTTTCTTAGGTGCTTCTCCACCTGGTCTTTGCTTTTTTCGCAAATGACCAAAAAAATGCCGGTATGGGGGAATTTTAATAATTTTTTTCTAAAATTGTGTAAATGTCGGTAAATACATGAATCTTCAAAACCCAACCTCTCCAACATCCCTTTTCGGGCAGCTTCCACCCGGAGAAACACGTTTTTGTGTATTAAAATTATGAAAAAGTTACGTTCAGAAAGAAAGTACTTCATTGTTTGGCCTAACAGTATTCGTTTCAGAGTTTTTATCTCTTTCCGTATTCGGTAACTCGGCTGGGGCATGTCCTTGGACGTGCTTGTTTTGGTGATTTTATCGCCTCTTGAAATACGTACATCTATTATTATTGCCTTTGACAGCTGTTCTTGTTAGTCCCCCGCCGGGGGACTAAAGTTTTCGGGTTTGTCTGTCCGTCTGTCTGTCGACACCTTTTTTGTTAACACACTCAAGCCTACATTTTTCCACCGATTGTTAAGATTTTGTATATATGGGTAGTACTGGAACGAACAAGGATCGGTATTGTAAATGCGCCATGTCGGCCCAAGGACATTGGCCCAGCTGAACTTCATCAATTTTCGCAATCCTTACTCAGTCGAATGAGTTTTTTAACACACTCAAGCCTACATTTTCCCACCGATTGTAAAGATATTGTATCTATGGGTAGTACTGGAACAAACAAGGATCGGTATTGTAAATGAGCTGTATCGGCCCAAGGACATTGGCCCAGCTGAACTTCAGAAATTTTCACAACTCTTAAATACTGGAATGAGTTTGTTAACACACTCAAGCCTACATTTCTGCACCGATTGACAAGATATCTTAACTGTGAGTAGTATTAGAACCAACAAGGTTTGGTATCGTAAATGAGCCATGTCAGCCCAAGGACATTGACCCAGTTGAACTTCACAAATTTTCCCAATCCTTACTCAGTTGAATGAGTTTGTTAACACACTCAAGCCTACATTTCTGGCTCTATTGTTGAAATCTTTTAGATATAGGAAGTATTGGAACAACAAAGGTCGGTATTGTAAATGAGCCCTGTCGGCCCAAGGACATTGGCCCAGCTGAACTTCAGAAATTTTCACAACCCTTACATACTGGAATGAGTTTGTTAACACACTCAAGCCTACATTTTTTGAAACAATTGCCAAATGTTATACACATAGGTAGTATGAATGGTAACAAGAATTGGTATTGTAAATGAGCCATGTTGGCTTGAGGACATTGGCCCAGCTGGAATTTTAAAATTCACGAACATGATACGAAGGGTTGTAGTCCAACCTAACAAAATCAAATACCGGGATTGTACGCCGAAGGGGACATAGTCAGTTTCACTGACCCACTTGTTTATTCAAGAAAAACGCATACAAACTATTTCTGAGGCTTTTTTAGGACACTTTTTATCTTTACATTTTTTATTTTCAACATTTTTGGCGTACTTTTTTTGTACTTTTTTTCTAAAGCGTTCTTTTTTTTGTACTTTTTTTTGCCATCAAGCGTTCTTTTTTTTTTAGCAGTTTGCGTACTTTTTTTTAAAAACAACCTCCGGCAAGCCTGATAATATGAAGTTCAGCATAAGGTCCCATAGGCCAAATTTACTGCATAATCTGTTCGCGTAATATGAACTACATAAAAGGCAAAGGACAAAAACAAAAGAACCAAATACACAGAAGACTTTGAGTAAGTGTCAACATTGAACGCTATTGCTTATAAAAGGCATTATTGTGGGGCAATCACAAAAGGGTCGCAATTGCACTTTGCAGTCTTTAAGCAGATAAACAAGTCGTTTGATTCAAAGCTTTTGCGTAGCAATACCGTAATCAAACACTCTGGTATTGCAGTGTAAAGTTCGTGGTAACTGTAACACCCAAAAATGAGCACATAACACCAGCCTTAATCGAACTTCACTGGTTGTCTGTACCAGAACGTATTGAGTACAAAGTTGTCACAATGGTATATAAAGGACTATATGGTCTTGCCCCAGGATATATTAGTGAACTCCTAGTCCCTTGTGAACCAACCCGACCCCTCCGTTCAGCATCACAGCGTCTTTTAGTTGAACCACGATTCCACCTAAAATCAGCAGGTTATCGAAGTTTTGATGTTGCAGGGCCGAGACTTTGGAATAAACTACCACAAATTTGAGAGAAATAGATAATTTAAACACTTTTAAAAAGAATCTCAAGACCTTTTTATTTAAGAGATCATACTGCGTTTAATTAAAGCATTGTGTAATTTTAGTTTTCAAATCAGTATTATCTTACCTGCATTTAAGTGATATTTTAGACAATATCAGTATTATGTCAGTATTATGTTGATTGTGACCAGCCTCGGTGGCCTAGGGGTTAGAGTGTCCGCCTCGAGACTGGAAGATCGTGGGTTCAAACCCCGGTCGGGTCATACCTAAGACTTTAAAATTGGGACTCCTCCTTGCTACCCTGTGAGGCACTCCACATGTAAGGGTTAGAGGGAGGGCTGGAATGCCCCATTTCAGTATAATGTGGCAGGGGGATCCCGATATGACCATAGCAGTTGAAAGGGATCTAAAGAACAACACAATACACAAACACAATATGTTGATTGTGCTTTAACTATATTATTTTGATTATTGTAGCGCTTTTATATAGCTTAAAAAGCGCGTAAAAAGAGAAGTATAATAATAATAATAATAATAATAATAATAATAATAATAATAATAATAATAATATGAAGTTCGCGTAATATGAAGTATTTTGCTCGGCCCCGACGACGTCATATTACGCGGGTGCGACTGTATATATATATGTATATGTGACTTAACTCATTTGCTAGGCGTTATGAGTCTGCTCCCCAGACTGCGCCAAACCATTCTGTTGCTGGCTCTTTTTCTACTGCTCTTATGCATGGTTCCGGATCCTCCTGGATCTGGTCTGTCCGTCTTTTGAATGATCTTACTTTTGGTCTAGATTTGCAGAAATCGTGGCGGTAGCACTGTGATACCAGTGTGTTTGGTGGTTTTCTTGCGATGTGCCCAAGACATTTTAGTCATTTCTCACGGACCCTTTCGGTGATTGTTCTCAGAATGTGAACTAGGTCACGTATTTTTGTGTTGTTCATCCTTTTCCTCAGTGGGATTTGCTAGGATAGCTCGGAGACATCTCATCTTAAATGCTTCGAGTTTTCTTACGTCTTTGGGTTTTAGGATCCAGGTTTCTGAGGCATAAATAACAATAAGTGCTTGATATAGTCTAACATCGCTTGTTGTCTCCGGCTTTTCCACACGTCAAAATGCAGCTGAAGTGGGTGGTGTTCTAATTTTACATTTTGCTTCATTTCTTTTCACACTCCATTGTTTTGCATTCCGCGTCTAGTTCCTCCAGTTAGCCAAGGAGATGTTGTCGCTTAGGTAAAAGTGTTAGCCAATGATTTTAGTTCTGTCATCACGAACTCCACGAAGATATTAAACAGGTTTAGGAATAGCATACACTCTTGTCGTACCCCTACTTCAACTTTGAACCATTCTGTTAACAAACCGTTTATTACTACGGCGCATTTAGTGTGCTGATATAGCTCTTCGATGATCCGGACAATGTATAGATCTAAACCCATTGCCAACGTCATTTTCCACCGTGCTCTTCTGCAGAAGATATCGAACGCAGCATTGAACCGTGCAAAATTTAAATGTATTGGTACTGTGTGTTCCTTCGCCTTCTCTTTTATTTGTCGCACAGTGAGTATTGCATGTACTGTTCCTCTTCCCCCTGTGGGTTGAGGGAATCTTAAGAATACGCCCACTGCTTTCTGTTCTGTGCATGGCGCAGGAGGCAACTAATCGGAATTTCTTTATTTCTTTATTTCTCTCTTCTTTCACTATTTCTTTATTCTTCCTTCTTTTTTCCCACTTGTTTCTTTAGCAGGTGCGTCCTGGTATACCCATCCTAGTTGATGAACGGGGCGTTAAACACCAAACAAACAAATTGTTCCTTTTTATTGTCTGAATCCTAAATGACATTGTCTCAGTGAATTTACGGTTTTTTTCTTTCCTTCTGATGATAGGCATTCTGCTGAATATTTCGCGAAAGACTGGCAGAAATCTTGGCCAAAACCAACCAGTTTCGTTAAAATATCTCCGCCTAGGTTTTAATAGAAATGTTCTAAAATTGTAATAGATTTTGTAGTGATTCGCCAAAAATTGGAAGAAACATTTTTTCGTAAAATCTTTATTAAATGAATGAACATAATCTCACTGTCTTGAAAGCTTACGTAAAGGTAGCAGGTATAATTACCTGACAGGCTATCTATTATTATTTTACTTATTATTTTATTTTCATTTTTATTGTGATTAGCCAAACATTGGCCAAATTTTCGCAAAAAACCAACAAATTTGAGGCGAAGTCTTAGCTCACACCGGAGAAATGGCCGTATTATCTTGACTTTTGGTTAAAGATAGCGGTCTTGGTACTTAGTTGGCTATTACTTTTTTCCGTAAAACTTTGACGGAAACGTCGGTGAGAAACCAATTTCCTGTGAAGATCTTAACTAACCCTAGTTATACAATCTTGGTTTTGTTATTGAAGCGAATATTCGTAGCTACTTTGCTATTATTATTGTTGTTGTTATTATGACCCGCCCGGTGACAGCCGGAGGGCCATATAGTTATTGACTTGTTTGTGCGTGCGTGCGTCAACGCACACACTTCACATACCGCTGGAGACGTTTTTGTATGATGAAATAAGGTGATTTTGAGGAGAAAAAATTTTCGCCCGTTGTGCGTGTACACTCATAGACTGAGTTTTGTCAACTGAATATGTCCTAGGGTTTTGCTTTTGCTTTTGAAATCCATATGGATTGCTAGTTATGGGACCTAGTTGTGGACCTCCCCGTTTGGGCGGCGTCGGTTTTTCCGTCGGTCCGTGAGAGAGGTCTGAACATAGGCCCAAAACGCATATTTACCTTAATTTGCGTATTCTGTAGACTGAACTTGTCCTAGAGTTTTGCTTCGATCAACCTGAAACCTATATGGATTGAAAATTTGTGGGACCTAGTTGTGCACCCCCCCCCCCCCCCTCCTTTTGCACCGGCGTCGCTCGGTCCGTGAAAGTGGTGAATATAGGCCCAAAACGCATAGTTAGCTTAATTAATGGGTTTTGTGGACTGAACTTGTCCTTGAGTTTTGCTTCGATCATCCTGAAACCTACATGGCTTGAAAGCTTATGGGACCTAGTTGTGCACCTCCCTTTGGGACCAGGTGTCGTCCGTGAGAGAATTCTGAATATAGGCCCAAAATGCTTAGTTAGCTTAAGTTATGGGTTTTGTAGACTGAAGTGGTCTTAGGGTATTGCTTCGATCACCTGAAACCCATATGGATTGAAAGCTTATGGGACTGCTCTCGGTCGGTCGATCGGTCGTTCGGTCGTGAGAGAGGTCTGAAGTCAGGCCCAAAACGCGTAGTTATCTTAATTTATGTTTTTTTTTTGGTAGACTGAACTTGTCCTGGGGTTTTGGTTCGATCAACCTGCAATCTATACGGATCGAACGTTAATGGGACCTAGTTGTGTACCTACCCTTGGGCCGACGGTGGTCCATCCGTCGGTCCATGAGAGAGGTGCGAAATAGGCCAACAGGCGGGCCATACGTGCTCCGACGGACACATTTCTAGTTTTCATATTTATCTTTTTTAGTTATTTATTTATATTTTTACTTTGTCGCAAAAAAATTGAGAATATATTGGCAGTCTTTTGTTGTTGTGAACTCGTTCGTAAGTTGATGAAAATAGCCTTACTGTCTTGAAATTGTGAATAAAGGTAGCAGACATTACTACCGACAAAAGACCTCGCGACATAACGCCTCGCGACAAAACGCCTCAAAATGTAAAGTGCGACAAAACGCCTCACTTTTTTAAACAACAATGTGGATCCATTATTAAATATTTTTAATATGAAATTCTCATGCTTCTTTTTTCCACAAATTAAGCCAGTGATTTATTTTAAGTTATTACCTCATCCGGATTAGGGTCGTGATTATGCATATTTAGAATTTCCGGATCCGTCATTTCTAAGGACGTTTTAATAGTTCCTTTACGAGCTATATTTCGCCGAACACAAGACCACGTTATGAACTTTCGTTCATTTTTTTTCTTGTTGTACATATATCCGTTATGCACGACTTTTGGCTTGCCTTTATTACTGGTAATTATCTCCATTGTAGTTTTAAAATACTCTGACTTACCTCCTGAAATCCACAAGCATTTATAGTACTAAAAACGTGTGGGGATTAGGTGTTAGCTACATCTGTGGATTAAGCAACGTTAGCATTTGACTTGTTTTTCAGCCAGTCTTGCGACTTTCGAGGATTAGATGCCATGCAATACTCCGATATCTCTGACATTGAGTGACTCTGATCGGACTACACTTTGAATGCAAGACCAGCAAAGGAAGCATTTCTTTGTTTTTGCTCTTCTTCCTTTGTAGAACAAAATATATAACAAGCATTTTGGCGTAGAAAAAATGAGCAAAAATGTCAGAAAAAATGGAAAAACAGTACGAGCAAAAATTCAGAAACAAGTTCAATGACAAATGTGTAATAGGCGAACAATGAGTGTACGATAAAAAGTAAGAAAAATGGGGGGAAATAGGGAGTTTATACGAGTGTGGCGTTTTGTCGCAGTTTACATTTTGAGGCGTTTTGTCGCGAGGCCTTTTCTCGTGAGGCGTTTTATCGCGAGGCGTTATGTCGCGAGGCGTTTTGTCGCGGATTCACCTGGCTGTTGTTTTTTGCTTACTGTTATTTGGCCTTCTATTGTGATCTAAAGCGTGTGAGTAACTCGTTTCCCGTCACGAATAAGTTCATAATCCCAAGAGATTTCAATGCCAGGATAGGCTCCGATAATCTGGTATCGCCCAAGATGCTTGATAGCTAAGGCATTGGCAAAGCTAATTCGAATGGTCATATACACCTTTCCAAATGGCAAAACATAAGCTGGTCATTACCAACATGCTATTCTGTCAAGGGGATAAGTACAAGACAACATGGACGGTTTTAACATTGGCAGTTTGGGGGCGAAACGTGGACGCAGTATGGGAGACACATACGTCAACTAGACTCCTTCAACATGAGATGTCTCGGCAGAATATATGGTATCAAGTGGCAAGATAAAAGTATCAAACCGAAGTCTTTACCCGCACTGGCATCGAAAGTATATAAGTAAAACTCATCAGTAGTCAGTTGCGCTGGGTTCGACAAGTTAAACACATGGACGACTCTCGCATTCCGAAAGCTATGTTGAACAACTGAAAGAGGGATATAGCCGTAACGGCTGCCCTTGTCTTCGATACAAAGACTTTCTTGAGGACATTCTGAAGACGTGCCATATAGACACAAAGCACTGGGAGCGCGAGGGCCAGTACAGCGGTTTGTGGAGACACATGTGCCATGTAGCAGTGAACAGCTTCGACAGAAATGAACAGATGGTGTGGCACAGAAGCGTAGGCTGAGGAAGAGCAGGTCAGAGCTGACTCCCACTGCAGGCGGTTACAAGAGCCAGACGTGCGGGAAGATGTGTGCATCCAGAATAGGGCTGTCGTCCGCGTCCACAGGACTGATGTTGCCTGACGCTCATTCATCAAAACCGATGAGAGACACCACTGGTTTTCGTAATTTCGAAAATATTGGCAAAAAACATTTCCTACTAACATCTTAATTAACGGAAGTTATGTAACCTTACCGTCCTAAAATTTTGAAAATAGGGAAGCTGGCATTCGTACTTACTTGCCTATTATTATAGTGGTAATATTATTATTATTATTATTATTATTATTATTATTATTATTGTTGTTGTTTTATTTTATTACGTTTTTTTTGTGATACGCCAAGAGTTGGAGGAGATATTGGCGATTTTTTTTCTCGCAGTCTCTACGAAGTCCAGGACAATTACCTTACTTTCTTTCAATTTCAGCTTAATAGGGGGGGGGGGGGGGTAATTCGCCAAAAATGATCGGAAATTTTAACTAACGCTAGCTATAGAATCTTAAAATGTCGAATCAGGGAACTTTCGCACATACTTTTTTTATTGGTGATTCGCCAAAAATTGGACGACATATTGGCTGAAAACCACATTTTCAAAGAAAAATAACGCCAGGAAAATCGCCTTATCGTCTTGAAATTTTGAGTAAAAGTGGCCAGTATTACCACCTCCTAGTGGCCATATTCAAAGAGTGAATTTACAGTTAACTGATCCCCTTCATAAAAATAATTTAAATAAAAGCGTACCGCCTTTTATATTGTTTTTAGGCAGCCTGGAAAAAAGGGTAATTACAGAAAAAATGTTGGTAGATTATAAAAGCACAATTTTAATCAATTGTCACAGCTTGAATCGGTCCTATATTTTACACATTTATCGTTGTAATATATGACCAACGTTTTATACACGATACATCAATGTTATATATCATATAGTGTGAGGCTTGTGCGATCTAGAATTCTATTCATTCATTCAATAATTGTGAAATCTCGTTAAACCGACATCGCCGGGACTGAGCAAAAACACTTTCGGTTAAACGATATGTCGGTTAAAAGGTACTGGCTGTTTGAAACTCGTAAGAAAGAAAAACTCTCCATATCATATTTTATTAATATGCTATACCAAAATACATGATATTACACTCTTGATACTTTCAGGATTGTTTCTATCAAAATATTTAACAACATTTATCAGTCGAAATGCAATATTTAAACTTTTTTAATTAAGACGAACTCATTACGCTTTTAAAGTATTTCACAGCACACTGTAAATTAAATACAATAATCACCGCCATTTATTCTGCATTTTGGTGTACCTGAGTAAATAAATTACAATCAGGCTGTCTAATCAAGACACAACTAGCAAGCACTGAAACTGAACTTTCTTAATTACAGTGATTATACTCAATCAAGGCAACTCACACGCTACTGAAAATTAATCGATATTTCTAATTACAGTAAAACTATCAAATTCGGCTAAGACTAATCGCTTTGCAACACAACTTAGCACTCTGCCTATTACACATAATATTTCACGAATTTAATCGACAGTTGGTATTTTCTGAAAAAAAATCAGTCACAACCTTTTGTTTGGTCTTTTCTGGCCGTTTCTTTTCTAGCATGTCTAGCAACACATTGATATGGTTGAAAGCACTATCCACATCTGTGCATGTACCAAATGTTCTGCGAATGTCATTGAGCATATCCATAGCTTTTGGGATGGAAGGTGGAGGCACATATGGTTCCTCCTCCTCGTCTTTATCCTGTTCAGCTGAATCGGCACAATTCACACTGTGCACGATGTCGTCGTTGGTCACAGTTTCAGTGCAAATGTCTACACTATCGACTGCAACGTATGCTTCGAAATCGATAGTATCCATACTATCCGGTACATTATCCGCAGTGGTCGGAATGACAGTTTCTCCCGGAATCGCTCGAACCGTTGTTTTGTCCGGTTGGGGTCTTCGCCTTCGACGATGGCTTGTTTAAAAATAAATTTAAACATATAAAGGAAGATTAGCCACCTTAGTCACCCCTTTCATCAACGAGGTCTGTGACTTGTAACTATAAGACAGTTGATTTTTTTAGCTATAAATCTGAATGTTAATAATAAAATTACATAAAATAAAAAAATTGTCGCACTTCGACCATATTCGAAGTATTGATATAAAATCTTGTAACCCATTTCTTAATTTAAGGTCCATAACATAACATAATTTTCATCTATTTAATAAATACTTCTAGTATTTACGTTGGTTGTTTAGCCTTTGCAAACAGAATTAAGTAGAAAATTACGTCAATCACCGTATACGAATATGAATGGCATAACCACAATGTGAAAAAATTTCTACACAAATATGCAGTCTTACCAAAACGAGCTACGTAAATTTTAAAAATAAAAATTTTTGTATTAAAAATACGAGCTACGTTAATTTTGAAAATAACAATTTTTGTATTAAAAATAAAACAATAAAAGTTTGATAGGTCAGTCAACAAACGGATAAACTGAGTGGGATAAAAAAAATCCCGCTTATCCCGCTGAGTGATCTGTTAGAAACCATTAAGTCCGAAAGTAAATTGATAAATTTATCCAGTTTAACCAAATAAGGCCATCTGAAAATTATTTGCGCGATGTAACAAGATCAGCTCAATTTCGTTTCTAAGTGAATAGTTAATCTGCAGTTAACTCATGAATACGACGTTGTTTTTTTTTGGTGATTCGCTGAAAATTGGTGGGAATTTTGGTGAGAGAATTCGGTCAAATCTTAACCAACACCAAAGAAATTTCCTTACTGTCTTAGCATTTTAGTTTATTACAGCGGTTATTGTTGCATGGCCATTACTTTTCTAAGTTTTATCATTTGAAAACTTTGTTTGCCCCCAACCGGGGAACCGGAGGGGGGCTATAGGATCGGCTTCCGTCTGTCCGTCCGTCCGTATGTCCGTCCGTCCGTCCGTATGTCCGTCCGTGTACAAAAGCTTGTGAACACCATATCTCAAGAAGTCCTGGGTGGATTTCGGTCCAACTTGGTGTGTGGCTTCTATATCAAAGGTTCTCGACCTGATTAGGTTTTGGTGACCTTGACTCCTCTTTCAAGGTCACCATGGGACTTAGAAATTTTACAGATGTCAATGAAGAAAATGTACCTTGTGAACACCATATCTCAAGAAGTCCTGGATGGATTTAAATCAAACTTGGTGTGTGGCTTCTATATAAAAAGTTCTCGATCTGATTAGGTTTTGGTGACCTTGACCCCACTTTCAAGGTCGCCATGGGACTTGGAAATTTGAGGGATGTCAACCAAGAAAGTGTACCTTGTGAACATATTATCTCAAGGAGTGGATTTTTACAGATGTGAATGACGAAAATGTACCTTGTGAACACCATATCTCACCTACCTTACTTGTTACGTAAACTTTGTCAAGTTACATTTCTGTTACTGGCTTGGAATATAGTCTACAGCGATTGGGGGCCTTATACATGTATGTGGCCCCGGTTGGGGGCTGTGCTCTCTACGATTGCTTGTTGTGCGAGTTTTTGCCGTAGCCCACGGTTAATATTTCGATAAGCATACAGTTAATGAATACAAGGCCAGGAAGATAATTGTGTAATGGCGAATTGCGTACTTAGCTTACATGTTATTTTAACCCGTAAACAAACGGTACTTCACTTAGAAGTTAAGATGCATTTTTTAGATCAGCCGACTATGTCGGGCTGGTCTTATCCTATCAATAGAGGGGTATTCGTCGTCTTTATGTACGGATGTACGTATGTATGTATGTACGTGTGTAAACTTTTACTTAAAATGCTTCTTCTCCTTCAGTTTTGATCGGATTCCTCTCAAATTTTACAGGAATGTTCTCTAGGTAGGCCTCTCTTTAAAAATTATTTGTTTTGGCGATCCGCCAAAAATTGGCTAAATGGAGGACATTTGAAATTTTTCGGTTGCCAATTTTCAAAATGCTTCTTCTCCCACAATTTTGATCAGATTTTCTCTAAATTTTGCACGAATATTCCCTAGGTAGACCTCTTTTGAAAAATTACTTATTTTGGCGATCCGCCAAAAATTGGCCAAATGGGGGACATTTTCAAATTTTTTGGTTTACAATTTTCAAATTGCTTCTTCTCCCACAATTTTGATCGGATTCTTTTCCAATTTTGGATACTTGTTCTCTGGGTAGACCTCTCTTGACAAATTACTCTTTTTGGCGATCCGCCAAAAATTGGCCAAAAGAGGGACATTTTTTAATTTTGTCCCATTATGAAAGAATTGAAAGAATGACTCCTCATCAGCAACAACTACACCGAGCAAGTGAGCGAATATTTTCTCCATTCAGTTACGGCTTTTTTTCATTCCTGTCTTTTTCGCCACTTGTTCCTTTAGCAAGTGCATCCCAATATAGCCATCCTCGTCGCTGAACGGGACGTTAAACACCAAACAAACAAACAATCTAGGTAGGCCTCTCTTGAAAAATTACTTTTTTTACGATCCGCTGAAAAATGGTCAAAGGGGGGGGGGGATATTTTTAAATTTGCTGATAGTCTATTTTCAAAATATTGCATCTCCCAAAATTTGGATCGGATTCCTTTCCAATTTTGTGCGATTGTTCTCTTGGTGTTTCTCACTTGAAAAATTACTTTCTCTTTTTTGGCAATTCACCAGAAATTGGCCAAATTGGAGGGGGGAGGGGGCATGTATAACTTTTTGGTAGCCAGTTTTCGAAATGTTTTTACTTCACAATTCTGATCGTATTTCCTTCTAATTTTACATGGGTGTTCACCAGGCTTTCTTCTCTTGAAAAGTTAGTTTGTTCCACAATCCAAAAGAAAACTGGTTAAATGAGGGGCATTTTTTAATTCTTGGGGAGCCAGTTTTCAAAATGCTTCTAGTTGCCCGATCTGGATCATATTCATTTCGAATTTTTTACGATACTTATTGGGTAGGCTTCTCTTGACAGTTTTTGGTGATCCACCAAAATTGGCCAGATAGGGGACACTTTTCAAATTTGTTGGTACCCAATTTTTGAAAGGTTTTCCCCCCACAATTTTGAGCGGGTTGTCTTCAGATTGAGCATAAATGTTCAGTAGGTGGTCCGCTTTTGAAAAGCTTCTTTTTTGTTTTTTGCCTTCTGCCAAAAATTGGCTACATGGGGAGCATTTAAAGAAATTTAGTAGCCAGTTTTCAAAATGCTTCTTGCATACTTTTGGATCATTCGTTCAAATTTTGCATGATTGCTCCCTAGATGGTTCTGTCTTCAAATTGTTTTTTTGATCCGCCAAAAAATTAGCTGATTTTATCCCGTGCAAACAAGGGATATAGTTGTGAGCGTGTCTGTCTGTCTCTGCGCCGGAACCACATGGTTTTGCCTGCGCAAATTCTCAAAATCTTTTTGAGATACAGTTGTTATTTCTTATGCAGTGAAAATATATATATTGTAGGTGTGCAGCGTAGTTTGAAATAGGTGAAAAATTGACAAAATGACAAATTGTCAAAAATTGCCAAAAATTGGACTTAGCAATTGTGCGATATTTTGTCTGCACCACTTCAAATATAAACATTTGACATAGTGGAATCCAGGACAAAAGCAAAAAGTCCCTAAAGCAAGAAACGTATGATAACCTGTTTTAAAGCTTTATTGAGCTTTATCCCGGCGATAAGGTCCTTGATCATTACTGCCCTGTCATAAGGTCTCCAAATGAATTTAGGGCTAAAACATTCACATAGCAAAAAAAAAAAAAAGAAAAAAAGTGCGATAAACTAAATTAACGCTTTATTACGCTCCACACTGGCCATAATGTCCCTGGCCACCGGTCACCGGTCATAAAGCACCCGCTCATAAGTTCTCCGGCATAAGGTCCCCAAATAAATTGAGTGCCAAAATTTGTCGGAAGTTGAGTTCAGGACAAACGTCCCCAGCCAGAAATTCCCCAAATTAATTTTGGGCCAAAACGTCCCCAAAGCTAAAAAAATTATGATAACCTAAATTAATGCTTTATTAAGCTTTTCACCAGCTTTGAGGTATGGCCATAATGTCTCCGGCCACAGGGTCACCAAATGAATTTAGGACCAAAGCGTCGCCAAAGCAAAATTTTGAACGGATTCCATTGTAAATTTGTACAGATTTTCCACAACCGGGCTTAACAATATGAAAGCCATTTTTGGTGACCATACAAGCCTATTGATACATGATTTACTAGATCTCGGGTGGTCACAATGTCCCTGGCCATTTTATTTGCGAAACAAATTGGTACAGAAAAATAAGGAAGCTGTGTGATATCACCAACACCCCCACTCCTAGCCCCCTTCCCTCCTTCCCCGTTTTGTCGGCTCTTGTTAAGGGAGCAGATTATTGTTAACTACGCTGGTGATTTTTTCAGTGTGTTCCAGATGATTCTCAAGTGTTCCTGCATTCTTTAGACTGTTTGAAAACATTAACAGCTTACTGTCGACCCACTTTTGACCCTTGGCTATTTCTTTGTCTGTGGCTATGTCATTGCCTGTAAATGACCTTTTTGTGCGTTACTCATCTACAGCTGTTACGTGCCACCGAGTCAGAGTCAGTGGTAGTTGTGGTGTATTGTGAAGTCGTTACCTCGCCTGTCCCACTGAGGTGAGTCATGGTTTTGCGCAGTTGTGAAGAATGTCTTTCTAGTGCTTTTTGACCTATGGGAATGTACGAAGACAAGGTAGTATATCATGGCTACAACTACACCTGGGGTACAGACCGTTACCGTAACCTTGGTAAAAGGGTTAGGGTTGCGTTTAGAGTCGTACCTACATTAGATTGGGGGGGGGGGGAGTGGTAAGCGCAAAAAAAAAAAAAAAGAATCCCCCTTCAAAACCGGGATAAAAAGGAGTAAAGTAAAACTTGTTTGTCTCACCAAACAAGTTGGTGATTGAAAGTGTAATATAAGGCTGTGCTGTTATGTTGTGTGTGCACTGGCGGCTCTAGTTTGAGCCAGATTTTGTGTGCAAAATATCTCGATAACGGAAAGTCGTATCGACTTCAAATTTTATGTGGGTATTCCTTCGGCGTACGACGTCCTTTTTTAAAATCTCGCATGTAAGATTTCTCAGCCGCTGAACATCGAAGACAGTTCTGACTTTTTTTTTTTTTTTTTTTTTTTTTTTTGCCTAGCAGGTCCAAAGATTCACTCAAAGTGTGTAGTGAGTATAATAAACGAAAACGGCACATGACCTGATCACGTAAAATGTGCATATAATTCGAACAAAATGGGTATTCCTTGGGTCAGTCGGACGGCTGCTTGAACTTTTGACTTGTGTAGTAAAATTAAGAAAGGCATCATTACGTAGAAAGTTATCTGTAAGCAAAAAAAATCTCGATAGTGGAAAGTCGGATTGACTTCAACGTTGGAGTAGTTATTCCTTGGATAAGTCGCACGGTTTTTATTAAACATTGAACTCGTGTAGAATATTAAGAACTCCTCCCCTCCGCACACTTCCCTCCTCCCCCGCCTTCCCCGTTTTGTCGGCTGTTTTCTTAACTGAACAAAGTTCTTAACCACGTTGGGGATTTAAGCGTTTTCCTGAAGATTCTCGAGTGGTCGTGCATTTCTTAGACTGCTTGAAAACAGCTGCAACATTGATATCGATCCACTTCTTAGTTAGATTCTTCATCCACTTAATATTCGAATAAAAAAGACTGCTCCAGAACCTGTTTTAACGACCACCTTCAAAAAAGATGTCACGTAAAACTTGTTTGTCGTGACCCGTTCCAGATTCGAAGAAAAAGACGTACGGTAAAACCTGCATGTCTTGATCAACTTCAAGACCCGGATAAAAATTTAACGTACAGTAAAACTGCTCTGACAACCAACTTCCAGACCGGGATACAAAGGGCTTACAGTAAAACCCGTTTTAACGACCACTTTCCAGATTCAGATAAAACAAGACGTACAGTTAAATCTGTTTTAGTGACCACCATCTATTTTTGTTTATTTTGGAATTTCTGAGTGATGATTATGTTTGCAGAAATGAATCTTTTATTTCAGTAATAAGAAAAAAAATGGAAATGGTTATTAAGGAATTGGGGTTTAGTCGAGGAGACAAACAAAAACAAGAAACTAAGTAGGTGTCAATTGAAAGTGTCTCAGTTGAAATATAAACCTGTGTGTGCACTGGCCGCTCTAGTTAAATATGGACCAGCTTTGTTTGGAACCACGAAACTGACCTTACAAGTGCTTTGTCATTGCAACCAATATACCAGTACAAAAGCATGGCCGTATGTAGGTCGGGTTCTAGACTTTTCATTTACAAAATTTTGAATAAATACTGTCTCTAAGCCATGTTCCTGGAAGTGGTTTTGGTGACAATCGGGCTTCTTCATAAACACTCATAAAGTAGAAGCACTCTTAAAACACTTAATGCTGATAATGTACGTATCAGGTGACTGGATCAATTCATATGATTTCAAGTACGATCTGGGGAATTTTCGCTTCAAGTTACATCCAGATCCTTGGGAGAAATGCCGAGAAAAAAGGCATAATTTCCCG
Organism: Protula sp. h YS-2021; assembly: GCA_949752745.1. NCBI lineage: Eukaryota > Metazoa > Annelida > Polychaeta > Sabellida > Serpulidae > Protula > Protula sp. h YS-2021. The sequence continues at coordinate 22,792,223 of OX457029.1, forward strand.
TAGTTCTATAAGACGTTTGATCGTTCAACAACATTTGAGGTCATTATGTGCAATAACAATGATGTACATCATTCTAATACTTCACAGCAAGCAATCTGCATGTCTAGAGCGCAAGAAAGCTCCAGCTGATGTCTGGGACCACATGCTCGCTGTCTCGGGCTTCTCCCAAGCGACCCTGTTCTATCCAGCGCCAGTTATATTCATAAGGAAACAAAATACGTGTTGTTCCTTGTTAGAAATCTTGTGACGTTGACTAGAGAATGTAGTGCAGCAGTTGTTAGATTAAGTTGACTGATAAGTATGGCTACTTGAGATAAGGTGACAGTATTCTGTTACGCCATGTAGTCGGCTGATGGCGAAACGTGGTGCAGGAAATCAGGTTTTAATTGCAAAACAGTTTTAACTTTAAAATTTCCCGAGAACCGAACAGAACAAAGTTTTAGATGTCAATTTTATGCTGTATAATACATTATAGTAAGATAATAATATAATAAGATATAGGTCATGACCCAGAACCTAATTTTTGATCGAGACATTATGTATGTACATTTTGTATAAAAACATATAACATGCAAATATGTTGATTCCTTATGGTATGGGAAATTTTTAGTGTAATTGCAGAAGCATATTTTGCCCAAAATCTGGGCGATAACTAAAAAAATGATACAGGGGCCCCTCGTTAATTCATTCTCGGTTAATTCGGTCCCTCGGCTAATTCGTACCAATTCCGTCGGTCCCGACTTTGGGACCCATTCACTTCTATGTAAAAGTACGAATTAACGAGGACTCGGATAATTCGTCCCAAAATTTACCCTCAATTTTTTTCTGTTCCGGTCTTTTATAAATGCAGAGCGATAAAGATTAGGCATGTCACACAGTTAAAACAACACGTTACTCAGGCATCATGTGTATCGAGATGAAGGGGTTGCATAATGCGCATTGTGGAGGATAGTAATGATGGGGGTCTAGGGATTATGATTGACAGCGTCTACTCAATACACCGAGTGTCTTAGTGTGCACAGCGTTTTCACTGGCCACTAATCCGGAGCATCGTCTGTCACGTACTATGCAGGAGCTTAAGATACCGTTTGTTTCTGTGGACACTTCGCGCTCCGGAGCGTGTATATAAATTGTGAACAGTGGTCAAGCATTTCAACTTGCAAAATGGCATCAAAACGAAAACACAGTGATCACACAATGAACCTTAAGTTCAAAGTGTTAAAGGAAATAACAAGTGGCTCAAAAATCAGAACTGAAATAATGACGGAGTGTACCTCAAAATGGCTGGTGTACCTAAAAATACACTTGCTTCATGGATAAAGAATAAGGATACAATAATTAATGGTGTTGAAACCAGCCATTTTGAGCCTGCTCGAAAGCGCGCAAGGCTTGAAGGTTCATTGTTGTTTTTGTCCATTCGAAAATTTGACCCCCGGTTAATTGGTCCCCTCGGTTAATTCGTACTTTTTCCCTTGGTCCGGGGGAGTACGAATTCACGAGGGGCCCCTGTATAACTCGCAGCGTGCAGTGGGAAAAAGCCGTCTTTGATCGTTTTGCATCAGGGGTGAAGGTCACGCATGTGTGTGATTCAGCATTGGCGAAATGTGCACGAACAGACTGTTCCAAAAAAAAAAAAAACACGAAGAAAACAAAAAAAAACAAAAAAAAAGAAAAACAGAAAAACAGAAAACAGTAAATAGTGAAAAGAAAGATAAATAAAGTATTGCAAACAACACAGCTTGAATACGTCTTATAAGCCGAGTAGTGTTTGGTTTTTGTTGCTTAAGGTTTTATTTGCTGAGCAGGCATACGCCGTGTTATCTATTTACGCAGTGAGAGCTCGCACAAAGCTGAGCAACGGTGTTCTATGATGTGCGTTAAATGCACTACATTTACTTGCAAAATACACTCTTTTCACATGGCGTTTTAACAAAGAAAACGAAATCGAAGACGAAAACAAAAAGTGACATGCACACGTATCAAGAAGAAAACAAGGACGAACGGCTGCGCGCACAAATTCATATAACTCTTGCAAGCCAAAGGCTTGTCAAGTGTTAAATAGAACTAGAACCTTATTTCGCTAGCGAAATGTTAAACACTTGACAAAAATTAAATGCAAAAATACTTCCTTCAATGGGTTATTTCTTGAATAATATATTGCAAACAACACAGCTTGAATACGTCTTATAAGCCGAGTAGTGTTTTGTTTTTGTTGGCTTAAGGTTTTATTGACTGAGCAGGCTATACGCAGTGTTATCTATTTACGCAGTGAGAGCTCGCACAAAGCTCAGCAACTGTGTTCTGTGATGTACTTTAAATGCACTGCATTTACTTGCAAAAATACACTCTTTTCACATGGCGTTTTAACAAAGAAAACGAAATCGAAGACGAAAATAAAAAGTGACATGCACACGTGTTAACTAGCCATATTTTGAGCTTGTTGAGCAATGCGCAAATGGGTATAAGTTTGTAGTTTTTCTCGAAATTTCTGCCCTTTTTTCCTTTTTTTGTTCTTCTCTTTTTTTCGGTCTCGCAGTACGGAGGACGACGAAGTTTGGCACAGAGATAGAAGTTGACGAGATGTCCTCAAATTTGTTTACCTTGACCTTGAAGGTAAAATTCAAATTGAGGTCAAAGTTTTTTTTTTTTTACCTCAAAACGGTTCCCAGAAAACTTCTACAGGGTTTGTCGTAGAAAGACGGCATTTGGCGGAGACATAGAGGGTAATGAGTTATCATGAAATCCGCAGAATCTTTTGACCTTGAAGGTCAAGGTCAAAGTGAGGTCAAAATATTTTTTTGAAACGCCTCTTAATCACCAAAAGTAGCCATAAAGGTGCTAAAATCCCAGTTTGAGCACACAAAAGGTACTCAGTAGGGGGTAAACTTTCATCCTTAATGTTGACCTGGAAGGTCAAGGTCAAAGATCACGTGACCTCACATGTCGCTATCGACAGGCCGACATGTCTCGAAGCGATTTTGACCCTTTGGGCCTAAACAACGTTACGTTAGAGGTACCTCGGTGACCTTCACCTTCTGGGTCACAGTCAAGGTCAAAAACCGGAAGTTGACTATTTTCTCGAAAACGGTTAGAGATAGAGCGATTTTGAGCTCCTTTTCGACCCTTTGGGCCTAAACAACGTTACATAAGAGGTAGGTCGGTGAACTTGACCCTCTGGGTCACGGTCAAGGTCAAAAACCGGAAGTTGAGTATTATCTCGAAAACGGTTAGAGACAGAGCGAATTTGGGCTCATTTTTGACCCTTTGGGCCTAAACAACGTTACATAAGAGGTACCTCGATGGCCTTGACCTTTTGGGGTCACGGACAAGGTAAAAAAACCGGAAGTTGACTATTATCTCGAAAACGGTTAGAGAGCGATTTTGAGCTTATTTTCGACCCGTTGGGCCTAAAAGACTATATGTAAGAGGTACCTCGGTCACTTGACCACCTGAGTCATGGTGACGGTGAAAAACTGGAAGTTGACCACTGTCTTGAAAACGGGTAGAGATATATCTATTTTGAGTTTTTTTCGACCCTTTCAGCCTAAAAAGCGTTATGTAAGAGGTTCCTCGGTGATCTTGACCATTTCCGCCATGGTCAAAGTAAAAAACTTGTAGTTCCAAAAGCGGTTAGAGGTATCGCGATTTTAAGCTTATTTTCGACCGTTTGGGCCTAAAAAAGAGGAGATAAGGGAAGAGGTAACTTCACCTCCTCGTTCATGGTCAGTTCTGAATTTTCGGAGTTCAGAATCGTATTTTTTGTGACCCCAAGTGTAATTTTCGCTACTCGGTAGCGAAAACGGTCTAGTATTTAGATTCAAATACAACAAAAGCCTTGGTTGTGCCTGACAATGCAGAGCAACTGAGATTTGCTCGGCGAGTTTCTGCAGTTCAGTATCAGTCTGTTCTTTGACACTGGTATAATCAAAGCCCTCAAAACAGTTAAAACCAAAGCGCGAAAAACGTAGAGGCGATGAGCACATAACTCAGGTCTCAACGAAGTAAAGATAACTTACTCCCCCCCCCCCCAAACTTATATGGACTACACCGCATATGGGGCAAGATAAGGGTCCGGTAATTCTATAAACAATCTGGGAAAATGTACCGGTAAAATATCGTGTTCACTAAGTAGAGGTTTGTTAGCCCCCAACCGGGGAACCCGGAGGAGGGGGCTATAGGATAGGTTTCCGTCTGTCCGTCTGTCTGTCCGTCCGTGTACGAAAGCTTGTGAACAGCATATCTCAAGAAGTCCTGGGTGGATTTCAATCAAACTTGGTTTGTAGCTTCTATATAAAAGGTTCTCGACCTGGTTAGGTTTTAGTGACCTTGACCCCGCCTTGAAGGTCAACATGGGACTTAGAAATTTTAGGGATGTGAATGAAGAAAACGTACCTTGTGAACATTATATCTCAAGAAGTCCTGGGTGGATTTCAATCAGACTTGGTGTGTGGCTTCTATATAAAAGGTTCTCGACCTTATTTGCTAGTCACGTCGGTTGTGTGTTTAATAGACCTTTCCTTTCTTCAGAGATAGGAAAGTCATGCAGGTAAACATTTTCTTCGGCACTTCCCAAGAGACAAAAAAGCTCTTAGTCTGCCATTAAAATAAGAAATTACAATAGTCCCTGATCACCAGTTTGACCTACCTTTTGGAGTTATTAATCCAACGCCATATAATGTCCAAATTCAGTCAAAACTATTTACGATTACACAATTTTATTCAAATTTGCGTGTCGTAAATCCCGTCTCACCTACCTTACTTGTTACGTAAACTTTGTCAAATTACATTTCTGTTACTGGCTTGGAATATAGTCTAAAGTGATTGGGGGTTTTATACATGTATGTGGCCCCGGTTGGGGCTGTGCCTCCAACGGTGGCTTGTTTGCACTGACATTGACCATTTGGGACCCCAGCAAGTGTTTACTGTTCAGAGTATAGAGGTGTTCACTAAGCAGAAATTGCAATAAAATGCCTATGGTTAAGCCAGTGGCAACATTTGGGACCCAAAAAAATCGTTCATTATATAGAGGTGTTAACTAACGAGAGGTGTTCACTAACGGAGGTTTTACTGTAATTGGCCTTTTTGTGCGCTACTCAACAGCAGCTATTACGTGTTTTCATTTGGTGGCCATGTTGTTTCATATATGGGAGTAATTGTGGAGGTCCATCTCGTTTGCTCAACAAATGGTGGAAAATTGTACTGTTTGCTCACCAGCGTAAAATTATGATGCATTTCAATTTTTATCAGATATTTTAAACATCCGCTTCCTGGTTAAAAACAGTCAATCAAAAAGTTATAGTCAAAGGTTGTGAATTTCCTACTGCTTTGCTTTTAGGGGAATCGAAATTTATTTATGTATTTTGAGCAATGAACAGTTTGTGGGGGGGGGGGGGGGGGGAGGTATGGTCTTGTAAATGTATGTGGCCCCGGTTGGACAGTTCTTGTCCGTTGTGAATTGCGATTATGTAGTATGAATTACGGTTATAGATTATGAATTATGGGCTCCAGACCATACCCACCTACCGATGATACCCCCCCCAACAATACCAGCCATTGGACCATACCCCTCCCCGTGCCAATACCCGCCCCCCCCCCCCCCCTCAACCAGAATATTTCCCATTTTCAATGCTACAACAAAAATGCAAAAGAAAAAGTACAGCGTTTTATTTACAGCGACATGTTTTATTTTTCTCCAACACTATGTTAAATCTTTACATAGATATATCGAGTCTGCGTCTCATTCACAGTCAAACCTGCAAGAAGGTAGTCCAGTATTTGGTGTTTGCGAAGTCGCCAACAATGTTCCTAATTCGTGAATTGATAATTGCAGTTATTGAGCGTATGCATTAAATTGCATTTATAAAGCTTTTAACCAGATCACAGTAGGTTTGGGGAAACGGGGCACTTTTTTGTGACCACTTCCGATCCTGCTCGCAAAAGGTTTAAATGAAGGATTAACATCCCTGGACACTGAAACTAGCAATAATTAGCGAATGGATGAAAAATTCGCACGCAAACCTGAGGTTTTGTACCCCCACCCTAAAAATTAAAAAAATTCAGTAAAATGACAGTTTAAATTTGTATTTTGCCGAGACTAATGTAAATTCTTTCAAATAATCTGTTGTGTTCGTCATCACAGATGCTTAATAATACAGGTCCGACATTGAAATAATTTTTACCCGGAAATTTGTTGCTTTTCGGTAATTTTTCGTAAATCTAGGTTTTCTTTAGGATAGATATTTTCGTATACAAATTTAAAACCTACTATTAATTCTGTTATTGCAAACATAAAATTCTCCCTAAATTAGCGATATTGATCGGGCAAGTTATTATACGAATTTCGTAGGAATTTTGTGAAATCCCTAACACATAATCCCTGTAACATATACTATAACACCCTTAGGGAACGCCTCCTGTTTTAGAACAACATCCGTGACGGAACAAGCTTTGGTTCTAGTTGCGGTTTCTTCATTAAAAACTCAATTTAAAACATTTATTTGGAGGACGCCTCTGTGTTTTCCCAAGTGTAATGGAGGGGAAAGTTTTCAACTTGTCTGTCCGTCCGTCAGGTGTAGTATACCATCTCGTGTCCGCACTGTAATTCGAAAACTATTCATGATTTTATCTTTTTCGTTTTGCATGCTGTTAATACAACGTATATTGAAGGAGTGCAACTTGTTGTTACATTCGATTTGATGAAAAATTGTCAATGGAGGGGTATAGTTTTCAGCTCTATTTATTGGAAGCTGCACTATTTATTTGAAGCAAACCACATCTGTCAGGAAGAAAGTACTTGGAGTGAAGTTGTGCAACGGTGGGTTATTTTTTGATTTTGCAAAAATCAGTGAAAATTTACGTTTTTGGATTTAGTCATTATTGTATCCGAATTTGTGTGCGCCATATCTCTATCATTATTCATCGGAAGTAAACCAAATCCAACAAGAAGAAAGCATACGTAGGGAACTTGTGCAGCAGCGCGTCATTTTTCGAAAAGAGATGCTGTGGATACTTTTGTTCCCAGAGTTGATACAAGAGATCGTCTTGAGCTTGAGAGTTACATGCATGTTGCATTAGGGAAAGGTAATGGTAAAAAACAATGGTATATTACTAATATAATATTAGATACTGTACAGAATGTACAGAATGTTGACCTGGAAAGATTGTCGTAAATCATTCGCACCGCAATCGAAAATCATCAGACACGCTATGGTATTAACCACGAATACCCGATACTAGAGATGTATCAGAAGACCAGATTCTTTCCGTTCAGCCCCGTGGACACAGGGGCATGCGCTCAACAAGGATTCAAACATTTAAAATGGAAAATTTTGCAGAAATACGTTGAAGTTTTACCGCTTTAAGCAAGAAAAAAATTGTCCTGACCAGAACAAAACTGGCTACTCCGCGTTGCTGCTTGTATTTTTTATGTGAAGTACTTATGGCATAACAAAAAATTGTTATTAAAATCCACTCCGCTTTGAGTTAGTGTAAAGCTCTTTATTTGTTGCTAATCATTTCATTACACTGCTTCAGCACACATAAATTAGGTTTAGAAAGAAATGAAAGAGATCTGGAATAAAAGAGTAAATTTGAGTTACAGTTCTGGTCGATATTTTGATTAAAATTGGCATTTTTCTCTCCCCAATTTAAGACTCAAGTTGGCGCGCGAATTTTCAACCGATTTTCAAACGGTTTTCGGTTTATGCGTCAGTTATGATTGTAGTTTCAAAAAAGATTTTTGCGAGCGAGATCCGAAGTGGTCGATTTTTTTCCCCCACCCCTAATCACAGAGGATTTTTTTATGCACAATAGCTTTGGTATGGTTATGTCTGATCCTAGGGAGGGGGTGGGGGTATTGTCGGGGGGGGGGGGGTATCATCCGGGGTGGTATTGTCCTAGACCGATGAATTTTAATTATGGATTATGAATATGGATTATTATTCCGTCGCCCAAGGGGAAGGGGATATGGGATTTGGTTAGTCCGTCTGTCCGTCCGTCTGTTCGCGTGTCCGTCCGTCACGCTTTTGAGTAGTGGTCTTGTATGCACAACTCCTCCGAACGGGTAAGTTAGCCAAAGTTGAGGTCGAAACTTAGCATATTTTTCGACTATAATGCTGCTGTAATGGCCAACTTTGAACTCCGGATAAAAAGGACATGCAGGTACAGAGTCAGAAGGTGATTATTTAGAGTCAAATAAAAGATTTGTTTTTACTTCACACTTTAATAATATAAAAAAAAAGAGTTGCCATACACAAATTTTATAAGGTGCGCATCTATTTACGGGTTACAGTGTCACTGATATTAATATGAAATAATTTTGTCCACACAATTCTTGTCCGTTCTTCATAATGCGTGTAAAGCATTTACACAGAGGCACTTTTGGGAGAGCAAACGTCCGTAACACAGGTTTGTTTTTTACGTTGCCCTTGATTAAGAATCCTCCCAGCAATAAGAGACTCCCATGTTCACTACAGCATTGAAATACATTGAGTAATTCGAACAGAAGTAAGCTTTGTACTCTTGAAACTCATGCCATTGTCTTAATTAGGCTTGATCACCATCGCTACGAGTATTGTGTCATTATTTCAATCACTTTGTCCTATTGTCCCCATGTACTTGGAGGCAATGAACACATAACTCAGGTTGCAACGCAGTAAACATAACTAACCCATGCTAACATGGGCTACATTGCATATGGAGCCAGTAATTGTATAAAAAAACTGGGAAAATGTACCGGTAAAATATTTTGTGTTCACTAATTACAGGTTTGTTTCCACTAACATTGACCATTTGGGACACCAGCAAGTGTTCACTGTTCAGAGCACAGAGGTATTGATTAACGAGAAATTACAATAAAATACCTATGGTTAAGCCAACGACAAAAAATATTTGGGACCGACAAAATCGTTCATTATATGGAGGTGTTCATTGACAGAGGTTTTACTGTAGTACAAACTTGTTCAAATAAAACCTTTTGAAAGGGCTGTCGGGGAACATTCTTTTTTTGTTTACAAAAACAACTGCTAAACGGCTGACTAGTAAAAGATTTTTTGACTTGTTCGGATACCCTGTTGTTGGTGAGCATTGGCGAATAAAATTATTCCGATGGGCAAGACAGAATGTAACTATTTAACTATTTGTTAAACTGGAAATTATTTTTGATGGAGGAGGGGGGAGTAGAATGTGAAATTGACCCGCTCAGGTAAAGTGGAAGCATCTCTGGCTGTGACTCAAGTTAGACTAGAACCTCATTTCGCTGTGAAATGTTAAACACTTGACAAAAATTAAAACGCTAAAATACTTCCTTCAATGGTTATTTCTTAAATAATATGTATGCCTGCTCAGTCAGTAAAACCTTAAGCCAACAAAAAGCAAACACCGCTCGGCTTATAAGATGTATTCAAGCTGTGTTGTTTGCAATATATTATTCAAGAAATAACCCATTGAAGGAAGTATTTTTGCGTTTTATTTTTTGTCAAGTGTTTAACAGTTCATTAGCGAAATGAGGTTCTGGTTTCGCATGGCGTTTTAACAAAGAAAACGAAATCGAAGACGAAAATAAAAAGTGACATGCACATGTTCAGATCAAGCTCTTCATAAGTCCCAAGTTCCATGGTCCTTGGGCCCATAGTGTCTGGGAAGAAGAAGACACAAAAAAATCGGAAAACTGTCAAGAAGAAAAAAGGACGAACGGCTGCTCGCACAAATTCATATAACCCTTGCAAGCCAAAGGCTTGTCAAGTGTTAAAAAATAGGCTCAACCACTCGTCGTGATGAGTTCGACGCGCTCGCCTGGTAAAAGTTAACGCATAAAAACACGTTAAACAACGAGACGCAATAGCAGGTGATACGCGCCATGGTCAAATTCATGAGCACACAGTCGTCACCGTCAACATTTTAAAAAGAGCAGTATTTATATAAGATTTACGTTTTGATATTAATATGCAATGGTTTCCAAATACTGTGCGAGTAGTTGTTTATGGATGATTCTGATGTGTACATAAATGTTGGATTTTTTAGGACCTGCAAATTTGCGTGGTCAGGTGTAGAGAGTAGTATATCTATTAATTTTTAAAAAATAACAGGTTCATTTCATATGAACCTCATGGTCAGTATTACTGCAAATTATAAAGAGCTGCGTCAGACTGCCCGGATGGCGTACTGATGTTCGTGTGCGCTTCCAGAGACTTGGCTGATTGGTCTTGTGTTGCCATCTGGTGGCGTAACTGGTGAAGCGGCGTACCAAGGAAGCGCTTCAGTTTCTGCCAGAACCTGGCTTGCCTAACTGGATCATCGGACCACTCGAGGTACATTCTGGACGCGAGCAGAGTGCGAAGATAACTGCTCATCTCTAGGCTATCCGGCGGATCCAGGAGGATTACTGCCGATGCGTAGGGTTTGCACTTCACCATCATTTGCCACTCATAATTTGTGTATTCTCCCCGGAGGAAGCTCTTGCTTATGATGGCTACCGCCTTGACACTTTGTTCCATTTTTTCCACTATTGTGTCAACAATAGGGCCACCTATCAGGAAGTCGCGGTCACATACCATCAAATCATAAATGCCATTTCCGTCTCTTCTGTCCAACACCCTCATAAAGGTACTCCGCACAAACTTGAAATCAGCGTAGCTGTACGATACAAAGACATCATATTGCAAGTTAGGGTTGTTTAGGTTGGGCGGGGGTATCGGCGCAAGGTGGTGTGGATTTAGTGGGCTGCATTCTAGACATAGAAGGTGCGGGGTACCTTCGGAGTTTTCAATTATATTGATGTTTCCAAACAGACAGGATGGGTGGAAGAACCTCTGGCAAGTGCTGCAGGTAGTCATTTCGCGGTCGTACGGCATATGGCAGATGCAGTGCAGCTCCATCTTGTACCAGGCTTTAATACTGTTTGCAGGCACGTGGCGTCGCATCGTTGCAATGATGTTGGCGTCGTGGTCGCTAAATAGCGTACCGAATGCAGACAGACGCCCTGACAGCTCTGGTTGTCGCACGTGGCGTCTTGTAGCGTCCGAGGTACGTGGAAATTGAGTGAGCTGCTTCTTGCGCAGACATTCTGTGATGTGCTTCCTAAGTGTGAACCCGCTGCCGTAGTTAGCTGTTGCCGGATCGCGCCCGTGCAGGATATCGGTGGCGAATGCCATGACGAGAGGGCCCGTGTCTCTGTGGCACAGAGCCTGCTGAACATTCATTACTTGCACGATCAGATGCCCCGTGTCAAGGTTTGTGTAGCGGATTTGACTTGCAATCTTACACTTGAGCTCGTGTGAATGGCTTTCTTTCATTAACGGGTCATACACGCGTATCACAGCTCCCGCGAAGTCAGTGGTCGATAACAAGACCCACTTTGACTGGTTCTTATCTTTGGATAGTATTTGTATAAAACCTGGGGGCTGCGGTGGAAATATTTCCGTCTTAAAAGCTATGTCTTCGAAGCCTTTGGTTAGTGGGAATTGCCTCTTACAAAGCCTCATGAACTGATTAATCGTTGATACACTGTTTGTCATCTCTGTCTGCAGAAAAGTACTGTCAATATATGTCACCGATTTTATTTGTTTTGGATTAATTGGCGGCAGCCTATCTCTACGAGTCTGGGAAGTTTGTGGAGTTTCCAATAAATGATGGCCAGATATGTCCACGGTTCCCTGATTGCCCAGTAAATCGAGAGCGGTTTTGCCTTCGCTGTCCACGTGATCAATGTTTGCGCTGAAATCAATGATTAGCTTCATGAGTTGCGTATTTTTCCTGAGCGCTGCGCAGTGGAGCGGAGTCCGCGACAAGTAGCCCTTGCGATTGGGGTCGGCCCCGAATTTGAGTAAGACTTCCGCGACGTCCACGTGGCCGCGCGTGCAGGCAACGTGCAACGGCGTGTCGCCTGCTAAGTTTTCTTTCTGCAGTTGAGAGCCATTTTGAAGGAGAAAAGTAACCACACTGCAGTCGCCAAACGAACATGCACAGTACAAAGGTGTTTCTCCGTTGTTGTTTCTGATGTGAACAGATGCCCCGTGATTCAAAAGTAGTTTGACCATTGGCAAAGAGCCCTGTGAGCTGGCAGCTATAAGGGGGGTAGTGCCATTGCTTGCCCTCTCTTCTACATTAGCGTTATGTTTAAGTAATATATCCGCCACTTTCGTGAATCCTTTTAACGCCGCGATGATGAGAGGACCGTAGCCGTATTTAGCCGTCATGGCCGACACCGGCTCGCCGCGCATGCACAAGAGCTGCACGATGTTCGTGAAACCCCAAAAGACAGCGGAGATGAGTGGACAGCTGTTGTATGCATCGTCGCGTGTTTCTGCGTTCGCACCTGCGTCGAGCAGTATCTTTGCACATCGGAAGTGACCGTATATGGCGGCCGAATGCAGCGGTGTGAAATTACCATGGTCGCGACTCTCCAGATTAGCGCCTTTGTCCACCAGATATTCAACCACACCGTGTAATCCAGTTTTGGAGGCGCGGAACAAGGGTGTTTCTCCGTACATATTTCTCTCCTCAGTATCGGCGCGTGTCTCCTCCACGTGAGCTATGAAGGCCTGTGTGTCACGCGCCTCTATCAGCTCAAACAGTTTACTGTTTGTATCTGCTCTATCCATCGCCATTATTCATTTTTATGCTAGTTTTATAGCCTTGTGGCTGAAGTGATCATAATTTTAGTTATCTATTCATGTCGCAAGCACAAAAATCTTAATTGTAATATCGCTGTTGTTAGTCTGGTAGTGGATATTATTGCTTGATGTTTTTTTGTTTTTTTTTTTGCATGTGCTCGCGTTACTTTAGAGCGCACCGCCTCTTGATCCGTACTGTGAGACTGATAAGAAATGACTGCTTAGCGAACGAACTCTGCTTCATTATCAAGCTTTCACTGATAGAAGGTGATAAACATAAAATGCATATTCAATCACTAATAAGAGCCTGAAGTGGGTAAAGATAAATTTATTTTCAAGAATGATCCTGGCCTGAAACCTCTACTGATGAATTCCTCAGTGCAAGGTCTCATAAAAAGGTCTCACAAAGTGGTATTTTTTTTTTTTTTACAGTGAAGTGCATTCAGCGGTTTTTTTGTTTAATTTTGTCACCCCAACCAAGGGGCGACATATATCGTTTGTACAATCTGTGTGTGTGCGAGTATGTGTATGTGTGTCAGTCTGTTGTGAACAAAATGTGTCTAAGATATCTCAAAAACGAAAGTCCGATCAACGTCAAACTCGGTTTTTTTTCCCTTGGTAGGTCGGGCGGTCCTGCCAGCTTCTAACGCGTTGCTGCTTTATTAGACACCAACCGGGCGAGCCCGGGCGGGGGAGTCTATAGGATTGCCCTTTGTCCGTCTGTCGGTCCGTATGTCCGTCTGTCCGCAGTGAGTTCTTATGAAATTAATGAGTCGATTTTTCTCAAAACATACATACATATTGGGGTACATGTCTGGATGATGCCCGTGTTATTTATTTATTTATTTTTTTTCGTTTCTTCAATAATTCTATTTTCGGCATATTTGGGGGGGGGGGGGGGGTCGTGCATTTTTTTTCACTTTGGCAGGCTATATCTCCAAAACTGTTCGTTGGATAAGGCTCAGATGTGGCAAGAAGAACACACATGTAGCGCAAATGTATAGTGCCAAGTTTTTCTTCATTTCCGCGGAAAATGTATTTTTTAAATTTTTGGTTTTTAACTTTTTTCTGGTCATATTTTTGCAGTATCTCCGAAACAGATTGTTGGATTAGGCTGAAGCGTGGCAAGAACAACACACATATAGTGCAAATGTTTACTGCGAAGTTTTTTTTTTTTTTCATTTCCGCTGAAAATGTATTTTTGGCGAATTTTTCAATTTTTGATTTTGAACTTTTTTGGTCATATTGTTGAGATATCTCCGAAACGGTTCGTTGGATTGGGCTGAAACATGGCAAGAAGAACTCACAAAAAGTGTAAATGTTTACAGCGGAGTTTTTTTTTCAATTCCGCTAAAAAGGTATTTTTGGCGAATTTTTCAATTTTTGATTTTGAACTTTTTTGGCCATATTGTTGCGATATCTCCGAAACAGTGTGTTGGATTAGGCTGAAACGTGGCAAGAAGAACCCACATCTAGTGCAAATGCTTACTGCGAAGTTTTTCTTCATTTTCTGTAAAAATATATTTTTGGCGATTTTTTTAATTTTTTGGGCTCGCCAATGTTTTACTTTTAAGCAAGGAATTTTTTTCTCCGCGAGTGATTGGGGGGGGGGGGCGGGGGAGACATATCCGTTTTTTGTTTTAGCAAAAACACTGGCCAGTCTAGTTTAGACACCTCAATTTACAATATATATATATATATATATATATATATATATATATAGATCTAAAACCAGTCATAGGGAGACCATGCCTTTAACATAGCACTTAGGGAGACCATTTGTATATTTTTTACCTTTGAGTTTAGAAAGACAAAAATTACCAAAAAATGTTCCTATACGTTGTAGATAATGGGTGTGATTTTTTCTTCTTGTCATATTAAGTAGCAAAAAATAAACAAAAAAGTTGGTCTACGTATTTTTTCTAGATTTTCCTTGGCATTTTAGGCGACCTGGCTAAAACCACGGAATTTCCCGGGTCTCCGTAAGTGTGTGGTTTAATGCTCTGTATATTTGGTCTCCCAAAGTAGCATATTTTGCTACTAGTTGGGTGTTTTTGAAGATTTATTTTAAACCTATGTTTATTATTATTGTTATTTGTTATGTATATGCATTGTGTATAAGTTATACGCATGTGCGACAGCCTTGAGAGATGACACTATGCACATATTACCAATGACTGTGCCATTTAGTTCTACTTAGTATGCAAATATGTGCAAAATGCTTCATGTTTCTGGTTAAAATATTGTTACGTGACATTTAAACTCTGTAACATTACTTAGGAAAGAAAAGAATTGAAGTAGTAATTAATGATAAATAAAATGTCTCTCCAAGTTGTATATATGGTCGCCTTAAGTCGGTTTATACACCCAGAAATATACAACCAGCAATAAGGAGACCATATATTTGTCATGAATATGTGCAAGATTTTTATATTATTAAGACAAAAAAGTGCTAAATGTTATTTTAAATTCCTTAGAAATCATTTTGGTAGGCAAAAAAAGAGTAATGAATATAAAAAAAATGGCCTTTGAAGTGTTTTGTATAAGTGTGAAGCATAGTCCCCTTAAGTCGGTTTACACACTATATATATATATAAAGTAGGGATACGTTTCATTACGTCATAATGTTTATTACGTCATAATGCATCTTGCTCTCAAGTGTTCGTTTCTTTGAAAAAATGCCTGTTTTCAGTGCTAAATTATCCTTTTCTTCAATTTCGTGCTAAACCATGTATAAGCATGTTGGGCAGTTAAGGAAAAAAATACTGGTTGCTATAATATTTTTAAATACATAATATATAGCGGATCTTAAATAAAAATGGCAGTTTTCCCCGGTCTCCTTAAAGCTGATTTTTTGGCACTAATATTTATACAAGGTATAAAGTTTAGGATCAAATTGAAAGCTTGTTATCAAGTTTCAACACACAAATTTAATTTTAAACCAAAGTATGTTATATTCGCTATGCCATAAAATCATTCGTTTTTTGTTTGCTGAGTAGTTTCGTAACGCTTAAACACGCTAAGAATTAAGGAGACCTACTTTTGGTCTCCCTAAATTTTTGGTCTCCCTAATACTGGTTTTTTAGCAAAAATGGTCCCCGTATTGCTGGAGGTACACTTCTATATATATATATATATATATATATATATATATATATATATAGGGGCCCCTCGTTAATTCGTACTCCTCGGGACCAAGGGAAAAAGTACGAATTAACCGAGGGTACCGATTAACCGGGGGTCAAATTTTCGAATAGACAAAAACAACAATGAACCTTCAAGCCTGGCACGCTTTTGAGCAGGCTCAAATTGGCTGATTTCAACACCATTGATTATTTTATCCCTATTCTTTATCGATGAAGCAAGTGTATTTTTAGGTACCCCGTACTCCGTCATTATTTCAGTTCTGGTTTTTGAGCCACTCGTTATTTGCTTTAACACTTTGAACTTAAGATTCATTGTGTAATCATTGTGTTTTCGTTTTGATGCCATTTTGCAAGTTGAAATGCATGACCACTATTCACAATTTATATACACACACCGTAGCGCGAAGTGTCCTCAGAAGACAAACGGCATCTTAAGCTCCTGCATAGTACGTGGCAGACGATGCTCCGGATTAGTGGCCAGTGAAAACGCTGTGCACACTAAGAAACTCGGTGTATTGAGAAGACCATGTCAATCATAATCCCTAAGCCCCCATCATTACTGCCCCACAATGCGCATTGTGCAACTCCTTCATCTCGCTACACAATATGCCTGAGTAACGTGTTGTTTTAACTGTGTGACATGCCTAATCTGTATTGCTCTGCATTGTTAAAAGACCAGAATAGAAAAATATTGAGGGTAAATTTTGGGACGAATTATCCGAGTCCTCGTTAATTGGTACTTTTACATAGAAGTGAATGGGTCCCAAAATCGGGACCGACGGAATTGGTACGAATTAGCCGAGGGACCGAATTAACCGGGGACGAATTAACGTGGGGCCCCTGTATATATATATATATATATATATATATATATATATATATATATATATATATATATATATTTTTTTTTTTTTTTTACTTATGTACTCTGTGTGATTTTAAGATCAAAGATGTTTTGTTCATAACGATAACAGCGTTCTTTTGAAACTTTTATAAGCTCTGTGATTGCCAGATCACAGGATTGATTGCACAATAAGGAAGCTCAGGTGTTACCTTTACTTGAAATGAATAGTAATTATTGTACTGAACATTTAATTGCATTTAAAATGTGACACTGGTGAGTAAAATCAATTGCAAATCGTTCATTAAATTCGGTTATTTTGGTTGAGAGTGATGGAAATTAATTGCAATCTGTATCAGGATACGCGAACACGTGAACAACATTATTTTAATTGCAATTATTGCCGTTTTTAAGACCCAGGTGTAAAGAGTGGAACAATCTAAAGAACCAAGTGTAAACAGTGCTGGAAGTTCCATTGTTGATATGTAAAATGACCCGTTATCACCATAACACATTAAGTGAATGGCGATTGATATTTGTATGAGCATCATAAACCTTAAAATGGTTTGTTAAATGGGCATTGTAATATTTGCTACTTGTGACGTTCAGACTGCTTTCACTCACCTCTGTCATTGTGAAAGACAATGTTGATCATAAGAAATGTAATCGAAGGCTGCAGAAATTGCAATTAGGCTCAGTACCACCCGAGCATTCATTATTTGAAATAATCTCTGCCATCGTGAAAAACAATGTGTATCATAAGAAACATCTCCCGCCGCTAAGTTTCGACCTCAATTTTGGCTAAACAAGACTTAGTACATATAGCCTTTATTATGTCTCCCCGACCAAGGGGAGACATATAGTGTTTGTACGTTCTGTGTGTGTGTAAGTGTGTACGTGTGTGTTCGTGTGTGAGAGGGTGTGTGTGTGTGTGTCAGTTTGTTGTGAACAAAGTGTTGTGTGCAATATATCTCGAAAACGAAACGTCGGATCGACTTCAAACTTGATCGATTTATTCCTTGTTAAGGTCGGACGGATCTGTCAACTTTTGACGCATGTCGCGTGATTAGATCAGGCGTATGACGCCATTACGTATAAATCTTGTGTGCGAAATTTCTCAGCCGCTGAACATCGGAGAAAGTTGAAACTTGGGATTGTTGCTTGGTTGGTCCGAAAGACGCTGTAGATTTTTTTCGCGAGTAGAACGAACGAATGCGGCGTATGACGTCATTACCTGAAATATGTATATATTTTGAACAAGATCTTGTGTGCAAAATATCTCGATAACGGAAAGTCCTATCGACTTCAAATTTTATATGAATATTCCTTGGGTCAGTCGGACTGTTCTGTCAACTTTTGATGCATGCCATGTGATTAGGGCATGTGTATGACGTCATTACGTAAAAATCGTGTGTGCGAAATTTCTCAGCTGCTGAACATCGGAGAAAGTTGAAACTTGGTGGGATTGTTGCTTGGTTGGTCCGAAAGACTCTGTAGATTTTTTTCGCGAGTAGAATGAACGAATGCGGCGTATGACGTCATTACCTAAAATATGTTTATATTATAAACGAGGTCTTGTGTGCAAAATATGTCGATAACGGAAAGTCCTATCGACTTCAAATTTTATATGAATATTCTTTGGTCAGTCAGACGGTTCTGTCAAGTTTTTACACCTGTCACGGGATTAGGGCAGGTGTATGACGTCACTACGTAAAAATCTTGTGTGCGAAATTTCTCAGCTGCTGAAGATCGAAGAAAGCTGAAACTTGGTGGGATTATTGCTTGGAAGGTCCGAAAGAAACTTTAAATATTTTTCGCGAGTAGAATGAACGAATGCCGCGTATGACGTCATTGCGTAAAATGTGTATATTTTGAACAAGATCTTTATGCATAATATCTCGATAACAGGATATATCATATCGACCTCAGTTTTGGCTAAATAAATGAAAAGTCGGATTCGAATATTCGAATAATGGTCCCACCACTAGTATGACCTTATTACACGTAAAAATCTTGTGTGCAGAAATTCTCAGCCGTTTATGTCACGTGTTACGTTTTAGTCAAGGGTGTCTGAGTAGTGATATAGGAAAAGTGATACAAATCCCCTCAATACCTTATCCACAATTAAAAAAATAAGGCGACTGAAGGAATGGTTTGTTAATATTTATGTCTCCCCGACCAAGGGGAAACGTGTAATGTTAGTGCGATCTGTGTGTGTGTGTGTGTGTTTTTTTTTGTGTGTGTGTGTGTGTTTAATTTCCCGTCGAACTGAGACCCAGCTGAGACCTGAACGGGGATGAAGATTACCGGTATACTGGTAACCTGCACCGCTGAAGAGGAAACCTTGGCCGAAGTACCCACTTCGCAATTTTATTTTTCATTTTTATTTTTTAGTGATTTTTTTTTTTTTTGCGAATCAGAACCCTAGCTTTCACCTAAAGCCTAGTTCTCATTTTACATTTTTGGCCAGAATCCCCGTTTTTTAGCTCTTACACTTCTGAATAGGGGACGGACAACCATGAACTCTGTGTAAAGAAGCACGTGTATTGATAACCAATCGGTTTTCTTTCTTCTATATGCACGTGTTTTGTCAGCCAGTGGGACGAGCGGACATCGGAGCACATGTCGGGCACTTGCACTATTGCTGGGGGTGCCATGTTTGTTGTTTTGAAAATATTGCATATTTTGAAATGAAAATAATATTTTTCCCCTTATTATTCAATTCTAAATTTTAAAAAAAAATCATCTTGTTTTATATTTTAAGCTCTTAAACTCATGAGTCTCGGACGGTCGGACAGACGGACGGACGGACGGACAGAGGGCAATCCTATAGACCCATTTCCCGGGTTAGCCCGGTTGGGGTCTAATAATAATAATAATAATAATAATAATAATAATAATAATAATAATAGTAATAACACGGATAATTTTGGCGGGTGCCATGGCCCCCAGTTTCAGAAAATGGCCCCCTAATTTATTTCTCTGGAGCCGCGATGGCCCCAGATTCCATAAATTGCCCCCAGTTTTTATGGCTGGGGGCCACTCTATGCATGTTGTAAAATACTTTATATTATTCAATATTATTAAAGGAAGTATGTTTGCCTTTTCATTTTTGTCAAGTGTTTAACATTTCGCTAGCGAAATACGATTCTAGTTTAGGTATGCCACTGCCGTTGTCTAGGTTGTCTAGGTGAAACTTCACGTATTCGCCTTTAAGGTAGTGTGTTCGCCTTTAGGTAGGCTATTTAGGGCTGTGCACACTACTTACGGTTTCAACCAATTTATGTGGTAGTTTTTATGTATTTTGGCCAAGAACCTGCCACATCGTGCTTTGGAAATGGATTCCCCAACCGGATAGAGACGCATCGGTTTGGTACAGCGCTGGTACTGGTATTGGAAGGGCACCCCTTCGCTCATGACGTGAGGGTCGCACCACCAAGCCTCATCGCGGCCTTTCAGTGTCTCCCTTGACGCAGAGCGCGTCTGATTTTTGCCTGGAAAAGCCTGCATTGGAATTTTCCCAGAGGTACTGTCGTCTCTGTTGTTATCAAGCAACCGAGGAGAGATTCAATCTTGGCTAGATTCAATCTTGGCTCGGGGCAGGGATAAGCTCGTGCTAGGACCAGGTCCCATTTCTCCCCGAAGAACTCCATCACTTGCTTTGGATCGAGTTCAGCCGTGGTGAGATTCACCAAAGACCTACCTTCGTTGCCTGATTGATCAAGACCTGTGTTTGCGCATGTGTCTTGGTCGTGATGAGTTAGGAACCAGTCGTCGAAGTACCGGAAAACTAACATACCTTGCACACGGGCGCATCATGTGTGTTTTCATAATTTTCATGAAGACGGAGGGCGTCATGGAGAGACCAAAAGGGAGAGCCAGATACCAATATTTCTTTTGCTCTGTCCATCTGAAAGGAAGTTACTTCAGGCTGGATAGATCTATTACTAACCGCCAGCGCGCTGATTTCTAGGTTAATAGAAAAACCCTGCTGAAAGAACCCTGTCTGATTTTGTGACATCTCCTGCTGTGAGCACTAAATCTCCAATCATAACTCGTAGGGCGAGTTTTGGTCTTAAGACGCAACAAGGTTGCCTGGGACTTGGACGCCGAGAGCCATGGGTGAGTTGTGACCCCGTGGGTCGCGTTTGAATGGTAGTGCGTAACCTTCTCCCATACTTGTAAACGGTGGAAACCTACGAGTAACACTTATGGGGGAAAGAAATCCCCTGTGAGGCATACTTTGATTTACTAGCAGAGAGCGTACGAAGGTGAAATCTCCCAAATTAGCGAGCCAGTTACATTCACATCAGTATCCCATAATATGACATATGTACCAACAATTCTGACTGGCCGATATCTAGGCTGGGACTTTTCGAGCCACTGTGAAAATTTTGTTTCCAAATTGCGTGATTCTTAGAGTTTACGAGAAAACCTATGTAAGAGAGCAAAATATTATATTTTCTGCCCACGCAAAAAAGAGCAATTGTGTGATAAAGAGCAAAATATGCTTTTCGAAACTAAGAAATACAGGTCGACTTCTACTGTTTGCCATAAAGTAGCACGAAACTTATCTCAAGCGGAATATGGGCTTGTTATGTGTCTTTACGCTATTGAAAAAAAATGTTTCAAGGATTGAATCAGTAGCTAAATATAAACTTCATTACACCAGCGACATCGTGTGCTCATTTAAAAGAGGATTTTACCATATTATGGTTTATCCAAAAATGACCAATACACCATTATAGAAGGGGTGTTAAAACTTCTTGATGTCTCCCCCATCCGCACATAATTTTTAGCCATTTGACGTTTGGCCACCTGGGTTGTACCCACTGTGTGAACTCCGTCGCAGGGCGTTGCCGAGTCCTCTCAGAAATTTTGGGCTGCCCACCAGGCCCTTAAAAATAGGCGGTATCCTCATAAAAAAGTGGCGGGATTATAATGAGACTAAAAAGGACGTATGTTTGGTGCACATATTGAAGAACCCTAATTTTTTTTATAATTTCAATCTTATCGCTGTTCATACAAATAACTAGGAATATTGTTCTTTTTTTTTTTCTTCTTTTTTTTTTTGGTTCAAACCTTGGTTTCAAGACCAAATAAGATCATTAAAAATCATTAAAACATACTACAAAAATAATGCAAACATCTTGATTAATACTGAGCACAACTTGTATACATAAGTATTTGCTATGGTAGTTCTTGGCAGAAAATTACTTTTTTGTGTAAAAAATAATATTGTTAGTGAATTACAAACACGATTCACATACTAAAGAAACAAATCTGAACATTTCGACATGAGTCACATTTTTATATTGAAACATTAGTCAAAAGACAAAATCAAGATGTCAAATAAAGATAATGTAAAATACAACGAAAGTCTTAACTAATACTGAGCACAAGTAGTACACATAGAAGTATATGCTATGATAATTCTGGACAAAAATATTCTTTTTTGTAATAACGTTTCTGAATCACTAACACGATCCCTTGACTAAATTAACCAATCCAACATTATAAATCGTTTATGTGATATCATAAATACGCAATTTGTTATCAAAAGAATTAAGGTGTCCAGAATGTTCAAGGATAAGGCATCAAGTCTCAGACCTTTTGATTAGTTTTTAAATTTTAAAATTTCTGTCAAGTGAACACAATTAAAATTTAAACTCAACGAAATAATTTTTCAGTAGTCAGTAGAACCCACCCTGTTAGTGTTCCCAGTAGTCACTTGTCTGTACAGCGAGTGCACAGATCAGAAGGGGAGATACAGAATTGAATCAAGGTGTCAGTTAATAAAGACAAAAAGAGTGTGCTGTATACAGTGTGTTAGCGAAAAGGAAAATACATGTTAAAGGCAAAGCATTGCTAACTGTACATATAAGTTTCGTTATATCCATACATGGTGACATATTTGCTTACTTGATGTGTTATTCCATGACCACCATGTGAAAGCAATTCAAAAAAATTTCCTCTTGTGTAAACTCGGGTATAGTGAAAAAATATCGACACACACATAAAAAGCAAACAAGCAAACAAAAAAAACCGCCCGCCAGTTAATAATATTTTGGCAGGATTCAAAACTTAATGGCGGGCAGTGCCCGCCTGAGTCTGATTTTCAGGCGGGAATCCCGCCAGCTCGGCAAAGCCCAGCTGTCGTCTGTCCATCCGTGATTCAGAGTTTCACGACTCAGTCATCCTTACCATCGAAGCAGATAAATTATCACACCCCTTTATCGCTTATCAAATCCCTTTATTGCCGGCTTGAAAACTATTCCATTTTCGATGTGGAATAAATGGCTTTGACTCGAGATCGACGTTTTTCCCACATGTGTTATTTCAGGTTGTGTTTTACCTTATATGCAATGTTTCAGGCTACCTGGCAAAAACGATGCGCTGCCTTAAGTTTTACCTGTCGCGGTTTGGCTTGACGCAGGCCTTCAACATTCGCCACCTGACTCTCGTGAGCGCGAAGACGGGCTATGGCATAGAGGACCTGGTTACCAAGCTGTTGGACGACTGGGGCCGATCAGGTGTGTTTACCTTCCCACAGGCTTACACTTCGTCCAACCGAAAATCATTTACAAAAAAATCTATATATTCCCACAAATTAGGTTAAATTTGCTTGAAAATTGACGCGATCACATCAGAGTTGTCATACTTTTCGGTTTCTGAACTTTGGAAAATTTAACGAATTGGGAAATATCAAAATACATAGATTTTTTTTACCAGAAAGTGTATTTTTTTCAGATTAAATTTTATGATAGTCAGTCCTCGGCCGCGACGTAACGCGGCTTTGGGGAATATAGTTTTCGGGTCTGTCTGTCTGTCTGTCCGTCTGTCTGTCTATCTGGCCGTCTGTCGACGCTTTTTTATTAACACACCCAAGCCTACATTTCTTGATCGATTGGCGAAATATTTTGCATATAAGTAGTATGGGTCATAACAAGAGTCAGTATTGTAAATGCACGACGTTGGCCCAAGGACATTGGCCCAGCTGGACTTTAAAAATTAACACAGTCTTTGAGCACTTGAGTGATTTTCTTAACACTGTCAAGCCAACATTTCTTAAATCGATTGTCGAAAGATTTTACACATAGGTTGTGTGGTGGCTAACAAGGGTTAGTATTGTAAATGAGCGAGTTCGGCCCGAGAATATTGACCCAGTTGGACTTAAAAATTACACATTCCTTGAGCACTTGAGTGAGTTTGTTAATACACTCAAGCCTACATTTCTTGATTGGTTGGTTAAATATTTTACGTGTAGATAGTATGGGTCCTAACAAGAGCTGGTATTGTAAATGAGCCACGTCGGCCCGATAACATTGACCCAGCTGGACTTAAAAAATTCACAAGTTTTTAGCACTTGAGTGAGTTTGTTAACACAGTCAAGCCACCATTTCTTAATCGATTCTCGAAATATTTTACATGTAGGTAGTGTGGCTGCGAACAAGGGTTAGCATTGTAAATGAGCTAGAGCGACCCAAGGACATTGATTCAGCTGGACCTCAAAAATTTATACAGCCCTTGACAACTTGATTTTGTTATCACACTCAAGCCTACATTTCTTGATCGATTGACGAAATATTTTACATATACTATGTGTTTAGTAGTATTGGAACCAACAATGCTAGGTATTGTAAATGAGCCATGTCGGTCTAAGGAAGTGGCTCAGCTGGACTTCACAACTTTTCGCAATCCTGGAGTACCTGAATCTCTCAAATAAAATTGATTTGGATGTCGGTCTAAGGAAGGTGGCTCAGCTGGACTTCACAACTGTTCGCAATCCTGGAGTACTTGAATCTGTCAGATAAAATGATATTTTATTTGTATCAATACTTCTAATCACTGTTTAAGACTACCAGTTAGTGTTTCAGTCTGTTTGGTGTGATATATTCCTGAATATGATACATATTGCTTAACGACTAGTCCAACCTAACAAAATAAAATCCTGGGATTGTACTCCGGCGGGGGACATAGCCAGTTTCACTGACCTACTTGTTGTTGCATAACGGGACGTTAAACCCCAAACGAACAACCACATCATTATGAAATACAACCAAACCTCATATCATCTTCCAGCTTGGTATGCTGATATCTTGGTAGGCTTCGATTAATCTTTGACTTGAAGGCACAAATGAGAGGAGGATCAGGATTTGATGGCGAAAACAAAAATCAGAAATAAAACGTCTGAGCAACTGAGCATATCAATACGTGACATGCGAATAGTCTATATTGAAGCGGCCATCTTGATTGCTTTCAGCTATCAACGATGTTTTTTTTTTTTTTTTTTTTTTTTGGGAGCCATGTAGCACGTGACTGTTTTAAGCCAATCGCATGCCTTGTTACTGTCTAATATGCATAACGCTGCGACCAATTCTGAGCTCAATCCACATAAAAAGGCGGAAATGAATAAAGAAAAAAAATTAGCCACCAAAGCACCAAAATTTGTCCACCCACCAAAAATGACATTATACCGACTCAAGCATACTGGAAACCGTGATGTTAAAAATGTCATAGAAAATACAAAAATCATAGAGAATATTTATTTTTGCAAAAAATTTGTGCAAAATTTCGAGAAAAAAAAACTGGCGAATTGCGAAAATAAACAAACTTATTTTTCACTCGAAGTGCGGCATATTTTCACAAAATTTTGCTCCGAACCGACGAAAACTGTAAGAGCAGTAGCACAAAAAAGTTTACAGATGGACGAATAGATGGCTGAGGCCGCGTGGCCAAAGTCCACCTGGGCTAGGAGGATTAGAGGATTATGTACAAGCTGAACCCGGAATTGTTCAGTTCTACAGGCCATGCTACTCCGGTTAACTCTCTCTCTCCCCTCCCCTCCCCCGACACCCTCTTTCACAATGCTCACACTCTCATTCGTTCTCAATCAGGTTTATTGCTTTACTTGATCATGTGCGGATTGGCACTGTGATAAGTATGTGTATTGCCGATGTGGAGCTTCATATTATTTTGAAATGGGGCCAAAAAGTGACGACGCTTTGTCAAAAATTATTAAAATTTACAATTTTAATTTTTTGGTAGCCAATCTCAGAAATGTTTCTTCTTCCACAATATTGATCGGATTGGCTTTTAAGTTTTGCATGTATGTTCAGTAGAATGTGCTCTCTTGAAAAGTGACTTTTTTGGCTTGCCACAAAATATTGAGTAAATGGTAGGGGGCATTTCATATATTTAGGTAGCCAATTGCGAAATACTTCTCCCACAAATTGGATCGGATTCCTTTAAAATTTATGCAAATGTTGAATAGGCGAGTCTCTCTTGAAAGGCTTTGTTCCTCTGACGGCACTTGGGCAAGGGGTGCATTGCAGTTGTTTATGTCAACCAGGTGACGTGTTTGTGGTGGGTTGTACAAACGTCGGGAAGTCGACGCTGTTCAATGCCTTGCTGTCGTCAGACTATTGCAGAAGTGCGTCACGTGACTTCATCAGCCGAGCTACTACTTCCGTTTGGCCAGGTTATGTATAACGTATCGCGAAATACAATCGCGATGCTTCAAGTGTGATGTGTTTAAACATTCGAAGTAATGTGCAAATTTCTCAGACTTCTGCCGCCTCTGTCTTAGATTAACCAAGTTTCAAAATAATATCATCAACCTGCTGCACGCCTACGGTTATTTGGTTTGCGTTGAGTGCTCATCTGCTTTGTTTTACAGCCCATTTACCAACACAAAGCTCTTAAATTAAAAGCAAAAAAAAAAAAAAAATCAGTGTGTTGATCATGAATTTTCGAACCCAAAAAATGTCGATTGCATTGACGATTTTTTGGTTGCGTATTGTGTAGGTACAACATTGAATGTGCTCAAGTTCCCTATCATTAACCCGAAGCCGTCGAAACTGTTCAAAAGAGCTGAACGGCTCAAGAAGGACAAAGCCTGGCAGGTGAGACATATTAACATGTCAGTCTGTTAGTTGGATAATTAGTCAAAGTTAGCTTAAGTTAAATTCTTCCAGTTATAAACTAAATGTTCAACGAAGTTTTGTTCATTTCTGGTACGTAAAATTTTCAGTAAATGTGAAAAGCAACTTTTGCCTAAAATCTTTTGCCTAGATAAGATATGGAGCATAAATCGCACCAAGCAGTAACTACAGCCAATGTCAGTGTCAAAGCGTCCGCATATGTATTGTGCATAAAATCCACGCCAAAAAACAGCTTCATTCTCACCTTTCGGAGAAGATATCCTACATATATGTTATATTTATTTTTGGAAAGGGTGGGGGAGTTGGGATGGTGACGGTTGGAGAAAGGGCTTAGTTATCAAAACGATTTCTTTGGATGAAAGCACGGTGCGGCAGTGTGCATATCTACATTATATCAAAGCGCCTTTACTTGCTCTTTGATTATGGTCAACACAGTAGCAGTTTTCAGTCCACACAGTTTCTGAGGGTAAACTCGGCAGGAAACAAGTGGTGAATTTACATTTGATGTAGATTTCAAGAAATAGGACTTCATTATTATTAGTCGCCCGCCACCTTGCGTGGCGCGGAGCGGGGGACTTATGTATGGGGCCGTGTCCGTCCCTCCGTCTGTTTGTCCGTCCGTCCGTCCGTGTGTCACACTTTGGATGCTGTTTTGTTTCCACGCAAGTTCTCCGAAACTCTTTAACCTAGGCATATGCAACCTTGCACAGTGAATATATAAAAATTGAAGTTGTGCAACGTGGTGTTATTTTTCAAATCGGCCAAAAATTGCCAATATGGAGACTTGTCAAAAATTGTGATCTTTTGAGATAACTGCAGTGTAAGACTTGGGTGCTTTCCACCCGAGATCTCCGAAACTATTAATCCTAGGCATATGCTACCTTGCAAAGTAAAAATGTATATATTGAAGTTGTGCAGCGTCGTGTTATTTTTCAAATTGCTAAAAAATTGCCAAAATGGCGACTTGTCAAAAATTGTGATCTTTTGAGATAACTGCAATGTAAGACTTGGGTGGTTTCCACGCGAGTTCTCCGAAACTATTTATCCTAGGCATATGCTACCTTGCACAGTGAAAATATATATACTGAAGTTTGCAACGTCGTGTTATGTTTGAAATCGGTAAAAAATTGCCAAAATTTCGACTTGTTGTGTCCGGTTGGGGTCTGCGCCTTCGACGATGGCTTGTTTTTGTACTTTTTTCATTCAGATGCGACCTATTTTCAGTACTTTGCGTTTTTTTTCCAAAATATATGCTGGCAACCCTGATATTGTATTTGACGAATATTTGACAAGGCGTGACCTTATATGACCTCAGAACGTTAAAATTTCGTCATGGGTAGGATAATGCCTTGGTTCCTACGATGCATATTACATTTGTGTATATAGCTTAACATGTGACGTCATATGACGTCATTACATGTGAACACAGTACTTTATTAATACGATAACTCTCGATCGACAATCCGGATCAGCTTCAAATTTGGTGCGTCTTGCGGTTCCTTTTTTACGCATATTGGAGAATTTGTGGCCAGAACGTGAAAAATGCGTTAACTGCAAGACGAAACATGGGGTCAGCTGCAAATTTGGTAGATAATGCATTTGGGTGGGTTCGGTGGTTGGCATTGTATTTGCTCATATACCGCAACGCATGGTGTCATATGACGCCAGAACGTATTGTGGGCATAGTCTTTGGTAACGCGATAACTCGACAACGATAATTCGAATGAGCTTCAAACTTGGTGGGATTATGCCTTGAGTGAGACCGCCGGTCGTTTTGTAATGGACTTTGATTGGGCACCGCGTGACGTCATGTGATGACTGATCTCGGAATGGTATTTTCGTATTTACAAGCCTCTGCAGGACTAGTTTCCAAGCAATTTTGTATATGGGATATATGGGAGCAGTTTGTAACCTTTGAATTGTTTGTGGTACTTGGAAGTATTTTCACTTTTTAAGTGGGTCATTTTGGCACCAGGGGTTTCCTTTAGAGTCATACTTACATTAAATGAGGGGGTAGGGGGGGGCGGATGGTAAGCAAAAAAAAAAAAAAAAGAAAAAGAAAAGAAAGAAAAAACAGTGGTGAACTAAGGAATTGGTGATGTAGCAACCACCGTCCAAAACCGGATAAAAGGGCCACGGTAAAACCTGTTTGCAGCGACCACTTTCAAGAGCCGGATGAAAAGGCGTGCCGTAAAACTTGTTTGTAGTGCTCGCCTCCTAGACTCAGACAAAAGACGTAAGTTAAACCCGAAATCGGATAAAAAGACGAACAGTAATACCTGTCTGTCTTGGCCACCTCCAAGACCCGTGTACAAGATTTGCAGTAAAGCCTCTTTAGTGGCCCTTATTGTCACCAAGGATAAAAAGACGTACAGTAAAACCATTTTGCAGCGACCACATTCTAGCCCTGGATGAAACAGACGGAGGGTATAAGCATAGTTTATAGAGACCATATTCCATATTGCTACAACTGTATCTAGACTCGTCAAGAATCCAGTTTATGGACAGATATTTTAATTTAGATATGTGTATAGAAGGTGAAAAGTCTTAATTATTTTAAAGCGGAACAAAATTGTTAGATTATAATACTTTAAAACTTTGTCAAAGGAATGAGGGACAAGCGGTGGGGTGGAGAGGAGGAGGGGGGTGGTTGATCTGAGGAACAACTTTTTTTCGTTTAAAAAAGCAAAGCGGCAACGCTGCAAAATAAAAGTGTTCAGCGGTAGTGTTCACTGGCCGTTCTAGAGGTCAAAAGCAAATTTGATCTTAACTAAACTTGACTGCTTACTTTTGACAACACCAAACAAACAAACAAACAGTTGTTGTCTCTGTTGCAGGTTGAAGCGGAAAAACTGCGAAAAAGTAAACTTACCTCAAAAAAGGATTACAAGTACGCCACACTGATGGGTATGTCGCTATACGAAATGGGCATGCCCCCTACTCGATGCGGAAACCAGTTTTGTTGTCCGGAGGGGATGGGGTAATTCATTAGCCTGTCCGTCCGTCAACATAATTGTCAACAGGCGTATTATTTTAACAGTTCTTAAATTTTTAGACCCCAACCGGGCCAGCCCGGGGGGGGGGGGGGAGGGTCTGTAGGATTGCCCTCTGCTTGTCCGTTCTTCTGTTCGTCCGTCCGTCCGTCCGTCCGACCGTGTGTCACACTTTGGATGCTGTTTTGTTTCCACGCAAGTTCTCCAAAACTGTTTACTATAGGCGTATGCAACCTTTGCACAGTGAAAATATATATATTGAAGTTGTGCAGCGTCGTGTTATTTTTCAAATCGGCCAAAAAGTGCCAAAATGGCAAGTTGTCAAAAATTGTGATCTTTTGAGATAACTGCAATGTAAGATTTCGGTGCTTTCCACGCGAGTTTTCCGAAACTATTTACTGTAGACATATGCAACCTTGTACAGTGAAAATATATATCTTGAGGTTGTGCAACGTCGCTTTATTTTTCAAATCGACCAAAAATTGCCAAAATGGCGACCTGTCAAAAATTATAAAGCAAGAAAATAAAAATTTGATTTTCGTGACGTTCGATTTAGCGGTAGTCTATTCCAAAATAGCCTACCAGAAAATATCTGGTTTCTTATTTGCTTCAGAATTCTTAATTTAAATAATACAGTGTTATATATAAATAATATGCAGTGTTTGTTTTTTTTTTCGCTACTGTTATTTGTGGTTATTGAGTACATTATATTACACACAGTGCATGTAAAGGAAATAGGGCTTATTACAAAAAATGTGTGCTCCGTCTTATAAAAGAACAAGTAATTCATTGTCTTTACACTCAGTTAAGACGTTATACAAGGTGTTAAGTCTGAGTATCGGTAGTGTGAAAAGAAAACGGAACGAACTTTCGCTATCTGATTAAGTTAAAATAATCAAAGCTAGTGATAGAAAAAGTGTGAGAAAATAGCGAAAGATTTTAGTTGCAGTTGTCAGACAGAACCAGACCTCGAAATTAGTGACACCCCGCCATTAAGGACAAAATTAACCAGTCACTTTTTGTCCCTAATAGCGGGGTTTCACTGTATATATATGTTACAGTCAATGTTGGAAATCCGCCATTTCACGAAATGGCAAACCGTATGGGGTAGATTCGCGTAATGCCTAAAATCTTTTGCCGTTTCACAAAATAACCTAAAAGTTAGGTTATTTCACGAAATTACCTAAATTTTCGGTTTGCCATTACGTGAAATGGCAAACTGTTATCTATAACAAGAGAATATCACAGGAATCAGAAAAAACAGTAGTTTGAACTGTTTATTGATAAAAACGGGTAATACAATCAACCATCGTACGAGAATGTTTCACACCACACGATGAACGATATGAATATCACATCACCGCATTGCAGTATTTCTTATCTGAAAATTAAATACAGGAAAATCTTTTAAATTTTTAACCTACATTTGAGACAAAAACGTGAACAAAAATGCAGAATTTTAAAGACAGCTAGTATTTTTCTTATCTTTAAAACTCGAGTTAAGAGTAATACTAAAGCTGTTGTATCCCAATAACGTTGCACTCCAATTCTATTTTAATAAACATTGAAATTTTCAAATATTATCCGAGTTATAATGACCAAAATTTATATTAATAATAATAATTTAATACTTGTTGAGAATGTAATATTCACGCCTGCTTTTGTGCCGGTGTTCAAGGTGCATGCTTTTAATTCCTCCACAGTCGAGTAATATTGGCCTTTTGGCATAAAGATCGATTTGTGCTGTTCAAATACTTTGTACAGCTCCTGTTTGTATCTATCTTCATCTGATTCTCCCATTTTTAGGAATCTGGTAAAAACGTCCCGATTTCAGGTAAATTTATATCAAAATATATCTTCTCCGGAGGGCTAATATGGAGAAAGTTTCCTTATAATGACCAATCCATGAAAACGGCTTAATTAAAGAGTAGGTAAAAGCAGACGTTATAGGGTGTTCTTTTTCAGAGTAGGTTAACGGCAAATCGGTGACTAGTTCCTGAGTACATCATCTTAACCCAGTTTAGTGTGTTGTTCTGAAATTTATCCCAACAGCTATTAAATCAAATCAGAACACAAACACTTGTGTGCATTACCATGAATTAAATTAATATGATCGCGTTAAAAGCTTGTGATCAGTTGCATTCAACTGTGATGTATTAAATAAAGGAACAAACCAACTATGATGTATTAATTGTATTTGAAAACTGAAGTAATCTTATTGGAATTATAAAAGATAAAAGACACAATATTTGTCACGATTGTAAGAAATTTGAGGCAAAAAAAAGCTTATTTCACAATTTTGCCTGATCTTGGTTTGCCAATTTGTTAAATAAATTGTAAGATTTTTAGGTAATTCCGTGAAATAACCTAACTTTTAGGTTATTTCGTGAAATGGCAAAACATTTTAGGCATTACGCGAATTTACCCAACACGGTTTGCCATTTCGTGAAATGGCGGGTTTCCAACATTGACTGTAACATATATAACACTGTATTATTTAAATATTATATATATATATATATATATATATATATATATATATATATATATATATATATATATATATATATATATATATATATATATATATATATATATATATACCAAGGGGAGACATATAGTGCTTGTGCGTTCTGTGTGCATGCATGTGTGTACATATGTGTGTGTAGGTGTGTCAGTGTGTGCAGGATACTTCGAGAAGAAAAGCCGGATCGACTTAAAACTTGATATTTTTATTTGTTGCTTAGATCGAACTTTTCTGTCAACTTTTGACATGTGTTACATTATTAGGACATGTATGACGTCATTAGGTAAAAATCTTGTGTTTTGGAAATTTCTCAGCAACTGAACATCGAGAAAGTTCAAATTTGGTTGGATAGTTGGATGGTAGGTCCCGAAGAGTGAAATTTTGTCTCGAGTAGAACCGAAACGGCGCGTGGCGTAATCACGTAGTATATCCATAGAATTTGAACAAGATGTGCAAAGTGTCTCGCTGACAGACATGTTAGATGGGCATTCCTTGGGTCGGTCGGACGGATATAGTGAAATTTCTCGATAGCAATAAGTTGGATCAACTTCAATTACTCCTTGGATAAGTCCTGCAGTTTTGTTTAAACTTTTAAGTCGTATAGAAAATTGAAAAGGGTGCATCGCGTCACCACCACCCCTCCTTTATGAAGTCGTTATCTGCGAGGCCTTGGAATACTGTTGTCGTATTTACTGGTCTCAAATTCGGAGGGGCGCATATTGCCTCAGCACCGACGAAGCTGTTCGGAGCTTTTTGGGCAAAGGGTGATGTCCCAAAGGACCTAAAAGATGCGTCAATAATCCACCTCTACAAACGGAAGGGGACAGGGCTCAGTGTGACAATCACCAGGGCATATCGTTATTATCGATCGCAGGAAAAATCCTGACCAGGATTATACTAAACTGCATTACGGGCACCGCCATCAACAAGGTGTATCCTGAGTCCCCACGTGGTTTTCGCAGTGGGCGTGGGCGCGTTGCTCATCCGACATGGTCTTCACCTACAGACAACTCCAAGAGAAATGTCTGGAGCAAAACAAGCCTCTCTACACAGTGTTCGTAGTCCTCACCAAAGCCTTCGACACAGTAACCAGAGGACTCTGGAAGGTACTTCACAATATAGGATGCCTAGAGAAGGTCATCGCTATCATAAGATCATTTCACGACGGCATGAAGGGTCCAGTGTTTGATAACGGAAGCTTTTCGGACCCATTTGATATATCAAATGGCGCAAAGCAGGGCTGTGTCCTCGCCCCAACGCTGTTTGGCATCGTTGTTGCGCTCATTCATGGGGTCTACTTGCAACTAAGGTGGCGGCTTTTTCAACATCAAGCGCTTCTCCGCCAGCACAAAGCTAACCGAGTTTCTCATCTGAGACCTACTGTTTGCGGATGACTGCCCACTGTCCCCTCAGTCTTGAAGACATTCAGACGATCGTGGACAGATTCGCCGACGCCGCGAAGAAGTTTGGTCTTACAGTAAGCCTCAAAAAGACTGAAGTAATGTTTCAGCCGCGGCCCGGGGAGTTGCATCAAGATGGTACCACGCTCGAGTCGGTGAAGAAGTTTTGCTACCTTGACAGCGTTATGTCACACAACGGCACGCTCGACGAAGAGACATGACATGAGAAAAGTCTGGTCTCGACCGTCCCTCCTGGTGTAGCAAATGCCACTCAGCAGTCCAAGACGTCGAAGCCCACCGCATTGCCGAAATCGAGCTGAAGAGACAAGCCAGGAAGACAAGCACCCCCGCTGCCGACGGCACCTACACGTGCACCCAGTGCGGCAAGAAATATCTCTCCCCCGAATCGGCCTCAACTCGCATGAAAGGGCCCACCAGGGCCGAGGCTTAATCATCGCAGCGATAAGAGAACCATATATATTTAATGGTCTCAAGAGATCTAGCTAGTGTTTTTGTTTCATTTTGGTGCTGAGATATTCCATATTTTTTTCAACGGTTAGCATTGTTTGCAGTACTCAGAAACTGCCTGATATCCTTGACACCAAAATGTCATCCTCCCCTTCTCCCATTGGGTGAGTCATCTGTTGCGCAGTTATGAAGAATGCCTTTTCTGGTAGTTTTTGGTCGATGGGAATGTAGGAAGACAAAGTAGTAGATCATGGCTATCAGTACACTTGGTATACAGACCGTATTGCTTTTTGCCGTGATGTGCATGAAATGGTAAATAATAGGTGGTGCACAGAAACACCAATAATCGGTTCGTTAGGTAAACGACTTGAACCGCTAGCTTCTGTAACACGCTTCTTCGCAACAACACAATATTTCACTCGAATGGACTATTGACACTCACTTGAGATATATATATAACACCTATGCTTGCTCACTTGCTTAGCTGCCTGGGCCTTATTGGCCCCTTGCCAAACAAACAAGCCATAGCTGTGTGTAATATATATGATACTCGCTTGTCAGGCCTTGATAGTGAGAGACATGTGTTTTCTTATGTTAATATTAAATTCAGTTCAAACTAGAAGCTCATTCCGCTGGCGAAAAATTAAAACGCAAAAATACTTCCTTCAGTGGGTTATTTCTTGAATAATATATTGCAAACAACACAGCTTGAATACTGATAGCCGCGTGTACCTTCGGGCCCCAGCGTTGTGTGTCATTGACTTTCACGAAGAAATACGACAATGAACGGACACAAGACTTTCTGAAATTCCGTCTCCTCCCTTATATCTCAGTAAAACTGCTGTGAAAGTAAACTATCTTCTCTCTTGGATATCCATTTTTATTTTCTTTATTTACATTTTATCCACAGCAACAATTCTCCGTGCACCAGCACCACAATCACGACACCCCGTGCACCATTAGGTATCACACCTAACGTGTGGCCTCTATGCCCTCCTAAAATCGACTGCTGATGGCGCAGCAAGCGCGTTCCTTATATAGTTGCTGGCAGAACAGCTACCGCTAATTAAAAATGTAGCCAATCAAAGAGCTTCCCGCCTAAACCATGAACCAATGAGAAAATAGCTGCCCAAAAAAATACCTTACAAGTAACGTAGCGACCAAAAACTGATGTTTTCAAAACGATCATGAAGTCCTTTATAAAGGTAGCACAAAAATTTCCCTCGTCTCAAAACACGACAAAATGAAAAGTTCCAAACACAAAAATATTGCCATATGCACAATCGCGACGCGTTCTACTTACTGCCATGTGAAACTTTAAATTTCGTCATCGACTTGTGAAGATACCTGATATACTTGGTATATAAGTAAATTTTTAAATGGCGCGAAATCGAACCAAAGGATTTCAAACAAACTTGAAATTAGCACCAACGTGTTCACTACACCAAAGACTGTTTACTACTAAGATATGACACTCAGCCATTTTCGCGTATCCAGACAGCAGTGGCGCCGCCTGGTATTAGAGTTGCAAATTAAGCTGTCAAAAGCATTGAGGTCACCTGGAAAGTGCATGTGTTTTTTTCACTTTTCGTTATTTTTTCGGCCTTAAAGTTAATAAAAACATTTTGTCGCCTGGATAATAATTAGTAATGAATAAGAGTATGGCTACTACAAGAAGAGGACGACCTTGTGCAGCAATTGGATGCGATAATGACTACTACAACTGCAATCTTTCCTTCTTTCGATTTCCAACGGACAAAGAAAGGTAACATTTTTTTTAAATATGTTAAAATTTTTAAAGAAAAGTAATCGAATCAATAATTCCGTAGCAGATGTCTTTTTCTCTTTCCTTAAGTTAGGTGTTTGAAGGAGTTTTTATGTCTTTTTAGGAGCATGAAATGGGTTCAAAACACCAGACGAGCGGATCTGATGAAAGTTGATTCGGTGATTCTTCACAAGAACCACAAAATCTGTGCCAAGCATTTTGAGGATAACCAGTTTATGAACAAACATAGAAAGAGATTAATATGGAATGCTGTTCCAACACTATTTCAAGTTCCAAACCCCCCTCCAAAAATTACAATATCGCGCCCCGCGCCAAAAATTCGAAGTACAAAGAAGGAATTAAAAACTCCAAAAGCATCTTTTTTCTGTGGGTCCATCCTCACCACAAGAAAAACGTGATGAAGAAAAGAGTAGTTTGGTTTCAACGCCTTCACCATCAACTACACCTGATACGCCCAGAAAACAAAAATTAAAAAAAGAGGTGCGACGACTTCGATCAAAACTTTGGAGAGCCAAAAAACCAAAACAGACCAATTCTGCAGCGGCCAAAATTAATTCTTGCATGAATGAACTTAGCCAATATTTGCCAACACAAACAATGGATTTTATCCGGACACAAGTAAAAATGTCCGGTCGGTCAAAATCTGGGAAGAGGTGGCCTATGAAGGATAAAATGCTCGCATTATCTATTTCTTACCATAGCAGAAAGGCGTACAGTTTGCTTGGGCGAATTTTTAATTTGCCATCAAAGAGAACCCTACAAAGAACTCTGCAGAACTCAAATATTTCTCCCGGTCTAAATGACAAAATTCTGGACGGTCTGAAAGAAAAGTTAAGAAATTTGCCTTCAGAAGAAAAAGAGTGTGTGTTGGTCTTTGATGAAATGTCATTAAAACAGGGGTTGTCATATAATAGTCATACAGACAGCATAGAGGGTTTTGAAGATTTTGGTGATTTAGGAAAATCAAAATATGTAGCAAATCATGTTCTGTTGTACATGGTTCGGGGTCTACACTCCAAGTGGAAACAACCCATAGGTTATTTTTTGTCGTCTGGTCCGATTGAAAATAGAATGTTGGACATTTTGACAAAAAATTGTGTTCGAAAATTGAAGGCAATTGATGTGAATATCCGCGTTGTGGTATGTGACCAGGGGTCTAATAACAGGTCTTTCCTTGAAAATATGAATAAAGTGTCGGTCAAAACGCCATATTTTTACGTTGATACTCAAAAGGTTTACGTTATATACGACCCTCCCCATCTTTTAAAGAATATCAGAAATAACCTCATGAAACACGGGTTCATGTGGAAGGAAAAAGAAATAAAATGGCATTATATCGTGCAATTTTACGAATTTGATCAAGAGAATAGCATTAAAATGGCACCAAAATTGAAAGAAGCGCACATTACTTTGCCTCCTTTTAAGGCAATGCGTGTTAACCTGGCCACTCAAATTCTTAGTCATTCGGTTGCCGCTGGTATTTCGACCCTAGTTCGTTTAAAAACAATGCCTGAACAAGCTAGAGACACTGCCCAATTTGTTGAAAACTTTGACCAATTATTCAATTCATTCAACAGTTGCGCAATAAAAAGTAGCCAAAAAATGAGACATGCAGTGAGTGCCAATAGTGGTCATTTAGAGTTTTTTCAAAACATGCTCGCGTTTTTAAATGACATTAAATTAGTGTCCGGAAAAAATGTTCCCTGTATTGAAGGTTGGAAACTGTCAATCACAAGTTTACTAGAATTATGGAAAGACCTGAGTGAAAATTCCAATTACAGGTACTTGTTAACAAACCGGTTAAATCAAGATTGCGCCGAAATTTTTTTTTTTTCGGTGATTAGGGGAAGAGGGGGTTTTCGCGATAATCCCGATCCCCAGGAATTTAGGGCAGCCTTTAGACAAGTAGCGGTTGAACAACTTTTGATGCCAAGCTCATTTTCTAATTGTCAGGCAGATTTTGACAAGATATTACTAGATTTGTCACATGTTTCGCAATCAAATAATGTCACCCAACGCATAAGAGAAAATGACAATTCTGATTTGGAAATTCAGGGTATTTCTGAAACTGCTAGTATTTTGAGTGTTATGAGACAACCCGACAGTTCAGTGAAGAATGTGGCTTTTTATATTGCTGGTTATTTGCTTCGCAAAATTAAACTTAGCTGTAATATATGTATTATGGAGTTTGTTTCCGAATCAGTTCCAGATTCAGATTCGTACATTTTTTTGAGAGAAAAAAATTACAGCAAAGAAGGTGCATTATTTATACCATCCGAAAAATTTGGGTTATTTGTGAAAGATCTGGAATCTGTTTTCGTCACCGTTTTTCCAATGGTGCAGCACATGACAAAACTTCACACAAGACTTGTTTGCAATGCCAGAGATGTGGAAAAAAATGTAATTGAATGTACAAGTACCGCTTGTGTTAAAAAGATAAAAAGCGCGGTAAGATTGTTTATGAAGATGCGAATTCATTTCGCTCTGAAAATGGCAAATTTTTCTTCAATTAGATCCTCGAGTGGTAAAAGAAACAGAAAAGTTTTAAAGCTCATTCATGTGTAAATGTGAGAGCAGTATTTACCTTTTTCTATTGTGACTTTGACGGGAGGGGGGTGATCGTTATCTGATCAGATTTGTTAAATAAAAGGTGGCTGTGCTAATAAAATGGCAATTTTTTATCCTTCTTACTTCTATTGTTCAGCTCCTGTTCAAATAAATTACTTTAAATCCCCTAAAATCTATTGAAATATTGAGCTTAACACCAATACTGTAAAGTGTTTTGACAGTTGTTTTTCTCAGTTTACAACTCTTCCAACAGGG
The DNA here is from genome assembly GCA_949752745.1 of Protula sp. h YS-2021. Lineage (NCBI taxonomy): Eukaryota > Metazoa > Annelida > Polychaeta > Sabellida > Serpulidae > Protula > Protula sp. h YS-2021. The sequence continues at coordinate 22,830,762 of OX457029.1, forward strand.
GCGCTGCAATCGCCTGGATACTATAGGCTGTATAGGGAGTGTCATATCTTAGTAGTATATAGTCTTTGACTACACCAAGATCCTTTCAAATCTTAACCCGATCGGCGCGGTTATGTCGCGTTGTATACCCAATGCGACACGTCAACAGTTTCCCAATGAGTTCGCTCGACCATTCACCACTTCTTAACACCCGAAGGAAAACGACTGCACCAACGGGCGCTTTTCTCCATTTCCACGCAGCGGAGGCATCCTCCACCACAACAAACACAGTTAAGAACAAAATGAATCACAAACGGCCTCAGAACACCCATAACACTACACATTCACACAAGACGCGACAATAACACATGCATACCCAGAAAATCACTTTTGCATACCCTAACAAACCCCCCACTCCGAGAAAACAACAAAGTTGTTTTCTGATCACCTAGGGTATGCAAACCCGTTTAACACACTTTAATCACTAACCAATATGAAAAATTCACGAAAAGCCTCAAAATGGAACACATTCCACAAAAGCCTTAAGCCACCACATAAAATGTTCAATCTCCGATCACGGGTGGTAAATGTTCAAGAAAGTGTCACAAAAGACAATAATAGTCACAATTTGCACAAAGTGCAAAGAAAATGTCTCAAAAGTTACTGCCGACTCAAATAATCGGCTCCGGTGTTTTCTGCTCCCTTGATGAACCTCATCGTGAACGCATAGCTTTGTAGCGCCAACGCCCATCGCATTAACCTCGCACTGTCATTTTTACTGTTCTTAAGGTATGCGAGTGGCGCGATATCCGTCTCGAGGATAAAATGCGTTCCGTAAAGAAACTTTGCGAAACGTTCAGCTGCAAACACGATTGCCAAACACTCTCGTTCGATGACGGAATAGTTCTTCTCGCGGGGGAGCAGCTTCCGACTGGCAAACGCGACCGGAAACACACCATCTTCATGTTCTTGGAGTAACATCGCACCGAGACCATTATCCGACGCGTCAGTCCGCACAATGAACTGTTTGTCAAGGTTCGGTAATCGGAGTATGGGTGCGCTGGTCATCAGGTGTTTCAGCTTGCGAAACGCACGTTGATGACTCTGGCCCCACTCCACTTTGGATGGTTGCTTCTTCCGCGTTAAATCAGTTAGCGGCGCGGCGACTTCAGCGAAATTCGGGATGAATTTCCTGTAAAATCCGGCCATCCCAAGAAACGAACGCACTTGTTTCTTCGACTGAGGCCGCGGAGCATCTCGAATCCTTTCCACTTTCTCGTCCTCCATCCGTACCTTTCCATTGCCGATGACATGTCCGCTGAAACCAATGTCGGAGAATCCGATGAAGCACTTTGTCGGGCGTACAGTGAGACCGGCATCACGGATGCGAACGAACAACTCTCGTAACGTTTCGATATGCTCCTTCCACGTGTCGTGTGTGGTTAGAGATGGTCAGCATAGTTGTCGACGTTGGACAGACCCGTCAACATCTTACGCATCACACGATTGAACTTCGCCCCGGCGTTGATCAGGCCAAATGGATTCCTCGTAAACTGAAACGTTCCTTTCGACGTGGTAAATGCTGTGTAGCGTTTGGAATCCTCGGCCATCGGTATCTGCCAATATCCCTTGGAAAAGTCGATTTTCGAGAATATCTTGTCGGTTCCGATCCGTGCCATGATGTCTTCGTAATTTGGCACTGGTTCGTTGTCAAATTTCGTGATAGTGTTCAGTCTTCTCAAATCGATGCAAAATCGATTTGAGCCGTCTTTCTTCTTGACGAGAACCACTGGTGAATTGTATTCCGAGGTGCACTCTTCAGTAATGCCGGCTTGTAGCATCTTCTCAACCTCATCGTCGATCGCTTTGCGTTATGCAAAAGGAACAGCGTACGGTCTCACACGGATCGGTTCTGTTGTGGTCAGCTCTATCTTGTGCTCTCCAAGATTTGTGAGTCCAGGAACATCAGAAAAAATGTCCAGGAACATCAGAAAAAATATCTGTCAAATCCGGGCAGATATGCACGTCTTTGTAGGTTTCTTGCTGTTCCGTGATTAGCAGCTGTAGTGGTGGCTCCAGACCTTCATCCGGCGGTTCTTCCTCGTCGATAACCGCGATACGAGCGAGCGCCGCTACAAACTCGTCAATATCTTCATCACCTTCCACCTCTTCGTCTTCTGCGCGTTGCACACACTTTTTCAGCAGATTGGCGTGATACACTCTCTTTTTCCCGGCGACGTCGATCTCGCAATCCATCCGGCCCAATACTTTCGTTACAGCGTAAGGGCCTTTCTATTGCAGAAGGAGCTTGTTTGTATCGGTAGGTAGAAGCAGATACACCTTCTCTCCCACTGCAAAGCGTCTGTCCCTGGCCTTCTTGTCGTAGTGGTGCTTCGCCTCTCGCAAACTTTCCCGTGCAATACGACACGTCTCTTCAAGTCTGTTGCGCAGGTCCGCCACATACTGGTAAGTATTCGCCACTTCTGCGGGCACGTCATCGTCAGTCCACAACTCTTTGAGTATGTCCATCGGACCGCGCACCTCTCGACCGTACAGCAGTTCGAACGGCGAGAATCCAGTACTTGCTTGGGGCACTTCTCGGTAGGCGAACAGAACAGCTGGCAAATATCTGTCCCAGTCTTTCGGGCATTCTTGACACATCTTCTTCAGTACTCCGTTTATTTTCTCGCACAATCCGTTACACTTGGGGTTGTACGGAGTGGTAAAAAGCTGCTTGACCGATATCAACCGTGAAACTTCTCGCATCATGTCGGAAACGAATTGCGCACCTCTGTCGCTCAACACCTCTTTGGGTAAACCGACCCTGCAAAATATGCTCAGTAAGGCTTCCGCGACCGTCTCCGTATCAATTCGCTTCAAGGGAACTGCTTCGGGGTATCTGGTCGCATAATCCACCACGGTTAGAATGTAGCGATGTCCTCTATCTGAAACAGGAGCGAGCGGTCCAATCAAATCCACTGCTACGCGATCGAAAGGCACATCGATGATCGGCATCTCTCCTAGAGGCACCTTCTGTACGCTGCCTTTCGGTATGGTACGTTGGCAGACATCGCAGGATTGGCAGAAACGTTTCACGTCCGAGTCGATTCCGGGCCAATAAAAGTTCGTGGTGATCCGATCGGTCGTTTTCTTCGTCCCCAAGTGTCCACCAACAATCGCTTCGTGTGCGAGAGACATGACGCGTTCTCGAAGCTGTTTTGGCACCATGATCTGCTTAAGCTTAACTTCAATGTCGCCCTGCTTCTGATAGTAACACCGCATCAGTATCCGATTCTTGATCGCAAATCGATACGTAGCTCCCGTTCTTGAAGAGAACACCGTCTTCTCTTCCGCATGGCCGAAGAACTTTTGAAGCGTCTCGTCTTCGGTTTGAAACGCAATGAACTGTTGCGAGTTTACTTCTTCGACCTTCACGGGAGGTGTAACAAGAGGCTTCACCGGGCGTCTTTCTTTCGTTTCCTGCTCCCGTGTTGCTACCGCGGCCACATCTCCACCGCCTGTGGCGGAAGGTTCATTGATGCTGCTCCGCTCGGCAGGTACTTGACCACTGTCTTGTGGTTGCACCGCAATGGTTTGTGGTTTCAGGTCTGGCACGTTCCCGATAATGAGATCAAATGGTGGTTTGTCAATTGCCATGACGTCCAGTTGTCCACTAAATATGGGGGTATCCACGTCTATCCGCGCCATTGGAAATCGCTCAATTGTTCCGTCGAGAAGAACACAACTACTGTACAGCCCGGTCATCTGAACGTCCTTCACCAAACTACTGCGAACGGCTGCGGAATCACATCCTGTATCTAGAAGTACAGTCACCCCATGTCATCCGATGTGACCTTCGTAGAGCGGTAGGTTCTCCGATTTCCGCCCGCTGCATAACGCGCCTGCATATGGGATGGCATCTCCGTTCGCCAAGCAAAGATGCCCATCCTTGACGTTTCGCTCGACCCGATGTCGGCATTCTTCGTCTGTCACTCCAAACGCACCTGTTTTGCCACGGTTTTCTCTCTTCCGCCAATTCTATGGAGAACGTTCGCGGCACTGTCGGGCACCACCGTTTGCCTTCAGTTTCCTGCACTCTCTCGCAAAATGCCCTCCTTTGTTGCAGTCGTAGCAAACTATTGCTCTGGTCTTCGTTTCAGGTTTGCGTCCCTGCTGTGACTGATTTAATCGAGATATTGGTTTCAGTGCACTTGGCGCGGTCCTGATCCGATTCTGCGAGATGCTCCCTCCATGTGCCTAGAGGTACTGCTCGGCCAGCCTAACTACCTCGTCAATGGACGGCGGAACTCTTTGACGGAGAAATAGGCTGAGATCACTGCTGCACAGGTTGATGAACTGTTCTCGTAAGCACAAGTCTCGCAACTGCTCATAGTCGATTCCGGCCAGTTCTATCCAACGGTGAAAGAATCGTGCTTGCCTTGCACAATACTGACGGACTGTCTCCTCCTTTTCGGGCTTCACTTCGCGAAACTTGGCTCGGAATCCTTCCTCCGTTAACTGGTAACGTCGCAAGATCGCAGCTTTCAACTGACCGTAGTTGTTGGCGTTATCGACAGGCATACTACTGTAAACCTCAAGAGCCTTTCCCGTAAGACGTGGGCTAAGACTAACGGCCCAAGTCTCTTCAGCCCAGTCTTGATTCCTGGCGGAGCGCTCAAACCTCTCGAGGAAGGCATCAATGTCGTCTGCCTTCTCGTCGAACTTCGGAAGCTTTGGACGAGGAGCTCTGTACTGTACGTCGTGTCGCTGTACTGCGTCGCGGCCTCGATCTTCATGGTTCTGGTGAAGCAGTTCCTGCTGGCGCGTCTCCTCACGCAAGCGAGCAAGTTCGTGTTCCCTTGCGCGATCCCTCTCCTGCTGTTCCAATTCCTGCTGTCTGATGCGGTCCTGACGTTCCTGCGTACGTATCTCACGTTCTCTTGCGACGCGCTCTCGCTCGGCTGACTTTTCCTCCTGGTTCTGCACAAACTGTCGAAGCTCTCCGTCTTTATATCCCAACGCCTGGCCGATTTGTATCCATTCACGCATTTTCTCCATGATGACCTTTACACTTTGCTGTCGAATCCCGGACGAGCCCCCAAAATGTTAGCCGCGTGTACCTTCGGGCCCCAGCGTTGTGTGTCATTGACTTTCACGAAGAAATACGACAATGAACGGACACAAGACTTTCTGAAATTCTGTCTCCTCCCTTATATCTCAGTAAAACTGCTGTGAAAGTAAACTATCTTCTCTCTTGGATATCCATTTTTATTTTCTTTATTTACATTTTATCCACAACAACAATTCTCCGTGCACCAGCACCACAATCACGACACTCCGTGCACCATTAGGTATCACACCTAACGTGTGGCCTCTATGCCCTCATAAAATCGACTGCTGATGGCGCAGCAAGCGCGTTCCTTATATAGTTGCTGGCAGAACAGCCGCCGCTAATTAAAAATGTAACCAATCAAAGAGCTTCCCGCCTAAACCATGAACCAATGAGAAAATAGCTGCCCAAAATCATACCTCACAAGTAACGTAGCGACCAAAAACTGATGTTTTCAAAACGATCATGAAGTCCTTTATAAAGTGGTACTATTGGTTCCAACCTATGGAGTTTTTAAATACTTGGAAACTACATGAAAAGTTTGTGCTAGGTAGCACAAAAATTTCCCTCGTCTCAAAACACGACAAAATGAAAAGTTCCAAACACAAAAATATTGCCATATGCACAATCGCGACGCTTTCTACTTAATGCCATGTGAAACTTTAAATTTCGTCATCGACTTGTGAAGATACCCGATATACTTGGTATATAAGTAAATTTTTAAATGGCGCGAAATCTAACCAAAGGATTTCAAACAAACTTGAAATTAGCACCAACGTGTTCACTACACCAAGATCCTTTCAAATCTAAACCCGATCGGCGCGGTTATGTCGCGTTGTATACCCAATGCGACACGTCAACAGTTTCCCAATGAATTCGCTCGACCATTCACCACTTCTTAACACCCGAAGGAAAACGACTGCACCAACGGGCGCTTTTCTCCATTTCCACGCAGCGGACGCATCCTCCACCACAACAAACACAGTTAAGAACAAAATGAATCACAAACGGCCTCAGAACACCCATAACACTACACATTCACACAAGACGCGACAATAACACATGCATACCCAGAAAATCACTTTTGCATACCCTAACAAATACGTCTTATAAGCCGAGTAGTGTTTGGTAGTTGTTGACTTAAAGTTTTATTGGCTGATCAGGCATACGCCTTGTTATCTATTTACGCAGTGAGAGCTCGCACAAAGCTCACTGAGCAAATGTGTATTCTGTGCTGTCGTAAAATGCTACGCATTTACTTGCAAAAAATACACTCTTTTCACATGCCGTTTTAACAAAGAAAACGAAATCAAAGACGAAAATAGAAAGTGACATGCACATGTTCAGATTAAGCTCTTCATAAGTCTTAAGTTTCATGGTCGTCGGGCCCATAGTGTCTGAGAAGAAGAAGACACAAAAAATCGGAAAAACTGTCAAGAAGAAAAAAAAGGACGAATTTTGCTTGCACAAATTCATATAACCCTTGCAAGCCAAAGGCTTGTCAAGTATTAATAACGAAAATTCTAACCTTTAGTAATTATAATATGCTGTTCCTTAATTTATTTCCTATCCTGCCTCGCAATGTGAACTACAATAAACAATAACAAATATTTGAACACATTGCCACAAAATTAATGCCAAAATACCGATAATTAACAGATAAATCGAACCAATATTTAATATAAATTACACATGAAATATTTCTGACATAAAAACATTTCATTTATTATATCTAATTATAATCAAGCTCTTACCAATTGTGACGGACTTTAAACTTCAGGCTAAACCCATCTGTCCAGTATGACTGACTTTTACAGACTGACCAAACACGTGAAGAAATAGCAACGAATTTGAGACGACATATGGTCCGTTGATCAGAATACGTGTCATAGACCAATCACAGGGGATCACCTGACGTAAACTCATGTTTCAAATTTAGGGACCATATAAAGGTTAAGTGTACCATCTCAAAATAACTAACACCAAGTCCGCTACATGGCTCCCCAAATTACGCAGTAATTTGACGAATGAACCTTGCACGTCATATAACACATTAATACACATAGAACGAGTCTACAAACTCTCTACTACGCATATCACTGTCAGAACTTTAATGAGTCAATTTTCTAGTGAAAACCTCAAAATATATATTAATATGTTTAAGCATTCAATACATTTAATAACGAATTCTTCGGCGGGGAATCTACCCCATGTTTTCCACAAGAACTAGCTTCGTTACTGGTTTAACAAGATATTTGACCTTACCAAAGCGTTTGCCTTTACTATCTAGATTCCTGTCACCGACTGCAAGTGTGACACTTCTCACAAAGGCATCCGATGACTTGTTAACCTCATGAACCTTCCCTAAAGACCATAAATTCCTTGGTACACAATCGTCTCGAATTAAGACTATGTCTCCAACAACGAAATTTCGCCGCTGACGTGTCCACTTTGATCTACTTTGCAAGTAGTGGACATACTCATGTTTCCAACGAGACCAAAACTGGTCAACGAGGTATTGTACCCTCCTCCAGCGCTTTACCGAATAGACATCGTCACGTTGGAATTCACTCGGAGGAGAGACAGCTACTTTCGTTTTTCCTGTTAGAAGGTGATTTAGAGTGAGTGGCTCCAAGAAGTTTGGATCAGTTAAGGACTCAAGCGTAAGAGGTCTGCTATTCAGAACAGCAGATACTTCTGTCATGGAGGTATGAAGCGACTCATCATCCAAGTGAGAACCGTGTTGGTGCATAAGGGAGGCTAGAACACTTCGAAAAGAACGAATGAGGCGCTCCCATGCTCCAGACTTGTGGGAGGCTGCAGTTGGATTCATCTGAAATTCGAATATACAGTTATTCTCCAACAAGAAGCGTCTAACTGAGGGCTCTTGGATGTTCTTGAACTGTTCCTTCAACTCTTTGGAAGCGCCCACAAAGTTTGTGCCTTGGTCACATCTAAGGAGTGAGATAGGTCCGCGAATCGCTATAAATCGTCGGAGCGCATTGATAAACGAGCTGGTGGTCAGTGAGTTGACCACTTCAATATGTACTGCACGCGACGAAAGACATGTAAATATGCAACCCCATCGCTTCACCTCTCTTCGCCCAGACTTCAAAATAAAAGTGCCAAACAAGTCCACACCACAGTGGGTAAAGGGTGCATACGGTCTGCAGGCAAATCGGCCATCTTCTGATGGGCAGCTTCTGCCCTCAGCTTCCTGCAGATCACGCAATGATAGATAAACCGAGTAACCAAACCACGGCAACCAACTATCCAAAATCCCTTAGACCGCACGGCATTGAAAGTCATGCCTTTCCCTTGATGCAATACTGAATCATGGCAGTAGCCAATGATCAGCTTCGCAATGAGACTAGACTTCGGCACCACAACAGAGTGTATAGTCGACACAGGTAGGGTTGACTTCCTCAAACGTGCTCCGACTGTCAGCAAACCATCCTCTAGAAAACAGTCCAAAGCATTTAATGGACTCGACAACTTCACTAGTTCTGACTTTAAGATAGCTTCGATTTCATCTTGAAAGAACGAGCTCTGAGTTAACTTCAGTATTTTGTGCTCTGCCAATTGTAAGCTTTGAAGATTGCCTGAATCGTAGACTGAGACAGCACTTCTGGTTGCCCTTCGCTTTTTCTGTCTTAGGGCGTCCTTCCACAGCAGAATCAAAGCCACTACTCTTTTTAGTCTGCGCCAGCTTGATATGTGAGAGAACCGTTCGAGCTCAAACTCCTTTGAAGTTGTGACGAATGAAAGCACATCCTTGACTTCAGAATCATCGTTACTTATCTCTTTGTTTGCACCAAAAGATGGCAAACCCGGTTGCCAAAGAAAGTCTTGTCCTAAAAACCATCTAGAGTCGCACAAATTCTTAACTAGGCACCCACGCGATGCTATATCTGCAATGTTGATTGTGCCAAGGATGTAATGCCACTGATCCGTGTTGGTCTGCGAACGTATAAAACCAACTCTGTTGGAGACGAACACATGAAACCGTTTGGAGGTATTGCCTATGTATCCCAGTGAAACTTGGCTGTCCGTCCAAAACACATGCCTGATATCCTGATATTCAAGCTCTCTGTCGATCGTTTTTGCCATTTTAACAGCTAGCACTGCTGCCGTTAGCTCCAGCCTGGGAACAGTCACAGGCTTAATCGGAGCAACTCTTGATTTCCCCATAGCCAGAGAAACATGCGGATTTCCACTGCTGTCAACAAGACGTAGATAACTGCAGCACCCATATTCTACCACATAGACATCGCAAAAATGATGCAGTTGTACCTCAGCTATGTGGAAACTCTGTGGGAGAAAACAACGAGGAACTGTTACCTCTTTAAGGTCTGCGAAACTATCTAACCACTGTCCCCATTGGTACTTGAGATCGTCAGGGATTTCCTCATCCCATCTTGCTCCGGCAATACACAGGTTCTGAAGGATTCGTTTCCCCATCAAAGAGTAGGGTGCAATAAAACCCATGGGATCATAGAGTGCGGCTGCTACAGATAATAATCCCCTTCGAGTCAAAGGGCGGTGCTTAAGCTCGACTCGAAACTTAAGCGCGTCCAGCTGGATATTCCATTGAACACCCAATGTACGCTGTAGAGGCGAATTTTCAAACCGTATAGTCAACATTAGCTTGGTTTGACCTTCTCTTCGCTGTAATAGAATCCAGGACCTCTACGGAATTTGACACGAATCTATGCAGCGTCAAACTTGCCTCCCCGCACATGTCTGACGTTTTGCGAATAAGTTCGATCGCCTGGTTGGGTTCAGTAACGCTTTTGATCCCAACATCTACATAGAAGTTGTGTCGCAAGAAATTACTTGCTGCTGAGCCGTACTTATGCTCGAAGTCATCTGCTACTTGCTTTAGGCCGAAGTTGCTACATGAAGGTGAGGATCGCAGTCCGAACGTATGCACACCCATTGCATACACACATGGCTCCTTTGATATATCGCCACAAGGCCACCAAAGAAAACACACGTAGAAACGGTCCTTTTCTGGTACTTTAAATTGATAAAACATTTTTTGAATGTCACATCCAAAGGCTACCGTTTCCTGTCGAAACCTCAACAGTACGCCGAGAAGCGTGTTTGTTGGGTTTGGACCTTGCAGCAAGAGATCATAAAACATTTTTTGAATGTCACATCCAAAGGCTACCGTTTCCTGTCGAAACCTCAACAGTACGCCGAGAAGCGTGTTTGTTGGGTTTGGACCTTGCAGCAGGAGATCATTGAGGGATACTCCTTTAAACTTGGAGCTGCAGTCAAACACAACCCTCAACTTGTTGGCAGTATGAACCCCATGGTGGGGAAGATACCAGACTACTTTATCCAGATCAGAAGGTGTAACAAGAGTTGCGTAATTCTTATCGAGCATTTCGGTCATGAATTCTGTGTACTTTTGTTTGAGTTCTGGTTGACGATCAGACCGACGCTTAAGACATCCGAGCCTCTCCTCCGCTACCCGACGATTGTTAGGTAAATTGGGTTCTGCACGAAACGGGAGAGGCATAACGTATTGATTATCCGTGTCTCTAAAAATGTTTGATTTCATCAACTCCAAAAACCGTGCATCTTCTTGTGACAGTCCGACGCCTTCTGAGACGTCCTTAAAATCGGAATCAAGGACGTCTAAAATGTCACGAGGTGGCGCGACCACCGAAGCACAGGTGCGAAAGTCAATTTGATTGACCGTATCCCTGCCTACATCGTATGCCATAACTCTGTGACTGAAACCATGACTGTTTAGAGAACCATAGTCAACCATGCCAGCTATACCCCAGCCCAAATCCGTTCGTTGGGCAAAGGGTCCGTGTTTGCCTGTAATAACTTCTCTTGGGATGAGCGCTCGACTACAATTGTATCCTATAAGCAGACCAATTTCCGCGGAATCAGATAGTGGCATAAGTTTGGACTGCATCTTCTTCAAATGAGGCCACTTCTCGCACATTGACGCCGTTGGTATATGTGACCTGTTTGTGGGCATAATCTTCCTTGAATACAGGTCAGGCAGGCGAATTCTCTTCTGAGAGTTAAATCCTCTCACCACAAATCCACCGACTCGTTTGGATTGAACGCGTTTATCTTCGGTGAACATAGTAGACAAGGAAAGCTCAACATCAAGCCCATCAACACCTAGATTCTTTCTGGTGTCCTCAAGAATAAAGGATGTATCTGATTGGGTGTCTAAAATGGCATAGACCAGACGTTCCTTGTTGGGCTGCGATGTATGTGAGAGATAGACTGGGACAATCATCGAGCTCAAGCAATTGTCGCCTTTGCAGGTGGCGTTTGAGTATGATTGAGCTAATGTCCTTTCATTGGAGTCAGCAATTTCAGACTGAGACGGTAAAAACTCTTGAGCAGTGGGACACAAGTTAGAAGCTTCAGTACTCAACATTGATGTACCTTTACGAGCCTCTTGGTAGGCAACTACACAGTCATGCAAACAAGTTGGGTGATTCTTGCTGCAAATTGAGCACTTTGACTTCGTGTTGCATCTCTTAAAAATGTGTCCCGGAGAAAGACAGCCTCTACAAGTTTGTGCTTCAAAACAAGGGCGTCCTTTTCCTTTATAGACAGCTTGTCAAACTTGAAGCATTTCCCTATCGTGTGACCAAGTTTTGAGCAATAAATACACATGATTTTATCACTCTTTGTTGCGTTAGAAGTAGATTTCCTCGGCATACTATGAATACTTGAAGGACCTGCCTTAGAACTACTGTCTTTCGGCTTTGAGCTATCACCAGAATGCAAGTTCGTGAACGGTTCGTTCGCGATTTCAGCATCTTTGAGGAGAAAGTCAACAAACATTCCAAAAGACGGAAAAGAGGATGTTTCTTCCTGGTGAGCAGCCACCTTTCTTCTCGATCGTTGAACTAGCCAATCCGGTAATTTGTGCAATAGGCGCCTGTTCTCTCTAGGATCATCTAAGAACTGGAGACCTGGAATAGTCTTCATACACGATCGGCATTGATGCAGGTAATCTGCAAAATGCCTGAGACTTGCAGAATCCCTACTCTGTATTCTTGGGAAATTGTCTATCTTGTCGCGCATTTTTTCACCAAGAGTGAAGGTGTTTCCAAAGCGACGATCGAGAGAACTAAAGGTGTTTGTAAAAGCGCTGGGAGAATCCACCAGAAAAAAGCACTCGATGCACATTTTCGCCTCGCCAGCGGCATACCTAGCCAAGTAAGGTAATCGCTCCTCTTTCGGTATACCCCGACTAGAAATCAACGTCCTGAAAGATTTTTTCCAAACTGGGTACATCAAAACGTCACCCGTAAATATTTCAGGCTCTGGAGGAGGTAGCCTAGCTAATGACATTTGGCTGCACAAAGTACCAAGTAGTTCCTTTGTGCCAACGTCCGATACCTCAGTCGATCCTTCATCTTTCACAGCTTTGTCGAGTAAACGCTTAATCTTTGCGTTTAATTCCTTCATGAGGTCATCTGTTTCCTCTTCAAGACGGCTAAAGGTTGCCAGATGTGCTACCAAAAGAGTCCCTTCTTCGTAGAACTTTGTATACAGATGACTGTATTCATCAAGTTGCTCTATCAACTTATCTCGAACCGACTGAAGGTGTGCAACATCACCAACATCCACTAAGACAGCATTAACATGTCGTACAGCCTGCTTGAGAGAGCGACTTGCTACCTCAAACTCTTTGATAGCCCGAGAATCTGCCTTTTCATCTTGCTCTTGTTGGGCAGAAGCCTCATCTTGCTTCTTACTCTCCTCTTTAACAGAGGTTTCTATTGTCAAACTCTCAAACAGCTAAACCCAAGATGATAAATTAGTATTACTGACACTGGATCACTAGAAGAATAATAAGAACTTCATAAATTTAACCTTAACTATTCTGCAAACTTAGCACCTAGTCCTCCTATAGCAACAGAACTGACACAATATGACCCTAACGGGTTGCTAGTGTCGTTAAACCAATCAATCAATCAATCTGCAAACTTAGCAGTAAACCTAAATAAGAGCAGGGAGCCAACCATCCATGAACACAACACATGGCCACCAAGAGTCCCAAAGAATGCTTCCATGTAAACTAAAACCAGAGAGGAGAGGTGAAAATATAATTCACCGCTAAACTGAAACCGATTAGCCTGATGGCAACTGAAAGCCTGTTATCATTTGATCAAATGCATGTTTCAACCTGAAACTAAACTCACCAAGTTCAACCTGAGAGTACTCTAGGCCGGGACCAAAGGCTACACGAAGCCAAACACTGAAGCTATACCAAGCCATAACCAGGGGCTACTACAAGCCAGACCAAAGACCTTAATAAGTCAGAACCATAGGCTTTGATAAGTCAGTACCCGAGGCTATACCAAGCCAAACAAAAATCTTGAATAAGCCATAACCGTATGCTTTACTAAGCCAGCTAAGCCAACTGACTTGCTAGACAAACTGGTCAACTCATTCGCACTAAACCAGGAGAAGTTTAGCATAAGCTATGATGCATTGAATAAATGCAAAACCAGCCTCTGAGGCCAAAACAGAAGCCACGAAGGCTAAAGCTATATTGAAGAACAGGGCAAAAAGCACTGTAGAAACTAGCACCGCATCTGAAAACTTGAAGCTTAGGTAAAATCTTTGACTTCACACTGCAAACCCGTATAAAAAGACTAGACATGAAAAGCAGATGAAGTAAATTGCTTGGGAAAATGTTTTTGTGAAGTAAAAGTGAGAAAAAAATAAATGATAAATATGTGTCCAAAAATGATTAATTATATTGTATCATATTACACTATTGTTAATTTAAATGGTTAAATTTGTATGTAATTGTGTTTTAATTATTTAACCAGAGGAATGTATTGTTTAAATCTGGTAAAACAATACTAGGCCATCTGGCATATTATAAAGCAAAATTTTAGACCAGAGGAATATATTTTTGACAAAAAATTCAACAATCATCAGACCATCTGGTTGTTGATTATAAATAAATCCCTTTGTTTTTTTTATAAAGGTGATAAATAAATCCCTTTGTTTTTTTTATAAAGTTAAAAAATAATAAGTATTTCCTATGCATGGTCGAGATATGCGTAGTAGACCCTAATTTTACAATGAATACATTTAAACAATACCTGATAATGTAGTTCTACCAACACCCTTGCACTCCTTAGGCAGAAATTGTGTCCCTTTTTTTAACTCACAGGAGTCTATGTTTACTAAACCGAAATTCGCTCAAGTTGAATGATGACAATGAAATAATTAAATACACTGAATTCTATTCCCAAACAACCGTAAAGATTTTCAAGCGCCCGTGAACGTTTTTATCATTAATTTAACAATTTTAATAAACACTGAGCAGTTAATTTACATCGAAAACGGGCTGTTTGATAAATACTCGCTAACCAAACAATACATAAACTGGGTTCCTCAAATAAATCACTATGCACGAAAAATGAAATAGAAAATAAGCTTGTTCAGACAACGAGGAATTGGACCGGGCCGGGAGTGTGGGAGAGGGGGGAGATTAGGAAGGGATGGTTCACGTGCTCTCCTTTTACCCTTACGAAAGGACTAAACAATACATATATATATTAAGTTGGGCAGAGCTGTTGCAGAACTCGCCTTATTTTTCTACCGAAGTATCAAGAACAAAGCGAACGGGACGGAGGGAGGGGACAGAGGGACGGAACAGAGGGACGGGATAGAGGGACGGGGCGCCGGAAGGGGATGAGAAAAGCAACCCTTTTAGTTATTTGCCATCAAATTCACGCAGACCTTCTTTATGGTTTTACCAAAAGCAGAACATGTTTAACACCATCAAAATAGTTTTAAACTCCATCATCGCGATTGAACAATTCCAAATGGATTAGACCAAAGACACAGCATAAATAACACTGTACAAGTAGTTTGTAAATTTTCACTTCAGTGCGATCAAAGACTGTCACATTTAGATGTTACATACGAAACCCATTTAATGAAACTCACAACCAAAGTGAAACAGCTTTAAGGCTCAGACATAAAGCAAAACGCCTTTTCAGAGTGTTCAGTGTACTGCTTGCGATCAATGCCAAGGCCATTTGACAAGTACACAGCAGTGGCAGAGGAAAACATACACAAGAAAACACCGGCGTAAATAAAACCATTAATACAGCTTTTAAAGATAAGATTTTCTAAATATGTTAAGTTTATTTGAAAATATAATATACCTTTTAAGATTTGATCAATTTTGAAGGGTGTATTTAAAATAACAACGCTTAAATCGCAATTTAAAGATGGGATAGTTAAAGCGCTGTTTCCTGGCCGATAAACAGGTGAGAGAGAATTCTATTTACAGCTACTTGAAACGGGTTGTCTGCGTTCTGCACGTTCCTGCATCGTACAGCACGTTCCTGTACCGTCCAGCACGTACCTGAGCCGTCCAGCGCGTAGCTGAGTCGTCCAGCGCGTACCTGAGCTGTCGAGCGCGTAGCTGGGTCGTCCAGCGCGTACCTGAGCCGTCGAGCGCGTAGCTGAGTCGTCCAGCGCGTACCTGAGCTGTCGAGCGCGTAGCTGAGTCGTCCAGCGCGTAGCTGAGCCGTCGAGCGCGTAGCTGGGTCGTCCAGCGCGTACCAGAGCTCTCGAGCGCGTAGCTGAGTCGTCCAGCGCGTAGCTGAGCCGTCGAGCGCGTAGCTGGGTCGTCCAGCGCGTACCTGAGCTCTCGAGCGCGTAGCTGAGTCGTCCAGCGCGTAGCTGAGCCGTCGAGCGCGTAGCTGGGTCGCCCAGCGCGTACCTGAGCTCTCTAGCGCGTAGCTGAGTCGTCCAGCGCGTAGCTGAGCCGTCGAGCGCGTAGCTGGGTTGTCCAGCGCGTACCTGAGCCAACGAACGCGTAGCTGGTGGGGGGGGGGGAGGAGCATCGTGGTCTAATTGTCCACTGTGTCGGACGGGAAATAAAAGACCATTGCTGTTCCTTAATTTATTTCCTATCCTGCCTCGCAATGTGGACTGCAATAAACAATAACAAATATTTGAACACATTGCCACAAAATTATTAATGCCAAAATACCGATAATTAACAGATAAATCGAACCAATATTTAATATAAATTACACATTAAATATTTATGACATAAAAACATTTCATTTATTATATCTAATTATAATCAAGCTCTTACCAATTGTGACGGACTTTAAACTTCAGGCTAAACCCATCTGTCCAGTATGACTGACTTTTACAGACTGACCAAACACGTGAAGAAATAGCAACGAATTTGAGACGACATATGGTCCGTTGATCAGAATACGTGTCATAGACCAATCACAGGGGATCACCTGACGTAAACTCATGTTTCAAATTTAGGGACCATATAAAGGTTAAGTGTACCATCTCAAAATAACTAACACCAAGTCCGCTATACACACATATATATATATATATATATATATATATATATATATATATATATATATATATATATATATATATATATATATATATATATATATTGTAGATGTGGAACGCCGTTTTATATCGAAGCAAGGAAAATGGAAGAATCACACTTTTTCCCAAAACCAGCCTCGGTGGCCTAGTGGTTAGAGTGTCCGCCTCGAGAATGGAAGATCGCGGGTTCAAACCCCGGTCGGGTCATACCTAAGACTTTAAAATTGGGACTCCTCCTTGCTACCCTGTGAGGCACTCCACATCTAAGGGTTAGAGGGGGGACTGGAATGCCCCATTTCAGTATAATGTGGCAGGGGGATCCCGATATGACCAAAGCAGTTGAAAGGGATCTAAAGAACAATACAATACAATACAATTTTTCCCAAAAAAAAAATATATAGCAATTTTAAATTTTGCATCCAGAGTTTTGTCCAGATAAATTCTCTACTGTCAGGCCAAGTCTTTTGAAACTATTATTATTGTTTTTTAAATCAATGTAAACTTGACGAATCTGAACTTTTGCATTGAGACTAGAGAGTGTATCCTGACATGGTCTCAGAAACCATAGGGATCGGCCTATTTAGACTTTTGACAGTAAAGCATGTACATTGCAAATGTGGAATATCGTATTCTTTCCGAAAAGAGACTAAAATTGATGGAGTGGGGCAAAATGAATGAAAATTTGCGATTTTGCGGCGAACTTCTTTTGTCTAGAGTTGTGTCTAAGCAAGTGCTCATAAAGTGCAATGGCCAACCCTTTGAAATTTTGTTCAGGGAAAATATATGTACAAATTGCAGATGTGCAATGTTGTATTGTTTTTGAAATTGGCCAAAAAAATTATTACACATGGGCACTTTGTCAAAACCTGATGAAAAATTAGACACTTTAAATTGATACTCGGGATTTTTTCAGATAAATTCTCAGAAACTATAATGCAAAGCCTTTTGAAACATTACAAAGTGAACTCTGTATGTTGAAGATGTGCAGCGCTTTTCACGACGGACCTTCCATCTTATTGTTTTGTGCGATGCAAGAGAAAAAAAATGGTGCAAGAAAGAGAGTCCATATTTTTTCAGCCTTAATTTAGAGAGCTCAAATTTGCAACAGAGATAGATCTTGCATATATGTATTGGGCTACTGACTTGTAGGCAAATTTTAAATTAAATATGGTCAAGTGATTAACTTTTTCACCATTATTGTTATATATTTTTTTATTTCCGCGCATCTCCTCATGAACAAAATGATTTGTGGCCGGTATCTTTTAAATACTATGAAAGCCCAAACTCGTTTCAAGGTGAGTTTTTTGAGGATCAAAAGTCGGAGTAGCGTCTGATGACCTTTTTAGACTTAAAGGAAATTAAAAAATTAAAAATAACGTTTATCTTGGAAACGCTCGTAGCCCTTTTTGACCGTAGGCGATTTTAGCCCCCCCTCTCCTCCCTCCGGGAAGGCCAGAGGTTTGACACTCGCATCGATCCATGTATTTTTCTTTATTTTGAAATTGGCGCTTTCGAGGGTACCTTGATTGTCAAAAATTGTCGAAATTGCAGCAATAAAACACCATTATAGATGGTGGCTGAACATCGGAGAAAGTTGAAACTTGGTGGGATTGTTGCTTGATTGGTCCGAAAGACTCTATAGATTTTTTTTCGCGAGTAGAGCGAACGTATGCGGCGTATGATTCATCACGTAAAATATGTGTATATTTTGAACAAGATCTTGTGTGCAAAATATCTCGATAACAGAAAGTGCTATCGAATGTGGATATTCCTTGGGTCACTTGGGCGGTTCTGTCAACTTTTAGGGCAGGTGCATGACGTCATCACTTAAAAGTCTTGTGTGCGAAATTTCTCAGCTGTTGAACATCGGAGAAAGTTGAAACTTGGTGGGATTGTTGCTTGGTAGGTCCGAAAGACTCTTTCAATCATAAGTAGGTCACTTTCTATTGTTGTAACAAGTTTTGTTTTCTAAGTCAAAACCTGTTTGAAATCGAGGCTGTAAAAAAGAAAACCGTTTGATTTTTATTTTTATCTACACATGCCTCTTCCTCCGACACGAAACGAAATCTTGTACTTTCCTCACAGTCACTGTTGTCTTCAAACTTTGGATACTCATTTTCCGTGTCGTTTTCAAATATATTTGTGTCGATCAGGTCAAGAGAGCGGTCACCCTCGGGTTTATCATTAATCCCCTCGTTATCGATTTGTGACAGAATTTTTTCCAGTGAATCGTCACAATTTACATTTTCTTGATTTGTTTCGATTTGTGATATATAAATGTCCGTGGAATCAGCACTATCACTTTGATTTAGAACTTGCGTTAAGCTGCCATAAAAAACTGACAAAGTCAGCACCATTTTCAATATCTTATGCAGGGTTCGTCCTAGGGCCGCTTGGCGGCGCGTTTAAAATACGCGCCATCATTTTTTATGCGTTTTTCTCTCAAGTGCGCGTTTGTATATATGTTTTGCCATTGTTACACGTAGTTGTCTAACTGAGTGTGCACAGTTTCTTCTCATGAGTATAATTTACAGAAAATACTATATAAATGCCGTCTTAATTTCTTCCACCATTTTTTTAGCTGTGGAGCGGCCGAATCAATGAATTAATGGTTCTCTTTAAAATCTGTAAGAAAAAAAATCAAATTAAAAAAATGAAAACGCGCGCTCTTGATTTTCCCGCGTTTTCTCTTTCCTACGTGCGTTTGCCACACGCGCGGCCTCGATTTTCGTGCATGTTTCTGATTTTCGGTGTGAAAATAACGCGCAAACGCGCCCTCGGACGAACCCTGCTTATGTATTATCCATTTTGTTGTTAGCCGTTTGGCCGCCTGTCAGAAAAGTCGATGAAATTGATTCTACGTCAACTTTTTATAACGTGAAAGCAGCTTTTGATGTATTTCACACTTATTAATTGAATTAGCATTTGTCCAAAGTTTCGCATGCGAACAAAGGGAGGTTTTGACTGACCACTTCTTGCTTGGAGAAAGTTCGCTGCTAATGATTGAAAAACGGTAAATAATTCGAAAACAGGTTTTGACTGGATTTTCAAAACCTGCGGGCTTCGCCCTTAGGTTTTGAAAAACCAGTCAAAACCTGGTTCTCATTATTTACCTTATTCAGAATTTTTTAGCGAGTAGAACGAACGAATGCGGCGTATGACGTCATGGCGTAAAATATGTGTATATTTTTAACCAGATCTTGTATGCATATTATCTCGATAACGGAAAGTCAATTTTATATGCATATTCCTTGGTTCAGTCAGACGACTGTTTCAACTTTTGACGGGTAAAAACTTATCTCGACATCGGAAAGTCTGATCGACTTTAAATTTGAAGTAGTTATTCCTCGGATAAGTCGCAAGGTTTTTGGTTAAACATTATTAAACTCCTATAGAAAATCAAGAAAGGTGCATAACGTCAACACCCCACCCCCCTCCTCCCCATTTTTTTGGCTGCTTTGTTATCTGAGCATAGGTGTTAACAACCTGGGGATTTCAGCGTTTTCCAGAAGATTCTCGAGTGTTCCTGCATTCTTCAAAACAGTAACAGCATTACTATCGGTCCATTGCTATTTGTTATTGCCTGAAATTAAGCTTTTTGTGTGTTTGTCATCTACGGTTGTTACGTAACATGCCACTCAGTCAGGAGTCAGTTTTAGTTGCGGTGCATGATGGAGTCGTTATCTACGAAGTCATGGAAGGCTATTGTCGTATTACAGGTCTGAGCAGCTCTAGCTATTGATTTTTTTTCGCCGCAACTTGATTCGGTTGTTTAGGTGTTCTATATATATATATAGGAGCTATTTTGTATCGATTAGCATTGTTTGCAGAAGCAGTTTTCGCTATTAAAATGGGTCATCTGATATCTTATGTTGTGAGAAGCAGCTCACCATTTTGGCACCGAAATGCCCCCCTCCTTCTCCCACCGAGGCGCGTCATCTGATGCGCAGTTATGAAGAATGTCTTTCTAGTGCTATTTGGCCGATGGGAGTGTGCGAAGACAAGGTAGTCTATCATGGCTATAACTACACTTAGGGTACAGGCCGTTGCCTAGAGTTAGAGTTGTGTTTATAGTCGGACCTATATTAAATAGCTGGGGGGGGGGGGGTGGGAGGGAGGGGGGGGGGGAGGATGATGGTTCGCAAAAAAAAAAAAAAAATCCCGACCTTCATGACCTGGATAAAAAGATGTAAAGTAAGACCAGTTTGTCGTGACCCCTTCCAGATTCGGGTAAAAAGACGTACGGTAAAACCTGCCTGTCTTGACCAACTTCCAGACCCGGATAAAAATGTAACGTACAGTAAAACTGCTATAGTGACCAATTTCAGATTTGGATAAGAAGGGCCTACAGTAAAACCCGTTTTAGCGGCCACCTTCCAGACTCGGATGAAAAAAGACGTCCATTTATATCTGTTTTAGTGAACACCATCAGTTTTGTTTATTTTGAGTTTTTTTTGCAATGAATTAAGATTATGTTTGCAAAAATGAATATTTTATTTCAGTAATTAAAAGAATTTTGGGGGGGGGGGGGGAGGGGGTGATAATGGGTTTAGTCGGGGAGACATTTATGTTTGTTTACAAAAACAAGAAACTAAGTAGATATCGATTGAAAGTGTATACTATAAGCCTGTACTCTAATGTTTTGTGTGCACTGGCCGTTCTAGTTTGATCAGGACCGACAAAAAATTTATCTCTGTATATCGGTAAGGTTTCACTGAATTACGAAAGCTCCAACACAGTACTGTTTGGCGGGGGATATGCAATCCACAATTCTCTTGTCGTCTGAGTAGTTCATACCACATTCAGGACCTTTATCTCTGCTTCGAATCCACACTAACCCCCCCCCCCCCCCACACACACACACAGTCCCTCCTTCCACCACTCAGCCAATAAATAAATAAATAAATAAAGACACTAAAATAAACACGATTTGATGTGTGCGGAACAAGAAACATAATGTTGGTTATGTGTGAAGTTGATTAAAGTATTTAATTGGGGTGTTATAGGACACATTGGGCAGACATTCCTAAGTCCCAAAGCCACGGCACTGAGAGATGAAGAGCACACTGGACAGGACGTGCCGAGCTACACGCTCAACACACAGGTAACCGCCTGTACTAACACAACATTACAAAGTTTTGTAAAATTGTAACCATAAAACAGTTTTTATTAAATGTGGCATTTACTCCATTGGCTTTACGGATCCTAAATGTCGAAAAAGGAGGGCATTTTGTCTTTGATCTTACATTCTTTCCCGCACCCTTCCTGTCTGACCTCTTAAGAACGTAGGCTCTAATGCCGGAATAAATGTTACGAAGAATAAATGCCGAATTCATGATTTAAGCATTTATTTCAGTTGGCTTTCTTGCACGTGTTGCAGGTCCAGTTGAAACCGGGCCGAGTTGAATCCTTTAACTATATTTCCTCTGTAATGAGGCAAATGCTTCAGAAAGGAGGGGGACTCAATTGGGCCTGGGATAAATTAACGAGAAAATGTGAAGTTTTTGCTCAAGGGATGTTTACTTAAGCGTGGGGCTGTGAAAACATGTGCGGTAGTGACCAGAGAAAAATTAATATCAAAGAAACTATTGTGTGTGAATTGCGCTAGAAAACTGGAAAATCAATATAAAAAAAACCTGAAGTTTAGATTTAAAAAATTAGAAGGGGTGGGGGTTACTGTGGCACATTCAGCTTAAGGTTCTTCATTAAAAAAAAAAAAAAAAAACAAGTGAAAAAACATTCTTGTTTAATACAATTAAATGTATTTCAGTGTATGAGATTGGAT
Organism: Protula sp. h YS-2021; assembly: GCA_949752745.1. Classification (NCBI taxonomy): domain Eukaryota; kingdom Metazoa; phylum Annelida; class Polychaeta; order Sabellida; family Serpulidae; genus Protula; species Protula sp. h YS-2021. The sequence continues at coordinate 22,853,030 of OX457029.1, forward strand.
CAGATAAAATAAAATGTGACGTTCTTAAAGGATCATTTTACACCTTTTATTATTTATATTAGACAAAAAGGCAATTTGGTTAATAGGTAACCACCTACTGACACAAACAAAGCAAAGGATCGCGGAAGGTAACAAAAGGTCTCGACGGTTGTGTATGCAAAGAAATAGGAGACACGTCCTTGCCAAGGACTCAATCCGAACTGCGTCAGGTGTAGTCCGCAATGGGTGGACTCATCTCGGCCCGACACTCAATCGAGACCCTAATCCCCGCTGGCTTTTAATACGAATACTGTTCGTCACACATCCTTAAGTTTCATTAGCGCTTGTTGAAAGCATATGTGTATGTTGCGTTTATACGCTTATAAGTTGAAAAATGTCTCCTCCTATATTTTTTAGCCTGATTTTCATGAAATTTTAATTACGGGTAGCGGGCATTAGTACCTACCTGTCTGTTACGTTCAGTTTGTTGATTTGCCGAAAACTGGAGGAAATAATGGCGAAAAAAAACACTTTTTTCTCGAAAACTCGTAACTAACTCCAGGAAAATAGCCTCATGGTTTCGAAATTTTGAGTAAATGTGGCAGACATCAGTACCCACCTGGTTATTGCCTTTTTTGGCGAATATTGGCAATTAAAATTTGAGTAATATCTTAATTCATACCAGTGAAATAGCCTCACTGCCTAAAAGTTTTAGTTAAAGAGCGATCATTAGTACTTACCTCGCATTACTGTTTTCGTAATTCGGAAGCAATTGGCGGAAACGCCAATTTCGTACTTAAATCTTTACTAACACCAGTTATATAATCTTGCCCTCTTAAAATTTTGACAGAAAGAAGCGGACATTTGTACCTAATTGACGATTTATGTCTCTCCAACATGTGTGTGTATGTCTCTGCGTGTGTCAGTTTGTTGTGAACAAACTGTATCTCGAGAACGAAAGGTCGGATCGACTGCAAACTTGATGTGTTTATTCCTTGTGTAGGTAGGACGCTGTGGGTCCGAAAGATTCTATCAAATTTAGTGACTAGTACAACGAACGGGTGCGGCATGTGACGTCATCACGTAAAATATATATATATGTATATTGTGAACAAGATCTTGTGTGCAAAATATCTCGCTATGGGAAAGTCTCATCGACTTAAAATTGTATAAGGATATTCCTTGGATCAGTCGGACGGTTCTGTCAACTTTGACGGATGTAGCGAAGTTAAGAAAGGTGTATGACGTCATTACGTTAAAATCTTGTATGTAAGATTTCTCAGCCGCTGAGCGTCGAAGCAGTTTGAAACATGGTGGGACTATTTTTTGACAGGTCCGAAAGATTCTGTCAAATGTTGTCGCGAGTACAGGGAACGGAAAATTATATCTACTTCAAATTTTATATGGATATTCCTTGGGTCAGTGAGACGGACATATCAACTTTTGACGGATGTAGCGAAATTAAGAAAGGCGTATGATGTCAGTACGTTAAAATCTTGAATGTAAGCTGCTTTCAGCCGCTGAACATTGGAGAAAGTTGCAATTTGATTGATTTTTCTCTTGGAAGATCCGAAAGATTCTGTGAAAATTTGTCGCAACTACAATGGGCGAGTGCGGCGTGTGACGTCATCACGTAAACTATGTATGTATTTTGAACAAGAGTAGAACGAACGAGTGACGTCGTCACGTAAAATATGCGTATAATTTGGGCAAGATCTTATGTGCAAAATATCTTGATAATGGAAAGCCGTATTGACTTCAAATTTTTGTGGGTGTTCCTTTGGTCAGTTGGACGGATCTTTCAATTTTTGACGGGTGTCAGAATATCTTTGGACCTTTTAGGGCATTACTCGGATGTACATGTAGTTTTATTGTAATGTTAAGGTTTTCTCAACACTTTCAACAAGTATCACGGCATATGTCGACAGAATACGTCATTTTGGTTATGTTTAGCTGTTAGGGTATGCAAAAGTGATTTTCTAGACTTAAAAGTGTTGTTGCCGACTGGTGTGTGAATGTGTGCAGTTTTGAGTGTTCTGAGCGTGTTTATGATTCTGTTTGTGCTCCACACGGTTTGTTGTGGTGCAGGACGCAAGTTAGTGCCGGGCCGCGCCCTTCGGTGCAGTGTTTCCCTTGAAATAGCTGATGAATGAGCGAGTGCATTTGTTGATGTGCTACTTTCATATAAAGCCAGATAGGACAGTGACGATCGGTTTAGGATTTGGGGGGATCTTGATGTAGTGCACACGATGGAAATAGTTTCAGGTTCGTTTGATGTCGTTTTGTTAGATTTTTGGTCATCTAAAAATTTACTTATGTATCAAGTATACCGGTTATCTCCACGAGTTGATATCGAAATTTCAAGTTTCACATAGCATTGTGTAGAACGCGCCAAGATCGTGCACATGGCAATATTTTTATGTTTAAAAATTTTGATATTGTCGGCCATTAAGACGAGTGAAATTTTTGTGCTACATAGCACAAACTTTGCGTGTAATTTTCAAGTATTTAGAAATATCTTAAATCATAACCGACAAAGCCCTTTTGTAGAAGAGTTCGCGATCTTCCCAAAAACATCACTTTTTGGCCCATATGTCACTTGTAACATATGTTTTTGGGCAGCTATTTTCTTATTGGTTCTTAGTTTAGGCGGGAAACTCCATGATTGGTTGCATTTTTAATTAGCGGCGGCTGCTCTGCCAGCGAGTATATAATGAACACGCTTGCTGCGCCGTCAGCAGTTGGTTTTTGGAAACATAGAGGCCACACGTCAGGTGTGAGTCCTGGTGGTGCTCAGGAAGTTGTTATTTGTGGTGCTGGTGCACGGATAGTTGTCATTACGGATGGAGTAAAATAAGAGAAATAAAAAGAAATATTCAAATGAGAAATTAGTTTATTTCCACTGCAGTTTCATTGGATATAAATAGAAACGGAATTTCGGAAATTATATGACGTTTCAATCTTGCTCCGTCGAAAGTCACACGACACCTTACACGAGGACCCGCTAATATCGTGACAACGGGCATAGCGAAATTAAGAAAGGCGTATGACATCACTACGTTAAAATCTAGTATGTGCACATTTCTAAGCCGCTGAACCCCGGAGAAAGTCGAAACTTGGTGGTAATGGTGCTTGGTAGGTCAGAAAGGTTCTGTGAAATATGCCCGGAGTAGAGCGAAAGAAAACGGCATATGACGTTTGGTAAAAAGATCTCGATAGCGAAAAATCAGATCATACATGGTGTAGTTAGTCCTTTGATAAGTCACGCGGTTTTTGGTAAACATAGAACTCATAGAAAAGCAATATGTGATATATTTCTCAGTCGCTGAGCCTAATACTACCCGGTAACGGCTCGCAATATTTGTGCAGTACCTGGAGATAGCTTTCACTTTTAAAGTGGGTCGTGTAATATCTTCTGTTATGTGAAGCAGCGCACTATTTTGACACCATAATACCTCCCCCCCCCCCCACTCTCCCACCGAGGCGAGTTATATATTGAATAATTATGAAGAATGCCTTTCATGTGCTTTTTGGCCGATGGTAATGTGCGCAGACAAGGTATACATTATGGGTATAACTACACTTTGTGTACAAACCCTTACCGTAACGTTGGCTCAAATGGTTAGAGTTGCCTTTAGAGTGGTACCTACATAAGATAGCCGGGATCGGGGGGTGAAGGGAGTTGGGGGAGGGGGTGTTTAGAAAATCATTAGAAAAATTGTCGAATTTTAAAAAAAATATCATTACAGATATGGAACTTCGGTATTTTGTACGTGCCATATTTCACCCAGAATGAATATATAGGAGCTGTGAGACGTAGGAATATTTGATTGTTTTTTAATTACAAAAATGCCAAATTTTTAAAAAGATGCCATAGCAGATGAGGACTGAGGAATTCCACCAAAGTTTTATATTCTTTTAAAGTTGCCCTATATAGGGTTTTGGTCAGACCAATTCTGTATCATATCTTGATATTTGTTCTTCAAAAAATTTGGTGAATGTTGGGAATTCCGAAGGTCTAAGAACCTTGATCGAATTATTCCGTTAATATGCATGCTTCCAAATTTTGTAGATTGTTTGGTGGGAAAGCTTAAACGCTAACCAGAATGAATTGTTAATGTTTAAATTGTTTAAGGTTAACTTTAAAATTCCTTCTTCTCCCACATTTTGGATACAATTGCCTTCAGATTTTGCATGAATGTTCACTAGACAACCCTTCTTCGAAAAGTTACTTTTTAGGCGATCCGCCACAATTTGGCTTATTTGGGAGCATTTTTAATGTGTTTTGGAGCTACTTGACCCAGCAATGCTGCCCGTTTGATAAAACGAATTGCATAAGTACTTCGGCGCGCAAATAAAACAATGAAACAACTTCCACGTGTTTCTTTTGTTTGTTTCTCTTCCCAACGAGATTAGGTTAAAGTACCACAAAGGAGGTGACGTCACATTTATTTTTTGCGCGCAAAAATTCAGAAGCACTTTTTAATCAGGATATCTTTTTTCGTTTTCATGCCAGAATTTCGGATATTCTTACTATATTGTTCAACACACTTCACAAATGTAAGTTTCTGCTTCGTTTAGTGGCCAGAAACCTAGGTTTCTTGCTGTAGTTGTTGCACAATTCGGCACTTTGTGCTTCGGAGCCTACCAGATCCAGTGTTTGCTCATTCGGGGCTATCGTCTCGCTCGGGGCTACATTCTGCCAATGGATCTATGCTAGGTTCGGCTTGCGTTGCTAGGCAGCGTAGAGCCATGTGATCCGGGGAGTCTGGAAAAGGTTTTTGTTCGCAGCTGTCTGACAGCTCGCACGCCGTGTTGGCGGGTCTGCGTACGATGTCTTTTTTCTCACTCCCCTCCCTTCAGGTGGGACAGTCTGTGTCGACAGTGCGTTCTACACACTCTGATCCTGCTGCCCATGACAGGATCCACACCTAAATTGCGATTATTCTCCGTTTGGGGGCGGTTTTTGTCTCCTGACAGTATCTACGTCACAGTAACTGTCATGGAGCCATCAACCGCGGCGGGGAAAAAGGGGTTTCCCAAGCCTTACAGGCAGAGTCGGCGCGGATGAGGCGCTTACTGCCTGGCAGAACAAGGCTGGGTACTGCCTGGCAGAACAAGGCTGGACACTTTCTGGGCGGTTTTTCTTGGGAATTCCGTACGATAGCAGTTATTTTGCGCTCGCACGGCGACAGCAATGGGGTTGGTGTCGGACTAACAGGGGATTTAGTTGCCTTATAGTCGTATCCAACACATATTTCACCCCACCCCTGAAACGCCCTCGTGTAGTCATAGAATTAGCAGTTCAACTACGGGGAGTTCGCTCCAAGTTTCGTAAGACATTGATTCCCTTGTCACGACAGGAAGTTCGCCCGACAAGAAGGTTCTATCGTAACTAAATGAGTGCATGTACAGTTAAATTTACTGCGAGTACTAGGTACTGGAGAGTCAGGCTGCAGTAAAAGGAAATGCTTCCTGTAAATTGTCGTTTTACAAATCGCTAGATACGGTATTAAATCGAACATCCTTGCCGGAATGCCACAAATTACAGTCTCCAGGCTTGTCTTGACAGTCAAGGTTCGCGGGACAGCGGGGTCTTGTCATGACAATTTTAGTGTAGCTACAGGTTAAAGCTTGCCATGGGTGGTATTGCGGAAATTTCATGTAGCAATAAGGAGGTGTGTCGCTGGAAAAGTTTTTGTTTTTACTAGCCCTGAAAAAAAAACAACAGCAACCCACGCAGAGCAGCAGGTTAGCCTTCGTCATAACAAACAGGTGTAACTACAAGCTGAAACTCACCTGGAGCAATCTATGCTTGGTTTTCAGGTCGCAGACGGGAAGAAGTCGTACTATGTGGAGCCAGTATGTGGACATCGCATGTCACACCTCGACCCGCACAGCTCATGCCCTAAGTGCCGTGAACGTGCTACAGAAGGCTTGCCGCAGTGTACGCCAGAACATACTAGTGGCGAGTGTAGTGGGCTTACACCAGGGCAGTGGCACGAATTGTTGAAAGTACGACAACATAATGCAGGCAGGCGCAGTACACGCGAGACAGACTCAGTTGTTAGCACATGCTCGAATACTGAACTGGCCATGCGGACAGAGGAGCTGGGAGCAATGGAAGAGACTGTAATGCAATTGTCAAACACTGCCATACTAGACCCTAATGTGGTTACATTCACCAATGTAGAGTCTCTACAAGGCCTCACCCAGCCGGACCCAGCTCCAAACACCGCTACGCTTTTCCCCACACCCAGTACGCCGATTTCACTCCCTGTTGCTACGGCGTTGCCACCGAGGGACTTCCTCAGAAACTGGAATGTGTTTACGTCGTTGCTCCAACAGGCGGCTATACAGGCCATCATGGATAGCTCAAGGGTTGCGGACACCGTAATGACTAATGCCACAGCAAACACGGAAACCGCACGGGAGTTAAATCAGGATAAAAGACGTAGAAAGGGCACCAAGGGAACACCCCCGTCGTCTATAGGTGCGGCTCAGGGAAGGGCTGACTCGCAGGAAGTAACGCTAGAGGCACCGCTGTCTGCCCTGGAAAACTAGAAAAAGCCACTCTCAAGTCACGTGACGCAAAGGAAGTGCAGAGCACAGGAGTGCGCGGGACAGCGCCCAAAGCTCTGTCGCGCGAGCAGCCTCGCTGTTGCGCCGCGAACCTACACAGTCGTTGGACAAGAAAGGAGGAAATCGAGTGCATACCGAGTCCGATAGCGTTAAGACACATGAGGCAGGGGTAGCCCCGGCCAAAGTGCAACAATCCCGCGTTGACAATGCAACAGCCACATAGCAGGATGAAAAAGGGGGAGAAGGAACTGTGTCAGACCAACACCCTCCCCCCCCCCCCCCCCCCCGCCTGTAACCGAACAAGCTGGTCTACCGAAGGACCCCCACTGCCCTGTCATAGAGGCATACACATCTGGGGATGACAGTTCAAGTGAAAGTGACAGTGACTATGATCCCGATCAAGATGCATCCTGTGCTGAAGACTCACCTGAACAGCATATGTACGCATATGTATGCACGTACAGAATACCTCGCCTACCATCTCATCAAGACATGGCATCTTTATTTCCTGCAGTGCGACATTTGGACATCGCGCGCTCGCCTGTCAAGGCTCAGTCTCTCACACCACGTGGCTTCGCGGGACGTCGCCGAGTACGCACGCCCTCCCCGCCTAATTATGTTGAATCAGACACCGAGCCGACGACAATGACTCCTCACCGTAGACGGAACCTACAGACATGCAGTTCACTGACTTGTTGCGCGTGATTGTCGCACATGACAAAAGTGGTGCGCAACTGCAACCGCTGCAAGCTTGTGTCACGCAGCGCCATCTTCGTTTCGCGTCACAAAGAGTGATCGAACCCCGCCCTGCCCGATTAGCACTACCTACGGCGGACTGCATTAAGCAAATATTTAACTCGAAGACAGGGGACCACGCCGAGAAAATTTTGCAACGCAATCATGCATACCACAGGATGTCCACTTGTCGGCTGTTGGATGTGAAGACTGCGCCTTATGTCACTCATGATCATTTCCTCCCCATGACAGCGTTACAACGCTGAAGCAACGCCTACCGTGGATCCAGCGGGGTCACACCTACACGGATGTGCCATTAGTGGATGCGGACGCTAGGAAGTTTGAAGAATGAGCTCGCCGCTCATTGAACATTCTGTCCTTCCAAGACTTCGCGCTGGTGGCGCTTCGGGACATAGTCATGCAAACAGTCCCCGCAGACGACGCCCAAGTGGGGGAAAACCTCATTCACTCGATCGACAGAGCCTCATGCAACATCGCGCAACTGCAAAGCGAAGGGTATGGTAGGGCTCCGGAGAGATGCACTTCTTCACCACTCCCTTCTGCCGGTGAAAGATGCTGCGGCACTGCGGGATCAGCCCGTTGCAGTACAAACAGAGCTGTTTCCACCTGATGTAGTTGCTCGCCTGACGAGCGAATTCAAGGATTCCCTTAAGGATAAGTTTATGCAACAAGCCATTCGACAGCAGAAAGGGAAATCCACAGCAGGGAGCAAGCAAGGCAAACGGTCGGCACCACATGGAAAGCGGCAACGGTCACAAGCAAAGAAGCCACACGAAGAAGAGTCGACCAAGCCGCGGGGTGCCAATCAGAGCAGGTAGCAACTAATGTATACATCGCACTGCGAGCGATTATCTGGATCACTCGCACGGCGATACGGTTATCTCTCATTCCGTATCCATTCCGCCCACAACCTGCGTAGATACTTGACCCGTTGGGGAAAGACTGAAACATTTTTGGGAGAGGTGGAAGGTCATGGGGGCCCCGAAAAGAGTGGTAAAATGACTTCGTTAGGGATACCCCCTCCCTTTTCGACGCTCAAACAAAGGAATGAATATTTGTCCGCCTCTCACACCTCTACCCCCTCTACCACTAATGGCCCGGGAACGAAAAAGACATTGCATTGCATACAGTAATTCAGGAATTGCTGAGCAAAGGGGCTATTGCAGAGGTGCCAAAATCAGAGCCGAGTGATTCTACGACCGAAGAAAAAAGGAGGCTGGATATTGATCATAGACTTGTCAGCACTGAATCAATTCCTGCTCGTACCGACATGTCGTATGGACACCAACCACGTTATTCGCGAGTCATTAAGAAAAGGTATGTGGGCAACGTCAATCGACCTTACATACACTTATTTTCACATACCCATGCATCGCAACAGCTGGAGATATCTATGCTTCAGCAGTGCAGGAAAGAACTACCGGCTCCTTGCCCTGTCGTTCGGCTTAGCTCCAGCGCCATGGGTCTTTACAGTGGTCATGACCGTACTGAAAAAATGGGGCCGGGAAAGGTCTATTCTGCTGTTGCAGTACATCGACGACTGGGTCATTGCCGAAATGTCCCGCGAACTGGTCGCACAGCACACACAAACCGCTGTCACGCAATGTCTAGAAGTGGGGTTGGAAGTAAATCTCGCCAAGTCAGAACTACAACCCACGCAGGTTGTCATATTCCTAGGGGATGTATTCGACTTCCAGCAAGGTATGCGCTTTCCAACCGAAAACCGAATACGGGGTTACTCACCGCTACAGAGAAGACTGTGATTCTGGGACGCCTCCACTTCAGAGAATTTCCAGTCCTCGTTCGCAGGGCATTGTTGTAGGGCCGTGCGAGAGGACGACGAGTTCGTTTGACGAAAGAAGCAATGGCAGACCTCACATGGTGGAGCGTCGGTTGACCGGGGCGCCATTCACCAATCAATCGATTGCCAGGTGCAAACCGATGCGTCGACGACTTTGTTCTTCAAAGGTCAGACGTGGTCAGGGCTTTAGGAGGACAACCTCTGCGAAGCACACATAAACGTCAAAGAGATGTGGGCTGTCAAGCATGCTTACTCATTGCTGTATCGACAACTACACAAACAGTGGTATTTCTGATCGACAACACGACGACCGTGGCATATCTGAAAACACCAAGGAGGCACACGCTGTCGCAAACTAATGTCAGTGACCAGGGACATACTACTGTTCGCCCAGCAACATCAATTTCAGATAGTTCCCCAACACATTCGAGGCCTGTTCAATGTAGTAGCAGACCTGGCCTCTCGCCGGGGGACTGTGGTAGCGACAGAATGGACACTGGCCTAACAAACATTCTGGTGGATACAGACGCAGTCACCATGGGGGCCCCCGCAGTTGGATGTATTTGCGAACAGCCTCACAGCCCAACTCCCACGCTACGTATCCCCCTGTCCGAACGAACAAGCGACAGCAGTGGATGCCCTACAGTGGGAGTGGCCGGACGAGATCCTGTATGTATTCACCCCAACGTCTCTCCTTCTGCCCACAATCCAAAAGATACGACGGTAATCACCCCGGCGCCTCCTGTTAGTGGCACCACTGTTACCAGAGAAACTCTGGTTCCGTCTGTTGCTGCAGTGTCAAGTCAAGCAACTCGCGCTGCCAGTACATCCAGGGATGTTAAGACAGCCCAAGTGGGAGTACCACCACCCCAACCCACACCTTTTTCAACTCCACCTGTGGTGCATAGGCACTCAGTAGCGGAGTCGCTAGGATTTTAAGAGAAGGTGCAAACGCGTTTGCACAAGAGACATGCAGACGCCACGACCACGGTATACCTCTCCCAGTGGAAGTTGTTTTAATATTTTTGCTCGCAACGCAAACTCGATCCAATCGCAGCATCGTCGCAAGTGATAGCCGACTTCCTAGTGTATTTATTTGAAGACCGTGGCTTTATGTCATACAATTGAGGGCTACCGCTCGGCAATTTCTTTTATGCTAAATAAATATTCGGGATTTGACGCTGGGACCGACAAGCACTTTGGCCAGTTGCTACGAAACTTCAAGCCAGAGAGACCGGTCGCCACCCGCACTGTCGTTCAGTGGGATATTCGGCTTGTACTGGACTTCCTGCGGATGAAAGAGCTGTCATTCAAGGAAATCACGTTGAAATGTACCTTCCTTCTAGCTTTGGCAACGGGCAAGCGAAGAGGCGAGATACACGCCCTGAAGAACAAGGTGTTGCGCTACCAGGATAACTAGAGACGAGTCACACTCGTCCCGCGAGCTGGGTTTCTTAGCAATACACATTTGATCACTAACGGTGCAGGGACATTAAAAGAGATCACGCTGGAGGCACTGGATGATGTGTGCTCGCCAGACGAAAAGACACTCTGTCCAGTACGCACGCTACGATACGACCTAGAGGCGTCGGGCAAGTACAGCACCCCGAGCAGAAACGTCTAATAATCTCTTAAGTAGCAGATCGATCAAAGGATGTTGGGAAATAGGATCTCAAATTACATAAAGAATACGATCGTAATGGCATATCAGAAGTCTGGCTCTGAACCGAACACACTGCAGACTCTCAATGTAAAAGCCCATCAGGTCAGACATGTGGCCAATTCACTGGCATTCTGTAAAGGGACATCACTAGAAGAACTGCTCCGGGCGGGCTCATGGACGTCGCCAAATACATTCATTTCCCACTATCTACAAGACTTTTTCACCGATTCCTCCACGGGTTTGCACAAACTGGGGGCATTCGTTTCGGGGGGAAAGATTTCTATGCCTGACAACTAATATGTACTTGACCTTTCTTAATTTGCTTCTCGCAGGAAGCCAAAACAAGAGCGGGGGAAAGAACCGGCACAACGGGAAGAGCCGCGCGAAGCAAGCTCCCAAGCCGCCGACAACGCAGTGATTCTGTACTGACGAACTGATTTGTCATGACAACCCAAAATGACAATGCTGTATTACTCCGGAGCTGTCATGACAAGGGACGTTATGAAATAAGAGACAGTTTAGTTTCATAATGTACTCGGACGTTACAGACAGTTTTGCATATTCATGAGTGTTGCACGAAATGTTTTAAGGTTTGACTGTTCGCAGCGCGACCGTGCGTCGTCCAGCCATTCTGATTTCACTACTGTGTAGTGACTGTGTTACACAGATCTGTTTACGTTTAGAGTGAGAACGTAACTCAGTTGAACTTTACGACAATTATACCATCCTCTCTCATCGCCTAAATAGACAGTACAGCTAAAAGTCAAGAAAAAGGCAAGAGAAGGAATAGAAAAGGGGGGGGGGAGCATGTAAGAGGTAGGAAAACAGAGCTCCTCACCGCACCATGTGGTACTGACAGGGTAAAAACGTCGAGGGGGGAGTAAGGTTGATTCGCTGAGTAATTAAGAATTCAAATACTCCAGAAATGTTGTCGATTACAGAAAAAGGAGGTGATGCACGCTTCGCGTGACAGAAAATTCGCGGAACATAGAATTCGCGTGATATGAAAAAAAATTATTTGATGTCCAAACAAAAGACACCCACCTCCGGTTTCACGTCTATCAATTGGCAGCATTGCTTGGTTAAAGTAGCTCCAAAATACATTAAAAGTGACGTTTTAAGAAATTAAAACGCATTTTTATGTGTTATTGGAGTTTAACCTAAGCAATGGTGCCAAGCATAGCATTCCTCCACGCCTGCCCTACGATAGTCTTTTGACCGGGGAAAGGTGGCTTCTACAAGCACAAAAATTAAATGTGACGTCACCTCCTTTGTGGTAGTTTAACCTAATCTCGTTGGGAAGAGAAATAAACAAAAGAAACACGTGGAAGTTGTTTCATTGTTTTATTTATGCGCCGAAGTACTTATGCACTTCGTGTTATCAAATTGGTAGCATTGCTTAGGTTAAACTCCAATAAAACATAAAAATGCGTTTTAATTTCTTAAAACGTCACTTGAAAAATATTTAGTATCCAATTTTCAAAATGCTTCTTCTCCCACAATTTTAATCGAATTTCTTTCCAATTTTGTGCGGTTGTTTCCTAGATGGTTCTCTGTTAAAAATTTACTTTTTTGTCGATCCGCCAAAAGTTGGCTAAATGTGGAGGTATTTAAAATTTTTTGGCAAGCAATTTCCAACATGCTTCTACTCCCACCGAAAACTGGCCAAATATTATTATTATTATTATTATTATTATCATTATTATTATTATTATTATTATTATTATTATTATTATTATTATTATTATTATTACATATTTATTGTATGGCGCCATTTCTAATTAAAGCCCTAGGCGCAACAAAGAACGTGGAAGTAATATGAAAATAACTAATATATAACATAAAATGGCTATAATAATAGTGAATATAATGTATAAATGTACAAAAAAGATAAAAAGTACAATATAATAAAACAATTTAAAAAGATGGGTTTTGAGTTGAGATCTAAAAGTCATTCGTGATGTATTCTGATGAATTTCAATCGGAAGATCATTCCAAAGTTTAGACGCGTAAACAGCAAAACTGCAGTCACCAAAGCGCGAACGTGACCGGGAAACTTTCAATAGCATTTGACTCGATGAACGAAGAGATCTGGGCGGTTCATATGGCACTAGAAGATCGCAGAGATACTGTGGTCCTTCACCTCAGACACATTTAAAACACATTAGCAAAATCTTAAACCAAATACGAGCTTCAACCGGCAACCAATGTAAAGATATTAACGTCGGTGTTATGTGATCCGATCGCTTTAATTCAGCAATAACAAGCGCTGCAGAATTTTGTATTCTTTGTAGTTTTCAGGTTATCTTTAAATTTAGTACGAATGTTTACTATTTAGGGCTTTCTTGAAAATGGCGATTCACAAAAACTATCGGAGCGGGACTTGTATTAATTTTTTGGATAGCCAATTTTCCAAAGGGTTTTTTCTTCCACAGTTTTGATCGGATAGCCTTCAAATTTTATAGTAACGTTCCCTAGGCTCTTCTCTTTTGAAAATTACTTTATTTGGCGATCCACTAAAATTGGCTGAAAGGGACACTTATAATTTGTTGGTTGCCAGTTTTCAAAATGCTTTGTCTCTGACAATTTTGATCGGATTGGCTTCAAATTTTGCATAAATGTTCACTGGGCAGTCTCTCTTGAAAAGCTACTTTTTTGGCGCTTAGCCAAAAATTGGCTAAATGGAGCATTTAAAGTAGCCAAATTTAAAAATGTTTCTGCTCCCAAAATTTTGCAAGGATTCCTTTAAAATTTTGATTAACCGATTTTAAATATAACTATTGCATTTGGCGACCTTACAAGCCTATTGATACTTGATTCACAAGATCTCGGCTGGTCACAATGTCCCCGGATATTCTTCTTTTAATATGCCACTACAGCTATGGGCTTTATCGCGAGGAGCGTATCAAAGGAGGCTTGGAGTGTTGCGTTTGCGTCTTTCTGCTAGTCCGCTTGTTCCCAAGCCATCTCAGGAATGTTCAAAAGGTTCACTTTGTCTTCTGTGCAGAAACACCGGGCTACAGATTCTTGCAATGTGCACTTCTTCCGTCATCAATACTGTGGCTAGACTCGGAAGCGTACAGTCTTGAACCGCCGTTCGTCTGCTCCCTAACTTAAGTAAAATAACATATTTCCTGGGATCTGTACCACCGAAGTGTTGAATGGCCGTCATTTCAGTGATGCTTCACCGGGGACGGGGGGGGGGGGGGGGGTATTGGCCAGTTTCAGTGGCATGCTTGTTAATAATGATAAAGTTACATCACGGTGCGCTGCGTGGCCAGTTACTGTGTTTCGCCACCATGTCCCTGGACACGTTTCTTCCAGTGTGCAAAAAATTGGTTTTGGGGAATCTGTTGCCATGATCGAACCCCACAGGACAGTATTTTCATTGCAAATTTCACAAGACCAGGAGCTGATATCGTTGTCTCGGACATCCAAGTGTATAAAGGCAGTTTTTTCTCATCCAGGCTACTGCATTATACCCTTGAAGCAGAGCAGGTGCCGCGTTGAGTAACTTCAGAGTTCGTATGGCACAAAGCAGAGTTCGGAACTATTTGGTGCCATTGACAAAACCACTCTGGCTTAGAGTACTGCACTTCATATTTTGTTTGAAGGGGGAGGGCAAGGAAATTATCCATGGGACCCGTGCGAAGAATGATCCCTTGTGCATAATCAAGAAATTTTTTTGGATCCCCAGAGCCTGAGGAACGAGGGCCCGATCCGAAATCGGGGTGGAGGGGGTGGGGTGGCTAGGGCTACGGGGTCCCCGTTCATTTCCAGCCCTGCTGTGATAATAACAGATATTGTTGATGTTAACTTTCTCGCTGAAGTAGCGACGTAGCCATTACATAGAAGTAACACTTTGTTTTTTTTAGAGCGAAGAACTGGAGATGAGCATTGATATAAAGAAGGTTGAAATGAAAGAAAAGGTGAGCTTTTTAGTCGTTAATACATTGACGTAGCGAGTTGATGTAACGACCACTTTACATACCCGGATAAAAAGAGTGCGATAAAGTCTATTTTAACGACCACTTTTAAGACCCGGATAAAAAGACGTATAGAACCTGTCTGTAGCGACCAACTTCCAGATTCGGATGAAAGATATACGGTAAAGCCTTCCAGCCTTGACCTCATTCCAGACCTGGTAAAAAAGTACGTACAGGAAAACTTCTGCAGTAACAAACATCCAGATCTGGATAAAAAGAACTTACAGAAAAAGCTCTGGCGACCACCTTCCAGACCCGAAAAAGACGCACAGAAAAATCTGTTCTTAGTGACCACCATCTGGACCCGAATTACGAAGACTTACAGTAAAACCTCTTTCAGTGACCGCCTTCTTGAAATGAATTGATTGTGTTTGCAGAAGTGGGTCCTATTTCAACAAATAAAAATGAAAGTGGTTATTGGGGAATTCTGGGTAGTCGGGGAGACATTTCTTTGTGTTTATATGTTGCGATTGAAAGTGTGTGATACTCATACTCTTATGTTTTATGTGCATTGGAAGCTCTGGTTATACTTTGTTCTGTGTATTTTTTCACCTTAGCCACGATTAAATATTCGGAAGCCATAAGTCAGTCATTATTGCAATGTATGTATTCTGCATTATGTCAGTCAGGGACGTGCTAATTTGAATGTGTCTGAAGTATTATTTCCATGCATTGTCCAAATTGGAAACTGTAAACAATTTTTGGGCGAAAATTCACCGTTTTGTAGCCCACGCAGGGTTCGCGCTGGGTTCTCAGGAAAGTGAGTCAAAAAAGGAAAGTGTGACTCAGTTGGGTCCAGAAAGACTCGGTGGTTTCCGAAAAAGTGAACCATTTCGGAAAAAAATGCCAAAAAACTGGACAAAAACCCCGCCAACGCGAACCCTGCCACGTGACCGTGGATTGTAGGCCACACTACTGGAGAATGAGCTGTAGCTCCCCTGTCCGTCCTTTGCCACCTCCAGGTTTTGTTAACTTAAAAAAATCCTATTTTTAGCACAGGTGGCCTTTGGGGATCTGTCGTCTTTAGCTTTGATTAAGCGCTACCGTTCTTTCGGTTCTGACATTCATCTGATTCTTCGACAGCAAAAATAGCATGAGATATAATATCTATCCATGCCCAAAGTTGTAGCCCCTGTAGATCATAACGCTAGAGCTTAAGCAGTGTAATATGGACATAACGTTGTCAGATTAAGGCCAAAATAAACGCGAAATAAAGCTGCGACATGTTGGGATTTTCTGAAGTTTCCGCTCACTATTCTAAGCTCTAATAACCTTGGCCTAATTATTCTGTTATTACGCAGGTTTCCAATTTTTGTATTTTGCTTTTTGATTAGTCGTAACTCTTTGAACACGATCTGAACTAAATTCCACCAGACCAAGGCCATAATAAGCACTTGGACAGTAATGGTCTCTATATGTTGGGTTATATGTTCCTTCTTCTGTGTCATGTGTGCAAATTATCCAGACCACGCTCACACTGGGACCACTGAGAATGCCTTCTAGACTGATCAAGGCGCAGTTGCATGAATAATCTCACTTAATTCAGGTGTGCTCCGTTGGAGTTTTTGTTGTTGCCTTTCCGCATCATTCCCCCTTGAGGGTTGGGGAATCTTAAGAATAGACCCACTGCTTTCCGGTCTGAGCATGGCGTAGGAGTCGACTAATTGGAATTTCGTTATCCCTGGCTCTTCTTTTACTATTTCTTCATTCTTCCTTCCTTTTTCCCACTTATACCTTCAGCAAGTGCTTCCTAATATAGCCGTCCCAGTTGCTGAACGGGACGTTAAGCACCAAACAAACAAACAATTTCCGCAGTTATGATGATGTCGTTGTCACAGTGAACACCAGAAGTCGCTGCCAAGAAAGAAGTTAGTTCAGGACACCGAAAATATGTACTAAATAATTTCTCAGTGACAAGACTGTATCAAATTTTGTTCCGAGTAGAACGAAAAAGTATGACAAGTGACGTCGTTGAGTAAAAATTATATATTTTAACAGGAGTTTGTGTGTAAAATGTCTCAATTACGGAAAGTTGTATCGACTTCACACTTTGCGTGGATATTTCTTTTCGGAGCAGTCGGACTACGCTCAGCTTTTGACGCGAAATTAAGAAACGTGCATGACGTGCATTTCTCGGTCGGTGGCTAAGCATCGGAGATCCGTTACGGTTGGTGGGATTGTTGATTGGTGGGTTCAGAATACTGTATTCCATTGAGTAGTGTTCTCCAAAATATCTCGATAAAGAAAAGAGGTGTCACACACATTTCAGATCCTATACGGATTTACTCCCCATGTATTGTAGTTGTGCACCTCGTTTTCAGTTTGTCAGACTTTTCATTTATTTAGCCAAAATTGAGGTCTAGACTTAGCATATTTTTCGACTATAAAGGCTATATGATCTAAGTCTTGTATGCACAACTCCTCCGAACGGGTTGAGCACGCACATTTCAAATCCTGTACGGATTTACTCCTCATGTATTGTAGTTGTGCCCCTCGTATTCAGTTTGTCCGACTTTTCATTTATTTAGCCAAAATTGAGGTCGAAACTTAGCATAATTTTCGACTATAAAGGCTCTATGATCTAAGTCTTGTATGCACAACTCCTCCGAACGGGTTGAGCACACACTTTTCAAATCCTATACAGATTTACTCCTCATGTGAAAACGTGCGAAGGGCGAGGATTTTGCAGCGTTCCGGTGTTCTTGTTTAAAATGCATCTCCTCCTACAGTTTTGATCGGATCTTCTTGAAATTACATGCTCAATTTCTAGGTGGTCCTCTACCGGAAAATTACTTTTTTTCACGATCGACCGAAGAAATAACGGGACTGTGAAAATTTTGTTAAACTTCTTTTCAAAATGCATCTCTTCCTACAGTTTTGGTTGGATCTTCGTAATATTACACTTGTACAATCTCTAGGTAGTGCTCTACCGAAAAATTACTTTTTTTCGTGATCGGCCGGAAAAAGCCGAAATGACGGGACTTTTAAAAATGTCAGAAATTTGTATATTTTGGTATGTGTATTTTTTACATATATCTGTATGTGTATTTTTTACATATATCTACAATATCTATGGGGTAGTAGTCCTTTCCCCTGCCTTTCCCTCCTCTTCCCCCGGGCTATATCCCGAAAAGAATAGATTTTCACCAAACCTTACAGGAAGGAAGTATGTATAGTGTAGATGTGCAGCGGGGGGTTCAATTTGTCCCATGTCCGTTCATCTGTCCGCCCGCCGCACTTTAAACCTTTTTGTTAACTAGGCTATATCTCAAAAATTATTCATCGGATCTTAACCAAAGCTTACAGGAAGAAAGTATATATAGTGTAGATTTGCAAGGACCCGTCCGTCGCTCCATCCGTTGGACCTTGTATATTGTTTTTGTCCGGGCGGTATTTCAAAAGAGTAACTGGACCACAGTGATGTAACCGCTATTGGCTGAGGGCTCTGCATCTCCGATGCCTATGTTTAGTATTGTAGTTCGTATGCTAAGCCTTTGGGTTCGATCAATAGTTGTGTATTTTGCAAAAAGGGCTGATTACAAGAGACGGGGCAAAGAAATCCGGTGGCGGATCCAGGAAGGGGGGGGGTTCAGGAGTTACGACCCCTTCCCCACCCCCCCCCCCCCCCTATATTCGAAAAAAAATAACTGTTCAGCTTTGGGTTTTCTGAAACTTTTAAACTCAAAGTGTCAGAAGTTGAACCCCCCCCCCCCCTCCTTTCACGAAAAGTTGGTCGCGGCCTGATCCTTGAAGTAAGTTGTGTTTGAGTGATGGGTCACAATTAAAAGCCATAAGGAGAGAGAAAGCTTTGTCTGCCTGTATTGCTTAGTAGTTTAGTAAATTTGACCTATAAAAATATGACAGTTGCTTTGGTGGTGCATTAGCCGTGGTGAATTCCTGCCATTTTGTCTTAGCAATAAAATAGAACGACAAGTGACCATTAACACAAGTATCTCCATTTCAAAAAAAAAAAAATCAAGCCTAGTGATTAAATTAACTAGTTTTTGACCGATTTTGTTATTTGGGGATGGGAGGGAGGATAATATATTCAGACAGGGGTCTATCTTACCAAAAAATATTTTATTTATACAACAGCTGAATGTATGATTTTATAAGCAACAATGAGATGGTCAAGTGGTTTACTCTCCTTGCGTTGGGCTCGGCTGGTTACAGTGTCCCTGGACTTTCTTGTTTGTAACAGTGCGTCGCGTAAGCGAGCGACACAATCCCTGGTTAAGTGAACCCATCTTTGTAGATAAACGTAACCAAGCTTGACATGAAAAAAAAAACAAACAAAAGAAAAAAACCATGGGGGAGTTGGCAAGTTTATTTACAGTACATATAAAAATATTGTTTTATAACAATTAACATGGTGAATTATGACCAAATTAATGTGAGGTACATTGGAAATTGCCCATGCTGGACGCAGTGTCCCTGGACATTCTTGTTGTTTAATAAAATGTGCTCTAGTGTAATTCAAAATCTAAAATGAATTAAAATGAATTTTTGACTTTTGAGAATCTCTGGTCATATTATTCTCCATTTTGTCCTTGTCCATTTTGTTCTGTAAACACATTGATATGTTTTTCTGTATTTCTTTACATGTTGTCAGTTCTGTGATATTTAAGAATTCATGCTTCAGATAAAGAAACTGCAGGTCCATTTTGACGACATGGCCCGTGAAAAGAGCTTGTGGTGTTACGACACTCCCGGCGTCATCAATCCCACCCAGGTCAGTCATGTAAAGCGCCAAATGTAGAAGACGACGCCCACGTTTTTTTTTTTTTTTTTTTTTTTTTTTTTGAAAATCTGTTTCACGTAATATTTTACCATTTACTGCATGTTCTTTTCTGACCGAGACTGGGATTCTTTTTGCACGAATATTACATAAAAATAAAAAAAAGGCTTCGATGTTTTGTGTATTAAATAAATTTGTAGAAATGATATGCTAATTAGTTATGCCGAAAAACTTAACCTCTAGTTATTCCACGTGTAACGAGGGGATATAGGTTTCAGCTTGTCCGTCTGTCCGTCAGTCCGTCCGCTTTCTTGCACCGCGTTATATCTCCGAAAGCATTTGTTGTATAGCTTTTTCCTTTCGCATATGGTTAGAACGTATATTACAGGAGTGCAATCGTCGTGTTATTTTTGAAATCGGCCAAGAATTCTCTTAAAATACGACTTGTCGAAAACGGCTGTTTTTCAGGACATTTGTTAGCCCGGGGATGGGCTTTGTCCAGATGAGTTCTCCAAAACTATTCGCAGGCTTGCCGGATCGTACCTTTTTTAAAGATTTAGTCTTTATTTTCGCATCGTACTATTTTTTGCGTCAAAACGTACCTTTTTTCCACTAGCGTTCTTTATTGTTCTTTTTTTTTTTAGCCCAGCTTTTTTTTCAGAAGCAGGAATATAACAGTTGTTGAAAGTATGTGCGAATAAACGCTTTTAAGTTGAAAAATCGTATATTCTCCAAGGATTTTAGCGCAAATGTCTTGAAATTTTGGTGGAAAGTAGGGCGCATAAGTTTCCACCTGGCTATTGCTTTCTGGGCAATTCGCCAAAAATTGGCGAAAATATTAGCGAAAAACCAGATCTTTTCCGTAAAGTCTGAACTACTTCTGGGAAATTAATCTTACTGTTTTGAAATTTTAAATGAAGTTAGCAGGCTTTACTACCACCAAGCTATTACTTTTTTTGGGTGATTGGCCGACGGGGTAAAATTTTCAGTAAAATCTTCATCTTGCCGTGTTGGAATTTTAAGTGAAGGTAGCAAGAGTTACCACCTGCCTGGCTGTAACTTTTTTGGCGATTGGCCAAAAATTGTCGAAACTATTGCTGAAAACCCTTTTTTCGTAACGTCTTAACCATTTCCAGGAAAGCACTCTGTCTTGAAATTTTAAGTGAAGGTACCAGGCGTTACTGCCTACCTGGCGATTGCTTTTTAGCCCAGTTGGCTTTTCAGCCAACAGGGCTATACAGATGGGGGCAAGTGTCGTCCGTCCGTCCGTCTGTCCGTCCGTCTGTCCGTCCGTCCGTCCGTCCGTCTGTCCGTCCCGCGACCGTTAAAAGTGGAATAACTTTTTTATTTTTTATCGATTCGTACCAAATTTTAAACACGAGTTCCTAACCCTTTACTGCATTAGGAAATTTTTTTATTTTTTGGTTTAAACCAATTTTGGCGATTTTATTGCCAATTTGGGCAAAATACGAAAAAACCTATCTAGTCCCTCATTTTTCATCGGAAGATTCCGAAATTTTTTATGAAGAAACTAGAACTAAGGGGTAAAAAAAGTACTTTTTTCGATTTTTGAATTTCGCCTTATTTTTGAATCTACTGAGCTTCAAAGTTTGCAACTTCAAAAAATTGGCAAATTTCCAATTTTTTTTCTTAACAAAGTAGTTAAAGTGGAATATCTTTTTTTTTTTTTATCCGATTCGTACCAAATTTTTAACACGAGTTTTTAACCTTCTACTGCATTAGGAATTTTTTTTATTTTTTGGTTTAAACCATTTTTGGCGATTTTATTGCCAATTTGGGCAAAATACGAAAAAACCTATCTAGTCCCTCATTTTTCATCGGAAGATTCCGAAATTTTTTATGAAGAAACTAGAACTAAAGGGTGAAAAAAGTACTTTTTTCGATTTTTGAATTTCGCCTTATTTTTGAATCTACTGAGCTTCGAAGTTTGCAGCTTTGAAAAAATTGGAAATTTCCATTTTTCTTCTTAAAAAGGCAAAGTTTCAATTTGCAGAGGGGCACAATATGTTACATACAAGTACTTCTGGTTGGACTTTTCAGTAATTTTGTTGTCAGTGGGCCATTTCTATGATATTTTCAAGTGGACGATAATAGGGAACATTGGGCGATAAAGCATGAAAGTTGTGATTTCGCTTTAAAAGTGCAGGGATCAATTCTGTGACCCGAAAATATGATAAATATGATATTTTTCGGGTGGGCGATAACAGGGAATATTGGGCGATAAAGCAAGAAAGTTGTAATTTTCGCTTTAAAAGTGCAGGAAACAAATCTAGGACCCGAAAATATGATAAATATAATATTTTTCGGGTGGGCGATAATAGGGAACATTGGGCGATACTGTAAGAAAGTTGTAATTTTCGCATTAAAAGTGCAGGAATCAATTCTATGACCCAAAAATATGATAAATATGATATTTTTCGTGTGGTCGATAATAGGGAACATTGGGCGATAATGCAAGAAAGTTGTAATTTTCGCTTTAAAAGTGCAGGAATCAATTCTATGACCCGAAAATATGATAAATGTGATATTTTTCGGTAGGGCGATAATAGGGAATATTGGGCGATAATGTAAGAAAATCGTAATTTTCGCTTTAAAAGTGCAGGAATCAATTCTGTGACCCGAAAATATGATAAATATGATATTTTTCGGATGGACGATAATAGGGAATATTGGGCGATACTGCAAGAAAGTTGTAATTTTCGCTTTAAAAGTGCAGGAATCAATTCTATGACCCGAAAATATGATAAATGTGATATTTTTCGGTAGGGCGATAATAGGGAATATTGGGCGATAATGTAAGAAAATCGTAATTTTCGCTTTAAAAGTGCAGGAATCAATTCTGTGACCCGAAAATATGATAAATATGATATTTTTCGGATGGACGATAATAGGGAATATTGGGCGATACTGCAAGAAAGTTGTAATTTTCGCTTTCAAAGTGCAGGAAACAATTCTATGACCCGAAAATATGATAAATATAATATTTTTCGCGTGGGCGATAATAGGGAACATTGGGCGATAATGTAAGAAAGTTGTAATTTTCGCTTTAAAAGTGCAGGAATCAATTCTATGACCCGAAAATATGATAAATGTGATATTTTTCGTGTGGGCGATAATAGGGAACATTGGGCGATAATACAAGAAAGTTGTAATTTTCGCTTTAAAAGTGCAGGAATCAATTCTGTGACCCGAAAATATGATCAATGTGATATTTGTCGGGTGGGCGATAACAGGGAATATTGGGCGATAAAGCAAGAAAGTTGTAATTTTCGCTTTAAAAGTGCAGGAAACAATTCTAGGACCCGAAAATATGATAAATATAATATTTTTCGGGTGGGCGATAATAGGGAACATTGGGCGATAATGTAAGACAGTTGTGATTTTCGCAATTCTATGACCCGAAAATATGATAAATATGATATTTTTCGGATGGGTGATAATAGGGAATATTGGGCGATAATGCAAGAAAGTTGTAATTTTCGCTTTAAAAGTGCAGGGATCAATTCTATGTCCCGAAAATATGATAAATATGATATTTTTTGGAATTGCGATAATAGGGAACATTGGGCGATAATGCAAGAAAGTTGTAATTTTCGCTTTAAAAGTGCAGGAATCAATTCTATGACCCGAAAATATGATAAATGTGATATTTTTCGGGTGGGCGATAATAGAGAATATTAGGCGATAATGTAAGAAAGTTGTAATTTTCGCTTTAAAAGTGCAGGAATCAATTCTGTGACCCGAAAATATGATAAATATGATATTTTTCGGATGGTCGATAATAGGGAATATTGGGCGATACTGCAAGAAAGTTGTAATTTTCGCTTTCAAAGTGCAGGAAACAATTCTAGGACCCGAAAATATGATAAATATGATATTTTTCGGATGGTCGATAATAGGGAATATAGCGATACTGCAAGAAAGTTGTAATTTTGGCATTAAAAGTGCAGGAAACAATTCTATGACCCGAAAATATGATAAATGTGATATTTTTCGGGTGGGCGATAATAGGGAACATTGGGCGATTATGTAAGAAAGTTGTAATTTTCGCTTTAAAAGTGCAATAATCAATTCTATGACCCGAAAATATGATAAATATGATATTATTCGTGTGGGCGATAATAGGGAATATTGGGCGATAATGCAAGAAAGTTGTAATTTTCGCTTTAAAAGTGCAGGAATCAATTCTATGACCCGAAAATATGATAAATGTGATATTTTTCGGTAGGGCGATAATAGGGAATATTGGGCGATAATGTAAGAAAGTTGTAATTTTCGCTTTAAAAGTGCAGGGATCAATTCTATGTCCCAAAAATATGATAAATATGATATTTTTTGGAATTGCGATAATAGGGAACATTGGGCGATAATGCAAGAAAGTTGTAATTTTCGCTTTAAAAGTGCAGGAATCAATTCTATGACCCGAAAATATGATAAATGTGATATTTTTCGGGTGGGCGATAATAGCGAATATTGGGCGATAATGTAAAAAAAATTGTAATTTTCGCTTTAAAAGTGCAGGAATCAATTCTGTGACCCGAAAATATGATAAATATGATATTTTTCGGATGGTCGATAATAGGGAATATTGGGCGATACTGCAAGAAAGTTTTAATTTTCGCTTTAAAAGTGCAGGAAACAATTCTATGACCCGAAAATATGATAAATGTGATATTTTTCGGGTGGACGATAATAGGGAACATTGGGCGATAATGTAAGAAAGTTGTAATTTTCGCTTTAAAAGTGCATGGATCAATTCTATGACCCGAAAATATGATAAATGTGATATTTTTCGATTAGGCGATAATAGGGAACATTGGGCGATAATGTAAGAAAGTTGTAATTTTCGCTTTAAAAGTGCAGGAATCAATTCTATGACCCGAAAATATGATAAATATGATACCTTTCGGATGGGCGATAATAGGGAATATTGGGCGATAATGCAAGAAAGTTGTAATTTTCGCTTTAAAAGTGCAGGAAACAATTCTATGACCCGAAAATATGATAAATGTGATATTTTTCGGGTGGGCGAGAATGGGGAACATTGGGCGATAATGTAAGAAAATTGTAATTTTCGCTTTAAAAGTACAGGAATCAATTATGTGACTCGAAAATATGATAAATATGATATTTTTCGGATGGGCGATAATAGGGTATATTGGTCGATACTGCAAGAAAGTTGTAATTTTCGCTTTAAAAGTGCAGGAAACAATTCTAGGACCCGAAAATATGATAAATATAATATTTTTCGGGTGGGCGATAATAGGGAACATTGGGCGATAATGTAAGAAAGTTGTAATTTTCGCTTTAAAAGTGTAGGAATCAATTCTGTGACCCGAAAATATGATAAATATGATATTTTTCGTGTGAGGCGATAATAGGGAGCATTGGGCGATAATGCAAGAAAGTTGTAATTTTCGCTTTAAAAGTGCAGGGATCAATTCTATGACCCGAAAATATGATAAATGTGATATTTTTCGGGTGGGCGATAATAGAGAATATTAGGCGATAATGTAAGAAAGTTGTAATTTTCGCTTTAAAAGTGCAGGAATCATTTGTATTACCCGAAAATATGATAAATATGATATATTTCGGGTGGGCGGTAATAGGTAATATTGAGCATGATGCAAGAAAGTTGTAATTTTTATTTTTAAAGGTGCAGAAAGCAATTATATGACCCGACAATATGATAAATGTGATATTTTTCTGGTGGTCGATAGCCTCTTTTTCATTTTTCCCACGCAAATTAGAATTAATTAGGGTCCACATATTTTTGACGAACCCCCCGCTTTGAAGTTTACCAGGGCATTTGAAGTACGCCTGTCAGGGTAGACTACTCAGGGTCTGGATATACCTGACCCGATCATTTATCGATTTTTAATTAAACGCTGGCCTAGTACCACCCTGGATAGGAATCCACGTTTAAGTAATCGTATGCAACAAAAGGCTCGATATATTTGCATATAAGAAAGGACGTTATTTAAATTTTGGAGTTCTACTTCTCTTTGATATCAAAAACAAATTGGAGAAAAATTCCTGTTTTTACATATATATTTTTATTTGACAAATATCGTACCGTGTTCTGGATAGGATGTTTCAAAACTGTATGCACATTTTTATACTCACTTGAAACAAGGCCTAAGATAAGTAATAAAAGAAAGGACTTTATTTTAATTTTTACATCTGACTTCTGTTTGAATTTAATAACAAATTGCAGTAAAATTCCTGTGTCTGTATTTTTCCCATTTATTACAAATATTCAGAAATTTTCATAATTTCAGCATAATTTAATATAAAAAAAACATTCAACCAGATCCGACTGTCTTACCATTTTCCAGGAGGCACAAGACTGAATCCTCAACTGGGCCACTGTCACTTGTTTTTTTTTTTGGTGAGTGGTCAAAAACTGATGCAGATTTTGGCGAAAAAAAAATACCTTAAAAACTTGACTAACTGCTGGAAAATAGTCGCACTGTGTTGACATTTAAAGTGAAGGTAGCAGGAGGTACTGCCTATCTGGCTATTACTTTTTTGGTGATTGACTAAACATTGGCTAAGCTTGTGGCGAAAGGCAAAAAAACAAAAAAAATAGTAAAATCTTAACTAACTGCTGAAAAATAATCTTGCTGTGTTGGAATTTAAAATGAAGGTAGCAGGAGTTACCCCCTACCTGGCTGTAACTTTTTTGGCGATTCGCCAAATATTAGCGTAAATATTGGCTTAAAAAGGTTTTTTCGTAAAATTTTGACTATTTCAAGGAAAGTTACTGTCTTGAAATTTTAAGTAACGGCAGTAATCAATATTACCTAAATGGCTATGAAATTTTAGTGGTTGGCAAAAAGCGGCGATTTTTTGGCGAAAAACCAAAGAAATTTCAGTAAAATCTTGGAGAACTCCAGGAAAATAGTCTCCTCGCAGTGTAATTTTAAATAGCAAGTTTTTTTTTTAAATTGTTAAACTTTAACTAACTCCTAGAAAATAGTATTAGTGTTTTGAAATTGTAAGTGACGGTAGCAAGCCTTACTATCTACTGTTACGTTTTTGGTGATTGGCTAAAGAATTGGCATAAACCCCCCCCCCCCCCCCCAAAAAAAAAAAAAAAAAAATCCACAAAATCTTGAGCTTCATAAAAATAGTCTGACTGCCTTTAGATTTCAGGTAAAGACAGCAAGCCTGACTATTTAGCTGGCAATTACAATATTTGGTGATGGGCCAAAAATTGGCGAATATCTTGACGAAAAACTAAGAAGATTCCAGTAAAATCTGATCTCCAGGAAAATAGTCTTACTCTCTTGAAATTTGAAGGAAAGGTAGCAGGCAATACTACTGACTTACTGGTCGTTACTTTTTTGGTGATTGGCAAAAAAATCGGCGAAAATTTTGGCGAACAACCCAAAAAAATCTCAGTAAAATCTTTACGAACTCCGGGAAAATAGCTTCATTGCATTGTAATTTTAAGGAAAAGTAGCATTAACTACTACCTAACAGGCTATTACTGTCTTCCAATTTTAGATAAAGATAGCCATGATTGGTACTTACCTGGCTATTACTTTTTTCGTAATTTGGCGCAAATATTGACGAAAAATGAAACTCATACCACAGAAATGGCCGTGCTGTCAAAGACTTAACTACTAGTATAAACAGTCTTTGGTACTGTCTTGAAATTTTGTTAAAGATAGTGGTCATTGGTACTTGCCTGGTTATTGTTTTTGCGTTATTCGAAAAAAATGGCGGAAATATTGGTGAAAAACCAATTCTTACTAAAATCGTTATTAATGTCTTCTTAAAATTTTGAATTATGGGAGCGGAAATTACTACCTATGCGGTTTTTCAACCGAGCCGACTTTGTCGGACTGGGTTAGTCGTATCCCCCTAGGGGACTTGAATCTATGGCCGTTTGTTAAACTTTTTCTTTAAAATGGTACCCCTCCTACAGTTTAGCTCCAATCGTTTTGATATTATGCAGGAATCTTCACTGGGAAGTCCCCCACCTGGCTATTACTTTTTTGACGAGTGACGAAAAACTGACAAAATGGCGATACTTTTTGTGCCCGTTTTGACCCATTTTTAAAATGCTACTTCTCCTACAGTTTTGCTCCAATCGTTTAATTGTTACTAAGGGATGTTCCCCAGGGGTTCGCCTACCAGGCTATTATTATTTTTTTCGCGATTCGCCAACAACTGCCGAAATGGCGGAACCTTGAAATTTGGCAAAAACTAGAATAAATGGTAGTAAATAACTGAATTGTCAAGCTATTCCAGTTATAAAATTTTAATCAAAAGTTTCTTAGGTGCTTCTCCACCTGGTCTTTGCTTTTTTCGCAAATGACAAAAAAAATGCCGAAATGGTGAAATTTTAAAAATTTTGTAAAATTGTGTAAATGTCGGTAAATACGTGAATCGTCAAAACCCAACCTCTCCAACATCCCTTTTCGGGCAGCTTCCACCTGGGGAAACACGTTATCTTGTATTAAAATTTTGAAAAAGTTACGTTCAGAAACAAAGTTCTTCATTTTTTGGCCTAACAGTATTCGTTTCAGAGTTTTTCTCTCTTTCCTTATTAGCCCAGCTTACGTTACACGTAAGCTGGGGTATTCCTATCGGTCTGCGGATGGCGTCCGTTAGTTAGTTAGTTAGTTGTTTATTTAGTAAACTTTGTTTCAGAATGCATCTCCTCCTAATATTTTGATGGAATATTGTGGTATATATGTCTACCTGGCTATTACTTTTCTTGTTCGACGATTCGAAAAAAAATTGGCCGAAACACGTGGCTATTATTTTTTTTGTTATTTTGCCAAGAATTGGCGGATATATTGACGATAACGTTTTTGTATCAAAATCTTGAATGACGCCAGCTTTTCTGTCTTGAAATTTGGGTTTGGGTTATACTTATATGTCATAATCTTGACATCAACATTCGTGGGCTGGGGCATTGTCCATGGACAATTCTGTTTTTAGTTTCTTTCAATTTATTTAAAATAATAAAATATAATAATTTAAGATAACTGCTGTACTACGCGCCTGCAACGGTTCTACAATCTCTTAAATTGTAAAGGATAGGAAAATAGGTTTTTCATTTTAGTTTACTTCACTTAAAGTCTAGTTTCAATTAGTTTTTAACTATACAGTATTTAACTATTTTATGCCTTTGTTTACTCTAAAACTTTTAACATATGCTTTTGTTTTATTTTTTATTGGTTTTTTTTATAGTTAAACAAAATAAAAATAAATTTTACCGTTCTTTTTTTTATTATTATTTTTTTTTGGTCTTTTTTTCGAGGCGTTCTTTTTTTAATCTTTTATTTTTTTTAATTGAATCTTTTTTTATACCTTTGCGTTCTTTATTTTTTGTCCAACTGCCGGCAACCCTGCATCCATTTTTGCAGCAAATTAAAAATCAGCGGGTAAAGTTAAAACAAGTGTAGAGAATTTCAGAAAGTGGTAGCCCACTTTAAAACTTTAATGTACAGGGGTCGGGAATAATTTCTTAACATCACCGGCTTATAAACGAATATGCGCCATGCCTGAAGAAGCACTTACCACTTTACCAACAAAGTTTGTTTACCTCCCCCTCCCCCACCCCCAGTTGTCAACAGATTTAAATTAACAGTGTTGTTTACGTTCTTGTTTTATTTTGGGCGACTTATTACCTAGATGTGAGTCAGCAGAGTTGTTACTAACGAGACCGAATTAGACCCCACTTGGAATGGTAACTTAAAACGGAACGTAGATGATATTGCTATTTGTTAACAATTTTCACATGTCTGAATGTAGAATATCCTCCTAAATACTACCAACTATACCGGTAAGGTCAAGGTAAAAAATTTTTATCGGGTGTACCACTTCAGATGACCTCTGTTCATGTGCCAAGTTTGGCTGGTCTAGCGGTCTTGGAGGAGATGTCTGGAAACTGATTGCTCTTTCTCTTACCGTTTTCGAGATAAGGGCCAACTTCCGGTTTGGGGCTCGAAAGTGACCTGGAGGTCAAGGACACCGGAAGTTCAACCTTACGTATGGTCGTACAGTTGTGGAGGTCGAAAATGAGGTCAAAATTGCTCTATCTCTTACCGTTTTCGAGATAAGGGCCAACTTCCGGTTTGGGGCTCGAAAGTGACCTGGTGGTCAAGGATACCGGAAGTTATACCTTACGTATGGTCGTATAGGGGGTGGAGGTCGAAAATGAGGTCAAAATTGCTCTATCTCTTACCGTTTTCGAGATAAGGGCCAACTTCCGGTTTGGGGCTCAAAAGTGACCTGGAGGTCAAGGACACCGGAAGTTATACTTACGTATCGTCGTATAGGGGGTGGAGGTCGAAAATGAGGTCAAAATTGCTATATATCTTACCGTTTTCGAGATAACTCATTATGTTTCTTAAATAACGTTTTTCGCGATTTCAAGGTCATGGTCGAGGTCAAGGTCAAAAATTTTTATCGGTTGCTTCAGATCACATAGCACTTTATATATGTGCCAAGTTTGGCTGTTCTAGCTTTAACGGCCTTGCAATAATTGACCAGTAAGGTCAAGGTCAAAAATTTTTATCAAGTGCACCACTTCAGATGACCCTCCATACATGTGCCAAGTTTGGTTGGTCTAGCTTCAGTGGTCTCGTCGGAGATGTCTGGAAACCGATTCAGCGGAAAAAGAAAAAAAAAAAAAAGGGATGAAAAAAAAAAAAACAAAATAGGTGAAGAATTCGAGGCAATCCATCCCCATTTGGTATTTTCAATGCCAAGTGGGAATTAGAGATGTGTAGGATTCTACGCCGGACCCCACCTCCTTAAAAAAACCCGTCGCCTCTTAAATAAGTACATCTATTATTATTATTGCCGTTGACAGCTGTTCTTGTTTATTCAAGCCAAACGCATACAAACTATTTCTGGGGATTTTTTTAGGACACTTTTTGTCTTTATATTTTTTATTTTCAACATTTTTGGCGTACTTTTTTGTTCTTTTTTTCTAAAGCGTTCTTTTTTTCTTTTTTTTTTTTTTTGTACTTTTTTTTGTCATCAAGCGTTCTTTTTTTTTAGCAGTTTGCGTTCTTTTTTTTTTTTAAAACAATCTCCGGCAAGCCTGTATTCGATCCAGCGTTCTGAAATGTTAGGCAGCGAAAATGTATATATTGTACATGTGCAACGTCGCATTATTATATGTCTCTCCCTAAGGGAGACATATATAGCATTTGGTGTGTCCGTCCGTCCGTCTGTCCACCCGTCCGTCCGTCTGGCGACACTTGGAAGCACAAATTTGTGCACGCGATATCTCAGCCGCTATTCAACCCTGGCTTTTGATTGTTGCTACAGTGAAAATATATATGTTGAAGTTGTGCGAGGTCGCATTATCTTTCGATTCAACCTAAAAGTGACGAAATGGCGACTGGTTGAAAATAGGCAATGTTTTAGTATTTATGTGGCCTACAGTGCAACAGTTGCCTGCAGATATCTCAGCCACCGTTTAACCCTGGCTTTTGATTGTTGCTACAGTGAATATATATATATATATATATATATATATATATATATATATATATATATATATATATATATATATATATATATATATATTGAAGTTGTGCGACGCCTCATTATTTTTCGATTCGACTAAAAAATGACGAAATGGCGACTTGTTGAAAATAATGAATGTTTTAGCATTTATGTGGCCTACAGTGCAAGTTTGTGCACGCGATATCTCAGCCGCTATTCAACCCTGGCTTTTGATTGGTGGTACAGTGAAAATATATATTGAAGTTGTGCGACGTCGCATTATTTTTCGATTCGACCATAGTTCGTGGCGGGGGACATTCATCAGTTTCACTGATAACTTGTTTATTTTGAATTTTTTTTACAATGAATTATGGTTATGTTTGCAGAAATAAATGTTTTATTTCAGTAATTAAAAAAAAGGTATCTTTTTTTTTTTTTTGGGGGGGGGGGGAGATGGATTATGGGTTTAGTCGGGGAGACATTTGTTTTTGTTTACAAAAACAAGAAACTAAGTAGGTATCGATTGAAGGTGTATAATTTAAGCCTGAATTCCTATGTTATGTGTGACTGGCCGGTCTAGTTATGTTTAGAGTTCGTGGTTCGGTTTTTAATTCGGTTATGCGATTTATTGTGTCACAACATCACCCATGGATAATGCGCCTTGACGTCAGCATATAAACAAAGTGACTAAGACACCTTTGCATCTTAGACAGCAATGATGTCTTGGCTGATTGAACGCAAGCTAGAATTTGCAGCCCAGAACAAAATTAATCTTGAGGATGCATAAAATATTGAACAGCAGAATTTAATTTTTACCAACTGTCCGCCGTTTTTTAGTATAATAGCAGTTTTCGTCTGTGTCTTGTTACTTAGGCGGCTCGGCACCTGGGCACCGTCACTTGGCGGTCTTGTTGATTGAGGTCGAATCGATCCATACATTTGTAGTCCGTTAATCCGTTAAAAGTTTGGATTTATGTACATGTAGAAAGTTTTATACGTTTCCCAGTGTATGCCATCGCTTAGAGTAATCGAAGTGCGGCCCAGTTTTGAACTGGCCCCATGCACAGTAAATCTTTTGCAAATGTAAACCTCTGGTTTGTGAGCAAACGGTAAAAAGCCGTGTGTAGTTCTAGAGACCATTTGGCAAAGGCAACGAGTGTGTTAACCAGCTGCGTGTTGACTTTCAGATAATCAACCTGTTGACACAGGAAGAATTGGTGGTGATGTTGAGTGAGCGCTTGATGGTGCCAAGGACGTACCGACTGAGGCCTACCCAGACGCTCTTCATCTCTGGCCTAGCTCGCATTGACTACGAGAAGGTGTGTTGTGTGTGTTCACACATAGAATCTAATATGCAAAACATAAACATAGTTATAACTTACATAATATATCCGTTTTAGCCTCCACAAAGATGTGGTTGAGAGCTATTGCTATTGGTCGAGCCGTCTGTGCGTCTGAAAAAAAGTTGTGCGCTCAATTTTGCTGCAGTTTTGTGTGAAACTTTCATACCATAAGTTTCGAAACTTCATGCAAGGAAAGAATATATATTGCGGATGTGCAGCGTTCAGATTTGATCCGGATCGACGGAAAATTGTCGAAATCGCAGCACTTTGAAAACAGGTGAAAATAAGTGAAATATTGATTCAGACATTGAGAAGTTTGTCCCCAGTATTTTTGTGTGAAGCCTTTGTGCTACAGGTGTGAAACGTCGTGCGCAGTGAAAGAATATAGTGTGTGCAGCGGCAAATTTTGATCCGGATCGGCACTTTGAGAATAAGTGAAAATTTTGCATATTGATAGACAGTCGTCACGTTAAAGCCATAATAAACACCAAATAAAAAGTCTTTGGCACTTAGACGATTACCTCGATTGCTGCGGCTTGTTCGGTTATGCGTTTCCACAACATCATGGTGCGCCTTCACGTCAACATAAGCAAATTTAAAGTTATTCAGCAGTGATGTCGTCGGAAAGAATACAAGCTAGAATGCATCCCAGAGTGAAACAAACCCTGACTGTACATAAGAGTGTTAGTAATAGATTAAAATGTGCACTTACTTTCTGCCGTATTTTGATAGAATAGCAATACCTGTGCGTGTCTTGTTACTCTAACGGCACCTGCGGACCGTCACTTCACTGCCTTGAAACAAAGAAATTTCACGCACAGGTGGTTTCCTGGCTGAGAAACCATGAGTTTGTTTGTCGCCAGGAAACTATATGTGTGAGAAGCCTGCCATTTTGAACCAAAGTTCCACTGAAATGTAAAATATGTGTATGATAAGCCCCATTAACCAAGCTGCGATAATGTCCATCAGTAACTATCTTAGGTCAAGAGCTCATGTATATTGATCATATAATAAAAAGCGTCAGAATGAGAAACCTGTTTTGATGACGTAAAAAACGTAGCTATGCAGACTGTTAGTTTTAAAATTCGAAATAAAACTGTGATAACTGGTCACGTGATTAGGGCAAGTCATACCTAAGACTTTAAAATTGGGACTCCTCATTGCTACCCTGTACGACACACCACATGTAAGGGTTAGGAGGAGGGCTGGAATGCCCCATTTCAGTATAATGTGGCAGGGGGGATCCCGATATGACCATAGCAGTTGAAAGGGATCTAAAGACCAATACAATAGGGCAGGTGTACGACGTCATTACGTAAAATCTTGTGTACGAAATTTCTCAGCCGCTGAAGATCGGAGAAAGTTGAAACTTGGTGGGACTGTTGCTTGGAAGGTCCGAAAGATTCTGTAAAATTTTGTTACGAGTAGAACGAACGATTGCGGCGTATGACGGCATCACGTAAAATATGAATATAACTTGAACATGATCTTGTGTGCAAAATATCTCGATAACGGAAAGTCTTGTCGACTTCAAATTTTATGTGTATATTCCTCAGGTCAGTCGGGCTGTTCTCTCAACTTTTCACGCATGTCGCGTGATTAGGGCAAGCGTATGACGTCATTACGTAAAAATCTTGTGCGAAATTTCTCAGCCGCTGAGCATCGGAGAAAGTTGAAACTTGGTGGGATTGTTGCTTGGTAGGTCCGAAAGAACCTACAATTTTTTTTGCAAGTAGGGCGAACGAATGCGGCGTATGACGTCATCGAGTAAAATATGAATATATCTTGAACAAGATCTTGTGTGTAAAATATATCGATAACGGAAAGTCCTATCGACTTCAAATTTTATATGGGTTTTCCTTGGGTCAGTCGGACGGTTCTGTCAGCTTTTCACGCATGTCACTCATTAGGGCAGGCGTATGGCATCATAGCGTAAAAATCTTGTGTACGGCGTTTCTCAGCTGCTGAACATCGAAGAAAGTTGAAACTTGGTGGGATTGCTGCTTGGTAGGTCCGAAAGAAACTGTAAATTTTTTCGCGAGTTCAACGAACGAATGCGGTGTAAGACGTCATCGCATTAAATATGTATATATTTTTAACCAGATCTTGTGGAAAGTCATATCGACTTAAAATTTTATATGGATATTCCTTGGTTCAGTCAGAGGGCTGTTTCAACTTTTGACGGGTAAAAAATTATCTCAGTTTTATCTGTTGCTAAGCAAAATATCTCGACATCGGAAAGTCGGATCAACTTTAAATTTGGTGTAGTTATTCCTCGGGTAAGTCGCACGGTTTTAGTTAAACATTAGTAAACTCGTATAGAAAATCAAGAAAGGTGCATAACATCAACACTCCCCCGCCTCCCCATGTTTTTGGCTCATTTGTTAACTAAACATAGGTGTTAACTACGCTGGGGCTTTCAGCGTTTTCCAGAACATTGTTGAGTGTTCCTGCATTTTTTATGAAAGCTTCAAAACGGTAACAGCATTGCTGTCGGTCGCTTGCTATTTGTTATTGCCTGAAATTGAGCTTTTTGTGCGTTTCCCATCTAGGGATGTTACGTAACATGCCACTTAGGGGTCAGTGTCAGTTGTGGTGTATGAGGTCTACGAGGTCATGGAATGTTATTGTCCTATTTAGCAGGCCTAGCTACTGATTTTTTTTCGCCGCATCCTTGATTCGGTTTCCAAGGAGCTATTTTGTATCGATTAGCATTGTTTGCAGAAACAATTTTCGCTAAAGTGGGTCATTTGATATCTTGTTTTATGAGAAGCAGCTCACCATTTTGGCACCGAAATACCTCCTCCCTTTTCCCACCAAGGTGCGTCATCTGATGCGCAGTTATGAAGAATGCCTTTCTAGTGCTTTTTGGCCGTTGGGAATGTACGAAGACAAGGTAGTATATCATTTCTGTAACTACACTTAGGGTACAGACCGTTACCGTTGCCTTGGGTAAAAGGGTTAGAGTAACGTGTATAGTCGTACCTACATTAAATACCTGGGGGGGGGGGGCGGGGGGGGGGCGTGTGGAGGATGATAAATCGAGACCGCCTTCAAGACGTGGATAAAAAGATGTAAAGTAAGACCCGTTCGTCGTGACCCCTCCCAGATTTGGCTAAAAAGACGTACGGTAAAACCTGCTTGTCTTGACCAACTTCCAGACCCTAATAAAAATGTAACGTACAGTTAAAATACTGTAGTGACCAATTTGAGATCTGGATAAGAAGGGCCTACAGTAAAACTCGTTTTAGCGACCACCTTCCAGACTCAGGTGAAAAAAAACGTTCATTTATATCTGTTTTAGTGACCACCATCTGTTTTGTTTGTTTTGATTTTTTTACAATGAATTATGATTATGTTCGCAGAAATGAATATTTTATTTCAGTAATTAAAAAAAAAAATTTTGGGGTAGGGGGATTATGGGTTTAGTCGAGGAGACATTTGTTTTTGTTAACAAAAACAAGAAACTAAGTATGTATCGATTGAAAGTGTATAATATAAGCCAGTACTCTTATGTTTTGTGTGCACTGGCCGCTCTAGTTTAGTTAGTTCTCTGCCATCTCGTCATTTGAACACCAATGTTTCAGGGAAGTTCTCTTGCTGATCCACACTGAAATTGGTTTTATCGCTTTTCGTAAGCTGGGACTTAATCCTTGGACAAACTTGTTATATCATCCCATGATGAAAACCCCAGGTCATGTTTTATAAAAACGTGGAGGCCCGTGGGGTTGGGTAGGGGATCTAGCGTGGCTCCAACATTTTCTTTTGAAGGTGGGGGAGGGAGGGTGTTACGACAAGAAGAAACTCAAAGGTTTTTAGCCCAGCTTACGTCACACGTAAGCTTGGGTATTCCTATCGGTTTGTGGATGGCGTCCGTTAGTTCGTTAGTTAGTAAGTTAGTTAGTTACTTAGTTACTTAGTTAGTTAGTTGTTTATTTAGTAAACTTTGTTTCAAAATGCATCTCCAATTTATATCCGATGTCATTTATTTTTGGTATCAGGCATCCCTAAGGTATCGTGCATACGGCTTGTGCTTTGTTAGTCAATCGGGTGATCTTTTAATTTTGGGGAAATTTCTTAAGAAAAAACTTTAAAATGTATCTGCTTCTACATTTTTGATCCCATGTCGTTCATTTTTGGTATGAGGCACCCCTAGGGGGTCGTGCATAGGGCTTGTGCTTTTTAGCCCAGCTTACGTTACACGTAAGCTGGGGTATTCCTATCGGTTTGCGGGCGGTGTCCGTTAGTTAGTTAGTTAGTTAGTTAGTTAGTTAGTTAGTTAGTTAGTTAGTTGTTTATTTAGTAAACTTTGGTTCAAAATGCATCTCCTCCTACAATTTTGATCCGATGTCATTTATTTTTGGTGTGAGGTATCCCTAAAGGGTCGTGCATACGGCTTGTGCTTTTCTAGTCGATCGGGTGATTTTTGAATTTTTGGCGAATTTTTAAAGAAAAAATTTTAAAATGTATCTCCTCCTACATTTTTGACCCGATGTCATTTATTTTTGGTATGAGGCACCCCTAAAGGGTCGTGCATACGGCTTGTGCTTTTTTAGTCGATCGCGCAATTTTTGTATTTTTGGGGAATTTTTAAAGCAAAATTTTCGAAAATAATTCAAAATGCATCTACTCCTACAATTTTGATTCGATGTCATTTATTTTTGGTGTGAGGCATCCCTAAGGAGTCGTGCATACGGCTTGTGCTTTTTTAGTCGATCGGGTGATTTTTTAATTTTAGGGGAATTTTTAAAGAAAAAAATTTAAAATGTGTCTCCTCCTACATTTTTGACCCGATGTGATTTATTTTTGGTATGAGGCATCCCTAAAGTGTCGTGCATACGGCTTGTGCTTTTCTAGTCGATCGGGTGATTTTTTAATTTTTGGGGAATTTTTGAAGAAAAAAATTTTAAATGTATCTCGTCCTACATTTTTTATCCGATGTCTTTTTTTAGCCCAGTTTGCTTTTTAGCCAACAGGGCTATACAGATGGGGGCAAGTATCGTCCGTCTGTCCGTCCGTCCGTCCGTCTGTCCGTCCCGCGACCGTTAAAAGTGGAATAACTTTTTTATTTTTTATCCGATTCTTACCAAATTTTAAACACGAGTTCCTAACCCTTTACTGCATTAGGAAATATTTTTATTTTTGCGGTTTAAACCATTTTTGGTGATTTTATTGCCAATTTGGGCAAAATACGAAAAAACCTATCTAGTCCCTCATTTTTCATCGGAAGATTCCGAAATTTTTTATGAAGAAACTAGGACTAAGGGGTAAAAAAAGTACTTTTTTCGATTTTTGAATTTCGCCTTATTTTTGAATCTACTGAGCTTCAAAGTTTGCAACTTCTAAAAATTGACAAATTTCCAATTTTTTTTTTCTGAACAAAGTAGTTAAAGTGGAATATCGTTTTTATTTTTTATCCGATTCGTACCAAATTTTTTACACGAGTTTTTAACCTTCTACTGCATTAGGATTTTTTTTATTTTTTGGTTTAAACCATTTTTGGCGATTTTATTGCCAATTTGGGCAAAATACGAAAAAACCTATCTAGTCCCTCATTTTTCATCGGAAGATTCCGAAATTTTTCATGAAGAAACTAGAACTAAGGGGTGAAAAAAGTTCTTTTTTCGATTTTTGAATTTCGCCTTATTTTTGAATCTACTGAGCTTCAAAGTTTGCAACTTCTAAAAATTGGCAAATTTCCATTTTTTTTTCTTAACAAAGTAGTTAAAGTGGAATATCTTTTTTATTTTTCATCCGATTCGTACCAAATTTTAAACGCGAGTTTTTAACCTTCTACTGCATTAGGAATTTTTTTTTATTTTTTGGTTTAAACCATTTTTGGCGATTTTATTGCCGATTTGGGCAAAATACGAAAAAATCTATCTAGTCCCTCATTTTTCATCGGAAGATTCCGAAATTTGTTATGAAGAAACTAGAACTAAGGGGTGAAAAAAGTACATTTTTCGATTTTTGAATTTCGCCTTATTTTTGAATCCACTGAGCTTCGAAGTTTGCAGCTTTTAAAAAATTGGAAATTTCCATTTTTCTTCTTAAAAAAGCAAAGTTTCAATTTGCAGAGGGGCACAATATGTTACATGCAAGTACTTTTGGTTGGACTTTTCAGTAATTTTGTTGTCAGTAGGTCATTTCTATGATATTTTCAAGTGGGCGATAATAGGGAACATTGGGCGATAAAGCAAGAAAGTTGTAATTTTCGCTTTAAAAGTGCAGGGATCAATTCTATGTCCCGAAATTATGATAAATATGATATTTTTCGGATGGGCGATAATAGGGAATATTGGTCGATACTACAAGAAAGTTGTAATTTTCGCTTTGATTGTGCAGGAAACAATTCTAGGACCCGAAAATATGATAAATATAATATTTTTCGTGTGGGCGATAATAGGGAACATTGGGCGATAATGCAAGAAAGTTGTAATTTTCGCTTTAAAAGAGCAGGAATCAATTCTATGACCCGAAAATATGATAAATGTGATATTTTTCGTGTGGGCGATAATAGGGAGCATTGGGCGATAATGCAAGAAAGTTGTAATTTTCGCTTTAAAAGTGCAGGGATCAATTCTATGACCCGAAAATATGATAAATGTGATATTTTTCGGGTAGGCGATAATAGGCAATATTGGGCGATAATGTAAAAAAAATTGTAATTTTCGCTTTAAAAGTGCAGGAATCAATTCTATGACCCGAAAATATGATAAATGTGATATTTTTCGTGTGGGCGATAATAGGGAACATTGGGCGATAATGCTAGAAAGTTGTAATTTTCGCTTTAAAAGTGCAGGAATCAATTCTGTGACCCGAAAATATGATCAGTGTGATATTTTACGGGTGGGCGATAACAGGGAATATTGGGCGATAAAGCAAGAAAGTTGTAATTTTCGCTTTAAAAGTGCAGGAAACAATTCTAGGACCCGAAAATATGATAAATATAATATTTTTCGTGTGGGCGATAATAGGGAACATTGGGCGATAATGTAAGAAAGTTGTAATTTTCGCTTTAAAAGAGCAGGAATCAATTCTATGACCCGAAAATATGATAAATGTGATATTTTTCGTGTGGGCGATAATAGGGAACATTGGGCGATAATGCAAGAAAGTTGTAATTTTCGCTTTAAAAGTGCAGGAATCAATTCTGTGACCC
The DNA here is from genome assembly GCA_949752745.1 of Protula sp. h YS-2021. Taxonomy (NCBI): domain Eukaryota; kingdom Metazoa; phylum Annelida; class Polychaeta; order Sabellida; family Serpulidae; genus Protula; species Protula sp. h YS-2021. The sequence continues at coordinate 22,892,542 of OX457029.1, forward strand.
GAAAATATGATCAATGTGATATTTTACGGGTGGGCGATAACAGGGAATATTGGGCGATAAAGCAAGAAAGTTGTAATTTTCGCTTTAAAAGTGCAGGAATCAATTCTATGACCCGAAAATATGATAAATATAATATTTTTCGTGTGGGCGATAATAGGGAGCATTGGGCGATAATGCAAGAAAGTTGTAATTTTCGCTTTTAAAGTGCAGGAATCAATTCTGTGACCCGAAAATATGATCAATGTGATATTTTACGGGTGGGCGATAACAGGGAATATTGGGCGATAAAGCAAGAAAGTTGTAATTTTCGCTTTAAAAGTGCAGGAAACAATTCTAGGACCCGAAAATATCATAAATATAATATTTTTCGTGTGGGCGATAATAGGTAACATTGGGCGATAATGTAAGAAAGTTGTAATTTTCGCTTTAAAAGAGCAGGAATCAATTCTATAACCCGAAAATATGATAAATGTGATATTTTTCGGATGGGCGATAATAGGGAACATTGGGCGATAATGCAAGAAAGTTGTATTTTTCGCTTTAAAAGTGCAGGAATCAATTCTATGACCCGAAAATATGATAAATGTGATATTTTTCGGGTGGGCGATAATAGGGAGTATTGGGCGATAATGTAAGAAAATTGTAATTTTCGCTTTAAAAGTGCAGGAATCAATTCTGTGACCGGAAAATATGATAAATATGATATTTTTCGGATGGTCGATAATAGGGAACATTGGGCGATAGTGCAAGAAAGTTGTAATTTTCGCTTTAAAAGTGCAGGAATCAATTCTGTGACCCGAAAATATGATCAGTGTGATATTTTACGGGTGGGCGATAACAGGGAATATTGGGCGATAAAGCAAGAAAGTTGCAATTTTCGCTTTAAAAGTGCAGGAAACAATTCTAGGACCCGAAAATATCATAAATATAATATTTTTCGTGTGGGCGATAATAGGTAACATTGGGCGATAATGTAAGAAAGTTGTAATTTTCGCTTTAAAAGAGCAGGAATCAATTCTATAACCCGAAAATATGATAAATGTGATATTTTTCGGATGGGCGATAATAGGGAACATTGGGCGATAATGCAAGAAAGTTGTATTTTTCGCTTTAAAAGTGCAGGAATCAATTCTATGACCCGAAAATATGATAAATGTGATATTTTTCGGGTGGGCGATAATAGGGAGTATTGGGCGATAATGTAAGAAAATTGTAATTTTCGCTTTAAAAGTGCAGGAATCAATTCTGTGACCCGAAAATATGATAAATATGATATTTTTCGGATGGTCGATAATAGGGAACATTGGGCGATAGTGCAAGAAAGTTGTAATTTTCGCTTTAAAAGTGCAGGAATCAATTCTGTGACCCGAAAATATGATCAGTGTGATATTTTACGGGTGGGCGATAACAGGGAATATTGGGCGATAAAGCAAGAAAGTTGTAATTTTCGCTTTAAAAGTGCAGGAAACAATTCTAGGACCCGAAAATATGATAAATATAATATTTTTCGTGTGGGCGATGATAGGGAGCATTGGGCGATAATGTAAGAAAGTTGTAATTTTCGCTTTAAAAGAGCAGGAATCAATTCTATGACCCGAAAATATGATAAATGTGATATTTTTCGTGTGGGCGATAATAGGGAACATTGGGCGATAATGCAAGAAAGTTGTAATTTTCGCTGTAAAAGTGCAGGAATCAATTCTATGACCCGAAAATATGATAAATGTGATATTTTTCGTGTGGGCGATAATAGGGAGCATTGGGCGATAATGCAAGAAAGTTGTAATTTTCGCTTTTAAAGTGCAGGAATCAATTCTGTGGCCCGAAAATATGATAAATGTGATATTTTTCGGATGGGCGATAATAGGGAACATTGGGCGATAATGCAAGAAAGTTGTAATTTTCGCTTTAAAAGTGCAGGAATCAATTCTATGACCCGAAAATATGATAAATGTGATATTTTTCGGGTGGGCGATAATAGGGAGTATTGGGCGATAATGTAAGAAAATTGTAATTTTCGCTTTAAAAGTGCAGGAATCAATTCTGTGACCCGAAAATATGATAAATATGATATTTTTCGGATGGTCGATAATAGGGAACATTGGGCGATAGTGCAAGAAAGTTGTAATTTTCGCTTTAAAAGTGCAGGAAACAATTCTATGACCCGAAAATATGATAAATGTGATATTTTTCGTGTGGGCGATAATAGGGAACATTGGGCGATAATGTAAGAAAGTTGTGATTTTCGCTTTAAAAGTGCAATAATCAATTCTATGACCCGAAAATATGATAAATATGATATTTTTCGTGTCGGCGATAATAGGGAACATTGGGCGATAATGCTAGAAAGTTGTAATTTTCGCTTTAAAAGTGCAGGAATCAATTCTATGACCCGAAAATATGATAAATGTGATATTTTTCGGGTGGGCGATAATAGGGAATATTGGGCGATAATGCAAGAAAGTTGTAATTTTCGCTTTAAAAGTGCAGGAAACAATTCTAGGACCCGAAAATATGATAAATATAATATTTTTCGGGTGGGCGATAATAGGGAACATTGGGCGATAATGTACGAATGTTGTGACCCGCGCATCAAGACAACCTAAGGAAACTTGTGCACTTGTCCAAAATAAGTACGAAAGTAAAATAAACATGCGCATTGGTCTGGAATAAGAACCGCGCATTAATCTTTATTAAGTTAAATAAACATGTGCACTGTTCCAAAATGAGAGCCGCGCATCAACGCAAATTAAATAAACATGCGCACTTGTCTGAATTAGAACCGCGCATCGAGGCAAGTTACATAAATATGCGCACTGGTCCGAAATGCGAGCGTTGTTTGAAGGTATCTATGGCAATCTATCCAGTCTACCAGATATACAAAAAATCTGTTCCCAGTTTTTCTTGGAAAGAAATCTTTGTATGCATTTATCGGTCTATGTTCTGGTCCGGTGCTAAATTAATTATTGAGCTAGCTCTTTGCCGTCTCATCTTTTGAAGCTTGATATTTCAGGGAAATTCCTTCGCTCATGCACGCTGGAATGGGTCTTATTGCTTTTCGTAAGCTGGGACTTTGTCCTTGGACAAACTTGTTTTTTTTGCTTGTGCGTTTTAAAACACACTGAAAAATGCTGTCCATAATTCAATGGTGTCCATAATAAGGGGTGTCCATATCCGGGGTTTTATTGTACATCGGTGGGTCGGGCATACGAGTGTTCCTTGTTGACTCGATTTGGGAATTTCTGATTTTTTTGGTAATTTAAAAAAATAACCTCAAAATGCATCTTCTGCTACAGTTTTGATCCGATATCATTTATTATGGGTGTGGAGCATGCTTGGGGGCTCTTGAATACGGCTTGTCCTTTTTTAGTCGATCAGGGGATTTTTGTGGAATTTTTGAAGAAAAAAATTCAAAATGCATTTCTTCCTATAGTTTTTATCCGATTTTATTTATTTTTGGTAGGAGGCATTGCTAGGTAGGTCGGGCATACGTCTCATGCTTTTTTACTCGATTTTCAAAATTTCTGATTTTTTTTTTTTTTTTTTAGGGAGGGGGGCGGAGCAATTTTTTTTAATAAACTACCTCAAATCCATCTTCTGCTACCGTTTTTTTGCATGCTTAGGGGCTCTTGAATACGGCTTGTGCTTTTTGAGTTGATCAGTTGATTTTGGGGGAATGTTTGAAGGAAAAAATTCAAAATGCTTTTCCTCCTACAGTTTTTTCCGATTTCATTTATTTTTGGAATGAGGCATCGCTAGGTGGGTCGGGCATACTAGTGTTCCTTGTTGACTCGATTTGGGAATTTCTGATTTTTTTGGTAATTTAAAAAAATAACCTCAAAATGCATCTTCTGCTACAGTTTTGATCCGATATCATTTATTATGGGTGTGGAGCATGCTTGGGGGCTCTTGAATACGGCTTGTCCTTTTTTAGTCGATCAGGGGATTTTTGTGGAGTTTTTGAAGAAAAAATTCAAAATGCATTTATTCCTATAGTTTTTATCCGATTTCATTTGTTTTTGGAATGAGACGTCACTCGGAGGCCGGGTATACGGCTCGTGCTTTTTGACTCGATTTGGGAATTTCAGAATTTTGCGGGAAGTTTGTTAAGAAAATACCTCAAAATGCATCTTCTGCTACAGTTTTGATCAGATATCATTTAATTTGGGTTTGAGGCATGCTCTGGGATCTTGAATACAGCTTGTGCTTTTTGATTCGATCAGGAGACTTTGGGAATTTTCGAAGAAAAAATTCAAAGTGCATTTCCTCCTATAGTTTTTATCCGATTTCATTTATTTTTGGTATGAGAGATCACTGGGTGGGTCGGGCATGCGGCACGTGCTTTTTGGCTCGATTTGGGAATTTCTGATATTTTTGGGAAATTTTTGAAGAAAATACATCAAAATGCATCTTCTGCAACAGTTTTGATCCGATATCATTTATTATGGGTAGGAGGCATGCTCTGGGGATCTTGAATACGGCTTGTGCTTTTTGATTCGATCAGGGGAGTTTTGTGGAATTTTTGAAGAAAAAATTAAAAATGAATTTCCTCCTATAGTTTTTATCCGATTTCATTTATTTTTTGTATGAGGCATTGCTAGGTGCGTCGGGCATACGCCTCGTGCTTTTTGACTCGATTGTCAAAATTTCTAATTTTTTTTTTTTTTTTTGAGGGGGGGGGGGTGGTGGGGGGAGGGAGCGGATTTTTAAATAAACTACCTCAAATCTATCTTGTGCTGCGGTTTTGATACGATATCATTTATTATTGGTGTGAGGCATGCTTAGGGGCTCTTGAATACGGCTTGTGCTTTTTGAGTTGATCAGTTGATTTTTAGGGAATTTGTGAAGAAAAAATTCAAAACGCATTTCGTCCTACAGTTTTTTTTTCCCCGATTTCAGTTGTTTTTGGAATGAGAAATCACTCGGGGGTTGGGGTATACGGCTCGTGCTTTTTCACTCGATTTGGGAATTTCTGAATTTTGCGTTAAATTTTTTAAAGAAAATACCTCAAAATGCATCTTCTGCTACAGTTTTGATCCAATATCATTTTATTAGGGTTTGAGATATGCTCTGGGGATCTTGAATACGATACGATTTGTGCTTTTTGAGTCGATCAGGGAGTTTTGGGGGAATTTTTTTTGGAATTTTTTTTTGAAGAAAAAAAATTGAAATGCATTTCCTCCTACAGTTTTGATCCGATTTCATTTATTTTGGGTATGAGCCGTCTGTAGGGGGTCATGCATACGGCTTGTGCCTTTTGAGTGAATTGAAAAACTTGTGAATTTTTTCGGAAGTTTTGAAAAAAAAAATGACATGCGAAACCGTCCGAAATGCAGACCTCGCATCAACGCACGTTGACCAAGCTTGCGCACTGGTCAAAAATGCGAAATTCGCATGAGCGCAAGTTAAATCAACATGCGCACTGGTCTAAAATAAGAACCGCGCATCAACGTAAATTAAATAAACTTGCGCACTGGTCCAAAATGCGAACGGCGCATTTACGGAAGCTACATAAACATGTGCACTGGTTTAAAATAAATACCATGCATCAACGCAAGTTAATTAAACATGCGCACTGGTCTGAAATGCGAACCGGGCATCGTCGCAAGCTAAGTAAACATGCGCACTGACCCGAAATCGAAATCCGACCCGCTCATCAACGGAAGTTGAATAAATACTAGTCCGAAATGCGAACCGCGCATCAACGCGTTGAATAAACATGCGTTTTGGTCCAAAATAAAAACCGCACATCAACGAAAGTTAAATAAACATGTTAAATGGTCCGGAATAACCGCGGATGAACTCAAGTTAAATAACATGGGCACTGGTCCGAAATGCGAACTGCGCAGCAATGCATGTTAAATAAACATGCGCCCTGGTTCGAAATGCGAACCGCGCATCAACGCAGTCTAAACAAACATACGCACTAGTCCGTAATACGAACAGAGCATTACGGAAAATTAAATAAACATGCCCATTGGTCCGAAATGCGAACCGCGCATCGACATATGTTACATAAACATGCGCACTGGTTCGAAATGAAAAGCCTACAAAATAATACAAAACATTGGAACTTAGTAAAGGAACTGCATTATAAATTAAAAAAAGATGAACAGTAAGAATTTTGAGAATGCATGAGGTTCGAAACATTGACTCCACGTGCAGTAGTGTGCAAGTCCTACGCTCTGCACACTACTCTACAGACTATTAAAATCTTCCCCCTTTCTTCCCCCTTTTGTCCTCTTACAGTAGGCGCATGTTCCCCTGCCTGTGATAAATCTGTGTATGTATTTATCGGTCTATATTCGGGTCAGTTGCTATATTAATTATTTAGCTTGCTCTTTGCCATCTCGTCTTTTGAAACACAATTTTACAGGTAATTTCCTTTGCTCCTGCACGGTGGAATTGGTCTCATCGCTTTTCGTAAGCTGGGACTTTGTCCTTGGACAAACTTGTTTGTGGAATTTTTATTTTTTTATGTTTGTGTTTTTATTTTTATTGTGGAAGGGGGCGAGAGTGAGGTAGGAATTATGACTCAATTATCTCTTTGAAATCAACTGGGCCAGATCCCCCATTACTTTGCTGCATGAGGGGAGGCAGTGTTTACGTTAGCTGCGTCTCAGCCACCAAGGGCGCTGATAATAGCCGGATAGTGAAGGAGGCTTTAAACAAGAGTCACATCTTAGTAGTGAATGTTCTTTGCTTTGAGCCAAGTGTTCAACCGCAATTTTTAAAGTCTTTCCCGATAAAAGTAATAAGAGTAATAAAAACTGTGGGTCTGACTGCATTAAAGCAGCCGGTAAAATTGGAAAATTGAAGTCCAGCATATTATCCCTAATCAAGACATCTTCAACATGTGGTTTGACTTGCAGGGCGATCGACAGATTTTAATCACCGCATTTTGCAACTTCACACTCCCAGTGGTAGTAGTGAACAAGCGAGAGGTGGACAGATTTTACCGTAACAACGTGGGGACGCGTCGATTACAGGTACCTCCTCCTCTATCGAATCAATGCCTTTACGAAGTTACTGAAGTTTCCAGAGAATTTGCAAAATTTGTATATGATGTGGAACGATGTTGTTGGCTTTGGATATCTAAAATTATCCCCCGTGGAACGGCGGGATATAGTTTTGAACTTTTCGGTCTGTCCGTCCGTCTGTCTGTCCGTGCCCACAATGATTATGTTATGTGGTGGATTTTCGGTACGTCCGTCACTTATGTGGTTTTTGTTCCTTATGTGGTGGTTCTTATGAGATAGCCACGTAAGCACCCAATGAGTACAAAACAAACCACATAAGGGAGTCCGTCAAAGTCCGTAGATCAACTGTCCTGTAACACCATCTGTTGGTAAATAATACAACTATAAAGCTAATTTCTAAAGCAAATAAGAAGAGCAGCATTTGTTTAAATCCCGCTGTGGGGTGGGGAGAGTCTTAAGAATACACCCACTGCGTTCTGTTCCGTGCATTTCTTCATTCTTTCTTCTTTTTTTCCCCACTTGTTTCTTTAGCAAGTGCATCCTGATATGCAAGTGCAAACAATTTGTTTAAAACTAGAAAGAATCCGCTACATAGCGGAACTGGCCCACTTGCAAAAACCATCAAAGAAAATATTTGTATTATATTATGACCAAAAAAAGTCAAGCAGTAATCTCTTCTTTATCATCGCTTTCGTCCAACGGGCTCAAAATGAACCCAAAATCCCTCTATAACCCTGTTCGAGATAAAAGTCAACTTCCGGTTTTTGACCTTGGCCGTGACCCAAAAATTTAAGGTAAACGTTGTTTAGGCTCTAAGGGTCGAAAATGAGCTCAAAATCGCTCGATCTGTAATCGTTGTCAAGATAATAGTCTACTTTCAGTTTTTCACCTTGACCGTGACCGAGAACATTAAGCTCACCGAGGAATGTCTTATGTGACGTTATTTGGGCGGAAACAGTCGAAAATGAACTAGAAATTGCTCTATCTGTAACCGTTTTCGAAATAATAGTCGCCTTCCGGTTTTCACCATGGCCGTGACCGAGAAGGTCAAGGTCGCCGAGGTACCTCTTATGTAACGTTGTTTGGCTCCAAGCGGTGGACAGTCAGCTCGAAATCGGTATATCTCTAACCCTTTTCGAGATAATAGTCGATTCTTGGTTTTTGACTATGACCGTGACCGAGGTCAAGGTCACGAAGGTACCTCTTATATAACGTTGTTTAGCCCCAAGGGGTCGACGATCAGCTCGAAATCGGTATATCTCTAATCGTTTTCGAGATAATAGTCAACTTCCAGTTTTTGACCTTGACCGTGACCGAGAACATCAAGGTCACCGAGCCATTTCTAAAGTAATTATTTGCGCACAAAGGGTAAATGATCTCAAAATAGCTCTATCTCTAACAGTTTTCGAGATAACAGTCAACTTCCGGTTTTTTACGATGACCGTGACCGAGAAGGTCAAAATCACGGAGGTACCTCTTATATAACGTTGTTTAGCCCCAAGGGGTCGACAATCAGCTCGAAATCGGTATATCTCTAACCGTTCTTGAGATAATAGTCTATTTCCGGTTTTTGAGCATGACCGTGACCGAGGTCGAGGTCACGAAGGTACCTCTTGGTCTACAATCAGCTCGAAATCGGTATGTCTCTAACCTTTTTTCGAGATAATAGTCTATTTCCGGCTTTTGACCATGACCGTGACCGAAGTCAAGGTCACGGAGGTACCTGTTATATAACGTTGTTTAGCCCCAAGGGGTCGACAATCAGCGCGAAATCGGTATGTCTCTAATCTTTTTCGAGATAATAGTCGATTTCCGGTTTTTGACCGTGACCGTGACCGAAAAGGTCAAGGTCACGGAGGTACCTCTTATATAACGTTGTTTAGCTCCAAGGGGTCGACAATCAGCTCGAAATCGATATATCTCTAACCCTTTTCGAGATAATAGTCGATTTCTGGTTTTTGACCATGACCGTGACCCAGAAGGTCAAGGTCACGGAGGTACCTCTTATATAACGCTGTTTAGCTCCAAGGGGTCAACAGTCAGCTCGAAATCGATATATCTCTAACCCTTTTCGAGATAATAGTTGATTTCTGGTTTTTGACCATGACCGTGACCGAGAAGGTCAAGGTCACGAAGCTACCTCTTATATAACGTTGTTTAGCCCCAAGGGGTCGACGATCAGCTCGAAATCGGTATATCTCTAATCGTTTTCGAGATAATAGTCAACTTCCAGTTTTTGACCTTGACCGTGACCGATAACATCAAGGTCACCGAGCCATTTCTAAAGTAATTATTTGCGCACAAAGGGCGAAAATGAGCTCAAAATAGCTCTATCTCTAACAATTTTCGAGATAATAGTCAACTTCCGGTTTTTGACCATGACCGTGACCGAGAAGGTCAAAATCACGGAGGTACCTCTTATATAACGTTGTTTAGCCCCAAGGGGTCGACGATCAGCTCGAAATCGGTATATCTCTAACCGTTCTCGAGATAATAGTCGATTTCTGGTTTTTGACCATGACCGTGACCGAGGTCAAGGTCACGAAGGTACCTCTTGGTCTACAATCAGCTCGAAATCGGTATGTCTCTAACCTTTTTTCGAGATAATAGTCGATTTTCGGTTTTTGACTATGACCGTGACCGAGGGCAAGGTCACGAAGGTACCTCTTATATAACGTTGTTTAGCCCCAAGGGGGCGACGATCAGCTCGAAATCGGTATATCTCTAATCGTTTTCGAGATAATAGTCAACTTCCAGTTTTTGACCTTGACCGTGACCGAGAACATCAAGGTCACCGAGCCATTTCTAAAGTAATTATTTGCGCACAAAGGGCGAAAATGAGCTCAAAATAGCTCTGTCTCTAACAGTTTTCGAGATAACAGTCAACTTCCGGTTTTTTACGATGACCGGGACCGAGAAGGTCAAAGTCACGGAGGTACCTCTTATATAACGTTGTTTAGCCCCAAGGGGTCGAGAATCAGCTCGAAATCGGTATACCTCTAACCCTTTTCGAGATAATAGTCGATTTCTGGTTTTTGACCATGACCGTGACCGAGAAGGTCAAGGTCAAGGAGGTACTTCTTATATAACGTTGTTTAGTCCCAAGGGGTCGACGATCAGCTCGAAATCGGTATATCTCTAACCGTTTTCGAGATAATAGTCTATTTCCGGTTTTTGACCCTGACCGTGACCGAGGTCAAGGTCACGGAAGTACCTGTTATATAACGTTGTTTAGCCCCAAGGGATCGACAATCATCTCGAAATCGGCATGTCTCTAATCTTTTTCGAGATAATAGTCGATTTCCGGTTTTTGACCGTTACCGTGAGCGAAAAGGTCAAAGTCACGGAGGTACCTCTTATATAACGTTGTTTAGCTCCAAGGGGTCGACAATCAGCTCGAAATCGATATATCTCTAACCCTTTTCGAGATAATAGTCGATTTCTGGTTATTGACCATGACCGTGACCGAGAAGGTCAAGGTCACGAAGGTACCTCTTATATAACGTTGTTTAGCCACAAGGGGTCGACGATCAGCTCGAAATCGGTATATCTCTAATCGTTTTCGAGATAATAGTCAACTTCCAGTTTTTGACCTTGACCGTGACCGAGAACATCAAGGTCACCGAGCCATTTCTAAAGTAATTATTTGGGCACAAAGGGCGAAAATGAGCTCAAAATAGCTCTATCTCTAACAGTTTTCGAGATAATAGTCAACTTCCGGTTTTTGACCATGACCGTGACCGAGAAGGTCAAAATCACGGAGGTACCTCTTATATAACGTTGTTTAGCCCTAAGGGGTCGACGATCAGCTCGAAATCGGTATATCTCTAATCGTTTTGGAGATAATAGTCAACTTCCGCTTTTTGACCTTAGCCGTTACCGATAACATTAAGGTCACCGAGGAATTTCTTATGTAACGTTATTTGGGCGGAAAGGGTCGAAAATGAACTAGAAATTGCTCTATCTCTAACCGTTTTCAAGATAATAGTCGACTTCCGGTTTTTTACCATGATCGTGACCGAGAAGGTCAAGGTCGCCGAGGTACCTCTTATATAGCGTTGTTTAGTCCCAAGGGGTCGACAATCAGCTCGAAATCGGTATATCTCTAATCGTTTTCGAGATAATAGTCAACTTCCGCTTTTTGACTATTATAACCGTGACCTAGAACATTAAGGTCACCGAGGAATTTCTTATATAACGTTATTCTGGCGGAAAGGGTCGAAAATGAACTAGAAATCGCTCTATCTCTAATCGTTGTCGAGATAATAGTCGACTTCCGGTCTTTGACCGTGACCGTAAACGAGAAGGTCAAGGTCACCGAGGTACCTCTTTATGTAGCGTTGTTTATTCTGAAAGGATCGAAAATGACTTCAAAATTGCTGTGTCCATTATCGTTTTCGAGATAATAGTCAACTTCTGCTTTTTGACCTTTACCGTGACCGAGAACATTAAGGTCACCGAGGAATTTCTTATGTGACGTTATTCTGGCGGAAAGGGTCGAAAGTGAACTAAAAATCTCTAATCCTTGTCGAGATAACAGTCAACTTCCGGTTTCGATCTTGACCGTGACCGAGAACGTCAAAGTCACCGAGCATTTCTTATGTAACGGTATTTTGAGCCCAAGGATGCGAAAATGAGTTCAACATCGCTCAATCTCTAATCGTCTTCGAGATAATAGTCAGTGATTTTAATTTGACATTGATCGCTGAAGTAAAAAAATTGCGGGTTCACGGAGACCTCGTCGCCCTTTACACGTGTACCGAATTTCATCTCCCTCTGTCGGAGGCGTTTTCTGGAAACCATCCGAACGGAAGAAGAAAAAAACGAAAAAAGGGCAGAAAGTTCCAGAAAAGTTAAAAACTTATACACAATTGCAAACAAAGTTTGCAAGTGGGAATTGTACAAAACAGTTGTGAAAGATAAGTTCTGAAATATCTTTATTCAGTAGAGTACCACATATAGAATTCCGTTGATTAACAAATGACACACACAAAGCATAAAATATTATTGACACTGACATGACGCCTGCTGGGAACCACATGGAGGCACGGGCAAATATAAACCACCACGTAAGTATTTTTTATTCCCAAATAATCTTGTCCGTGACTTACCACTTAAATGCATTTCAGGCATATAAAATGCTACCACATAATGCAGCCACCACATAAGATACCTCTCGTTGGCCCGTCCGTCCGCCTGTCTGTCCGTCTGTCACGCTTCAGTCTCACGCGCCTACAGGCCATATTAATGTATAGATTCGTTTCAAATTTTGTACACGGCTTCTCTGGACCCTTCCGCAGTGCAGTGACGAAGAATTTTCCGGATCGGGCAAAAATTGACAAAATGGCGGACTTTTGAAAATTGGCACTGGACTTAGCGTATATACGGCAGTCTCACCCGCCTACAGGCCACATTAATAGATGAATTCGTTTCATATTTTGTACACGGCTTCTCTGGACCCTTCCGCAGTGCGGTGACCAAGAATTTTTCGGATTGGGCAAAAATTGACAAAATGGCGGACTTTTGAAAATCGGCACTGGACTTCGCGTATATACTGCAGTCTCACGCGCCTACAGGCCACAAAAATGGATGGATTCGTTTCAGATTCTGCACACGGGTTCCCCGGGACCTTCCGCAGTGCAGTGATCAAGAATTTTCCGGATGGGCCTTGACAAAAGGGCGGATTTTTCAAAATCGGCGCTGTACTAAGCGTAACTACGACAGTCTCACGCGCCTACTGGTTAATGGATTGATTCGTTTAAATGTTAGACACTACGTCTACCTATCCTTCCACTTCTAAATTTTGCGTCGTCAACACGCAACAGCCTTACACACACCATATCCCCCACGGGGGATAGACGTACTCCTCGAGACGTGGTCAAGTTTTTTTCAACCGTGTTTTGAGTTGCAGAGTGGGGTAAAATAAAACAACATTTTCCTGCAATACAAACATATCTTTGCATTCACATGGTACAAGTATACATTTTACACGTATATAGTACACCTATTATTCACCAACTTTAACTTTAAACTGTCTTTGATGGCCTTTGGTTATGGTCACTTTTTGCGAATTTCGACTCAAAAAATTTTATGTCTTTTGATGTGCTTTTGAGCCACATGTGGTCTCAAGCCAGTTCATTATCCAGTTCATTTTGGTAAGAGCTTCATCAGCGTCGGCGCTAGCGCCAATGTCATGTCGCAAACATACTTAGCCAGCTAGCGCTTATGTCATGTCGCGAACATACTTAGCCAGCTAGCGCTAATGTGCTGTCGCAAACATACTTAGCCAGCTAGCGGTAATGTCATGTCGGAAACATACTTAGCCAGCTAGCGCTAATGTCATGTTGCAAACATACTCAGCCAGCCAGAACTGGCTTTAAAATCGGATTGAGCAAGTTTTTCTGTAAAAAATTTCTTCGGGTTTAAAAGAATTCGAGTTAAACGAATTTTTATAAGACTTCTATAAGTAAAACAAAAAAAGCGGGACTTGAAAATTCCTTCGAGTAAAGCGGGTTTTCGAGTAAGCCGTGTAATGTCGATTATATGGTCTTTTTATGTTTTATATATGTAAATTGTCAAGAATACTTTCACATCAATACCACTGTGAATGCACTGTAGACCGTGGGCGGGGGATGTAGAAACGCCTCGTGTCCGTCTGTCTAACCGTCCGTCCGTCCGTCCACAACCCTGATGTGCCCCTTTTGTCCGGGTCCCTTTTTCAACTTTCCTTTTTCGCACAGCTTTGAAGCTTCACACAGTGAAAGAATATTTATTATTATTATTATTACAACGTCTTGGTTTCAGTTTGATCGAAAAAAAAATTGCCAAAATTATGGCCCTCTAAATTTAGGTAATTCTTGTCTTCTTCTCAGAACGTGTGAGGTTTTTAGACCAGCCGAATACGTCGGACTGGTCTTATCACATCAACAGAGGAGCATCCGTAGTCTGTACGTACGTGTGTAAACTTTTACTTAAAATGGTTCTCCTCCTTCAGTGTTGATTGGATTCCTTTCAAATTTTGTCAGAATGTTCTCTAGATAGGCCTCTCTTGAAAAAATGTTTTTGTTTCTTGCCAAGTTTTAAAATGCTTCTCCCACAATTTTGATCAGATATTCTTTAAAATTTGTACGAATATTCTCTAGATAGGCCTCCTTTTAAAAGGACTTATTTTGGCGAAAAAATTTCCCAATAGGGGGTATTTTAATTTTTTTTGTGTCTAGTTATCAAAATGCTTCTTATTCCATAATTTTTCATCGGATTCCTTTCCAATTCTGTACAGTTGTTCCCTATGTAGGCCTGTCAGGAAAACTTTTTTTTTTTGGCGACCCGCCAAAATTGACTAAATGGGGGGGGGGGGGGAGGGCATTTGAAATTTTTTATTACGAATTTTCAAAATGCTTCTTTACACACAATTTAAAATTTTGTACGAATAATCTTGACATAGGCCTCTCTTGAGTATTTACGTTTTTTGGTGCTCCGCAAAAATTGGCCAAATGGGGGACATTTTTTAAATTTTATTTGGTGTCTAATTTTCAAAATGCTTCATTTCCCACAGTTTTGATCGGATTCCTTTCAAATTCTGTACAATTTTGCCCTATATAGGCTCTCTCTATAAAAGTGGTGATCGGCCAAAAATTGACCAAATGGGGGGGGGGGGGGGTGCATTTATAATTTTATGGTTGCCAATTTTCAAAATGCTTTTTTTTTCACACAATTTTGATCAGATTTATGTAAAATTTTGTTCGAATGTATTTATGAAGGCCTCTCTTGAAATATTTGTTTTATTGGCGATCCGCCAAAAATTGGCAAAATGGGGGACATTTTTAATTTTTTTGGTGTCTCATTTTCAAAATGCTTCTTCTAGAAAAATTTTTAACCAGATTCCTTTCCAATTTTGTGCAGTTGTTCTCTAGGCAGGCCTCTCTAATTTTCAAAATGCTTCGTCTCGCACAGTTTTGATCGGATTCATTTCTAATTCTGTTCAGTTGTGCTCTATGTAGGCTCTATGTAGGCTCATGAGCCCAGCTCATGTTACACGTAAGATGGGGTATGCAGACGGCGTCCGTTAGTTAGTTAGTTAATTAGTTGTTTATTAAGTAAATTTTTGTTTCAAAATATATCTCCTACAATTTTGATCCTATGTCATTGATTTTTGGTATGAGGCACCCTTAGGGGGGTTGTTCATAAGGCTTGTGCTTTTTTCGTCGATCGGATGATTTTTTTTTTTTTTTTTTGGAGAATTTTTGAAGAAAAAAATTTAAAATGTTTCTGCTTCTACATTTTGTACCCGTTAGTGGTGCCTTATTTTTAGTATGAGGCACCACTAGCGGGTCCTGCATACGGGTTGTGCTTATTTAGTCGATGGACAATTTTTGAGGAATTTTTGTTCAAAAAATTTCAATAATAGTTCAAAGTGCATCTCCTCCTACATTTTTGATCCGATGTAATTTTATTTTTGGCATGGGGGATCATGCATAAGGCTTGTGCTTTTTTAGTGGATCGGACAATTTTTTGTATTTTGGACGAATTTCTGAAGAAAAATTCAAAATACATTTCCCCCTACAGTTTTTGTCCAATTTCATTTTGTCTGCCCGACCAAGGGGAGACATATAGTGTTTGTACGTTCTGTATGTATGTGTGTGTGCCTTGAACAAAATGTTGTGTGCAAGATATCTCGATAACGGAAAGTCCTATCGACTTGAAATTTTATATGGGTATTCCTTGGGTCAGTCGGACGGTACTTTTGACGCATATCACATGATTAGGACAGGCGTGTGACGTCATTACGTAAAATCTTGTGTGCGAAATTTCTCAGCCGCAGAATGTCGGAGAAAGTTGAAACTTGGTGGGATTGCTGCTTGGTAGGTCCGAAAGAATCTCTAAAATTTGTTGAGAGTAAAACGAACGGATGCGGGCTATGACGTTATCGCGTAAAATATGAATATATTTTGAACAACATCTTTTGTGCATAATGCCTCGATAACGTAAAGTCATATCGACTTTTGTATGGATATTACTTACGACTGTTTCAACTTTTGACGGGTAAAAAATCTGTTGTTAAGCAAAATATCGCGATATCGGAAAGTCGAATTGACTTAAATTTGGTGTAGTTATTCCACGGATAAGTCGCCCGCTTTTGGTTAAACATTATTAAACTCGTATAGAAAATCAGGAAAGGTGCATAACATCAACACCCTCACCCTCCGCTCCCGCCCCCCGCCTCCCCATTTTTTGGCACCTTTGTTAGTTAAGCAAAGTTGTTAACTACGCTGGGGATTTCAGCGTTTTCCAGAAGATTCTCGAGTGTTCCTGCATTCTTTAGAGTGCTTCAAAACAGTAGCTGCATTACTGTCGGTCCATTGCTATTTGTTATTGCCTGAAATTCAGCTTTTGTGTGCGTTTCTCATCTACGGCTATTATGTAATATGCCACTCAGTCAGATGTCAGTGTGTCAGTTGTGGTGTATGATGAAGTCGTTATCTACGAGGTCATGGAATTCTATTGTCATATTTATAGGTCTAAGCAGGTCTAGCTATTGATTTTTTCGCCACATATTTGATTCGGTTGCCAAGGTGTTTTTATATCGATTAACATTGTTTGCAGAAGCATTTTTACTCCCCCGCCACCGCGTAGCGCGACACTTGCAAACAAAATTTGTGCACGCGATATCTCACCCGCTATTCAACCCTGGCTTTTGATTTTTGCTACAGTAAAAAAAAAAAAAATATATATATATATATATATATATATATATATATATATATATAAGTTGTGCGACGTCGTATTATTTTTTTATTCGACCAAAAAGGACGAAATGGCGATTTGTTGAAAATAGGCAATGTTTTAGTATTTCTGTTGCCTAGGGAGCAACTTTGTGCACGCGATATCTCAGCCGCTGTTCAACCCTGGCTTTTGATTGTTGCTACAGTGAAAATATATGTATTGAAGTTGTGCGACGTCGCATTATTTTTGGATTCGACCACAGGTCGGGTCGGGGGACATTCATCAGTTTCACTGATAACTTGTTCGCTATTTAAGTTTGTCATCTGATATCTTGTGTTATGAGAAGCACCTCACCATTTTGGCACCGAAATGCCCTCCCTCCTTTTCCAACCGAGGTGCGTCATCTGATGCGCAGTGATATTGAATGCCTTTCTAATGCTTTTTGGCCGGTCAGAATGTACGAGGACCAGGTAGTATATGATGGCTATAACTACACTTACGGTACGGACCGTTACCGTTGCCTTGGGTAAAAGGGTTACAGTTGCGTTTATAGTCTTACCTACATTAAA
The DNA here is from genome assembly GCA_949752745.1 of Protula sp. h YS-2021. Lineage (NCBI taxonomy): Eukaryota > Metazoa > Annelida > Polychaeta > Sabellida > Serpulidae > Protula > Protula sp. h YS-2021. The sequence goes on from OX457029.1 coordinate 22,909,814, forward strand.
TAGCTGGGGGAGGGGGGTGCTCGTGTGGAGTATCATGGTTAGCGAAAAAAATCCAGACTACCTTCAAGACCTGGATGAAAAGATGTAAAGTAAGGCCCGTTTGTCGTGACCCCTTACAGATTCGGGGTAAAAAGACGTACGGTAAAACCTGCCTTTCTTGACCAAATTTCAGACCCGGATAAAAATGTAACGTACAGTAAAACTTCTGTAGTGACCAACTTCAGACCAGGATAAGAAGGGCCTACAGTTAAGCCCGTTTTAGCGACCACCTTCCACACTAGGATGAAAAAAAAACACGTGCAGTAATATCTGTTTTAGTGACCGCCATCTATTTTGTTTATTTTGAATTTTTTACAATGAATTATGATTATGTTCGCAGAAATGAATATTTTATTTCAGTAATTAAAAAAGAGAATTTTTTGGGGGTGGGAGGGGGGTTATGGGTTTAGACGGGGAGACATCTGTTTTTGTTTGCAAAAACGAGAAACTAAGTAGGTACCGATTGAAAGTGTATAACATAAGCCTGTACTCTTATGTTTTGTGTGCACTGGCCGCTCTAGTTTATTTTTGGTATGACGCATCCCTAAGGGCTCTTGAATACGGGTTCTCCTTTTTTGGTCGATCGGAAGATTTTTGAATTTTTTATGAATTTTTATAGCCCGCTCGACGATGGACCCAAGGGATATTATGTTTTTGACTTCTCCGTGCGTGTGTGTGTGCGTGCGGGCGGGCGTGACCCAAGACAAAATTTTCATATTGAGCCTAGAAAGGTGTTTCTATGCTAAAATAAGCCTAATTTGGGAAAAAAATGTTTAGGCTCCGTTGTGACTTCGTACATGCGTAGCGCAGAATGGCTGTTAGCTCAGTTTTTAAGTTTTGTGGGCCGAACTTGTTCTAAGGTTTTGCTTCAATCAACTTGAAACCTTTATGGATTGAAAACTTATAGGTTGTAGTTGTGCACCTCCCCTTTGGGCCGGCGTCGGTCCATCCGTCGGTCCGTGATGTCCTCTGAACTTAGGCGCAGAACGGCTATCAGCGCAGATTTTAAGTTTTGTGGACTGAACTTGTCCTAGGGTTTTGCTTTAATCAACCTGAAACCTATATGGATTGAAAGCTTATGGCTTGTAGTTGTGTACCTCTCCTTTGGTTCAGCGTCGCTCCGTCCGTCAGTCCATGAGGGACGCCCGAACTTAGGCTCATATACGCGTTTTCACATGTATAGAGCTTCATGTCATTAACTTCTGTCAAGAATGTGCCTAAAAAAACTTCTCTCCAGGCTGTGACAGATGGGGGCAGGCGGGCTATACTCCAATGGACACATTTCTATTTTAAGGAAAAATTTTGAAATGTTTCTCCGCCTACATTTTGTATCCGTTGCCATTTCTTTTCGGTATGACCCATCCCTATGGGTCATGCATACGGGTTGTGCTTGTTTAGTCGATCGGACAATTTTTGAATTTATGGGGAATTTCGGAAGAAAAAATTTCAAAAGTAATTCAAAATGCATCTACTGCTACATTTTTCATCCGATGTCATTTATTTTTCGTGTGCAGCATCCATAAGGGGTATTGCATAAGGATTGTGCTTTTTTTTTTTAGTGGATTGGACAGTTTTTGTATTTTGGGGGAATTTTTAAAGAAAAACTTCAAAATGCAGTTATCTCATTTAATTTATATTTGGTATGACGCATCGGGGTCATGCATACTTGTTTTGCTTTTTTAATCGATCGGACAATTTTTGTATTTTGGGTGAATTTTTTAAGAAAAGACTTGAAAATGTATTTCCACCTAGTTTTTAACCGATTTCATTTGTTTTTGGTATGAGGCAACCTTTGGGCATTCGGCTTGTTTTAGCTTTTTGACTCGATTTGGGAATTTTTTTCTTTTTTGGTGAATTTTTTAAATAAACATGCGCACTTGTCCAAAACAAGCACCGCGCATCAACGCAATTTACATGAACTTGTGCACCAAGTTACACACACATGCGCAGTGTTCCGAATTGCGAACCGCGCATCGATCAAGGTTAAATAAACATGCGCTATGGTCCCAAATAAGCACCGCGCATCAACGAAAGTTAAATAAACATGTGCACTGGTCCGAAAAAAAGAACCAAAAACCATTGGCACAAGTTGAATAGACATGCCCACTGTCTGAAATGCGAACCGCGCGTCAACGCATTTTTAATAAACATGCGCACTGGTCCAACATAAGCACCTCGCATCAACTCAAGTTAAATAAACATGCGCACTGGTCAAAAATAAGCACTGTGGATCAACGCAAGTCAAATAAACATGCGCACTGGCCCGAAATGCGAACCTCTCTTCAACTGAAGTTTAAATAACATGCGCACTGGTCCGAAATGCGGACCGCGCGTCGAGGCAAGTTAAATAGATATGCGCACTGGCCTGAAATGCGAACGGCGCATCAGCACAAGTTAAATTAACATGCGCTGTGGCCTTAAATGTTAACCGCGCATCAACGCAAATTTAATAAACTTAGGCACTGGTCCAAAATAAGCACCCCCCATTAACGCAAGGTAAATAAACATGCGTACTGGTCCAAAATAAGCACACCGCATCAACGCAAGTTAAGTAACATGCACACTCGTCCGAAATTCGAACCGCACAACAAGTCGCAACCTGAAGGTACATGCGCACTTATCCACAATGAGAACCGCACATCGACGCAAATTAAATAAATATGTGCATTTGTCCGAAATGCGAACCGACGCAAGTTAAGTTAACATGCGCACTTGTCCGAAATGCAGACCGCGCATCAATGCACATCAACCAAACATGCACAGTGGTCCAGAATGCTAACCGCGCATCAACGCAAGCTAAATAAACATGCGCACTCTTGTAATAATTGTTTGTGTCCGTCCAGCATTACACATGTTTGGATGCAAATTCTGTAAGTTGTTCAATGGTATCCCTGGTAGACCATCCAGTCTACCAGAGATACACAAGATCTGTTTCCCATTTTCTCGGAAACAAATCTTTGTATGTATTTATCGGTCTATGTTCGGGTCCGTTGCTTAATTAATTATCTAGCTAACTCTTTGCCATCTTCTTTTGTAGCCCAATTTTTCAACGAAATTCCCGAGCTCATGCACGCTAGAATTGGTCCTATCGCTTTTCGTAAGCTGGGACTTGTCCTTGGGCACACTTGTTTCCTTCCAAAATTTTGATCGGAATGCCCCCAACTGTTACACAAATGCTCACTAGCCTGCCATCTCTTTCTGGTGATCCACCAAAAACTGACCAAATGGTTGTTGGGGGGGGGAGGCATTTTTTTTTTTTTTGGGCCTACTTTAAAAGCCCTTATTCCACGATTTTGATCACGTTGTCTTTAAATTTTTCATAAGTGTTCATTTGGCGGTTCGCTTTTGAAAAGTTTCTTTTTATGGCGATCGCCAAAACTTCGTTAAATGGGGGCATTTGGCCATTTAGTAGCTGATTTTAGTAGCCGGTTTTCAAAACACTTCTTCTCCCACAATTTGACTGGATTCCTTTATAAATTTGTACGAATTTTCATCAACCGGGTTTAACAATATTATATGGCAACCACTTTTTGGTGACAATGCAAGCCTGTTGATAGGTGATTTATTAGATCTCGACTGTTCACAACGCCCATGGACTTCCTTGCTAATAATAAACATGATAACAAGATACTACTACTACTACTACTACTACTACTACTACTACTACTACTACTACTACTACTACTACTCATAATAATACTAATAATAATAATTATTATTATTTTGATTATTATTATTATTATTTAGACGGTTTCCCAAAACTAATGAAAATTTTGTGGTAAAACCAATTTCTTGCTAAAATCATAACTGACGCAGGGACATGGTCTTAGTATCTTGACCTTTTTATTAAAGGTAGGGGACAGTAATACATGCGTGGCTATCACTGTTTTTGGCGGTTCGCCAAAAATTAGCGGAAATATTAGCGATAACCATTTTTGTGTTAAAAACTGGGGCATTGTCCATGGACAATCTTGTTTTTGCGATCTTTTGATACTTGTTTTATTAGATCGCAGCTGGTCACAGTGTCCCCGGACAGTCCTTTTTTATTCTATGTTGACTTTATTTAAAGGGAATTCATTTGGTGAACATGACATTCAAGCCGTCTTTTGGGAGTTATTTTATTTTTCATGGTACTGTTAACCCAAAAACTGCCCTCTCAGACCTCGAAGCACTTAAAAACAAACTTTCAAATCCAGTTTTTTTAGCCCAGCTTACGTTACACGTAAGCTGGGGTATTCCTATCGGTTTGCGGGTGGCGTCCGTTAGTTAGTTAGTTAGTTAGTTAGTTAGTTCGCTGTAAACTTTGTTTCAAAATGCATCTCCTCCTACAATTTCAATCCGATGTCATTTATTTTTGGTGTGAGGCATCCCTAAGGGGTCGTGCATACCGCTTGTGCTTTTCTAGTTGATCAGGTGATTTTTGAATTTTTGGCGAATTTTTAAAGAAAAAAATTAAAAATGTATCTCCTCCTACATTTTTGACCCGATGTCATTTATTTTTGGTATGAAGCACCCCTAAAAGGTCGTGCATACGGCTTGTGCTTTTTTAGTCGATCGGACAATTTTTGTATTTTTGGGGATTTTTTTAAGCAAAAATTTTGAAAAAAATGCATCTACTCGTACAATTTTGATTCGATGTCATTTATTTTTGGTGTGAGGATTTCCTAAGCGATCGTGCATACGGCTTGTGCTTTTTTAGTCTATTTGAATTTTTGGCGAATTTTTAAAGAAATTTTATAATGTATCTCCTCTTACATTTTTGACCCGATGTCATTTATTTTTGGTATGAGGCACCCCTAAAGGGTCGTGCATACGGCTTGTGCTTTTTTAGCTTGTATTTTTGGGGAATTTTTGAAGCAAAAATTTCGAAAATAATTCAAAATGCATCTACCCATACAATTTTGATTCGATGTCATCTATTTTTGGTGTGAGTGGATACGGCTTGTGCTTTTTAGTCGATCGGGCAATTTTTGTATTTTAAGGGAGTTTTTGAAGAAAAAAACTCCAAAATGCATTTCCCCCTACAGTTTTTATCCGATTTCATTTATTTTTTTGCTATGAGGTATCCTTAGGTAGGTCTCGCATATGGCTTGTGCTATTTGACTCGACTTGGAAATTTTTTATTTCGGGGGGAATTTTTGATGAAAATACCTCAAAATGCATTTTCTCCTGCAGTTTTGATCAAACATCATTTATTTTGTGGCTGAGGCATGCTTAGGGTATCGTGAATATGGCCTGTCTTTTTCAGTCGATGAGAGAATTTTTGAAGAAAAAAATTCAAAATGCATTTCCTCCTACAGTTTTTGTCAGATTTCATTTATTTTCGATATGAGCCGTCTCTAAGGGGTCATGCATACGGCTTGAGCTTTTTGAGTGAATTGGAAAACTTTTGAATTTTTTCGGAATTTTTGAAAAAAAAAAATTAAATGAATCTCCTCCTACAGCGCATAAACGCAAGTTAAATGAACTTGCGCAGTAGTCAGATTTAACAACTGCACATCGACGCAAGTTAAATAGACATTCGCAGTAGTCCAAATTAAGTGCTCCGCATCGATGAAAGTTAAATAACATGCGCATTGGTCCGAAATGTGAACTGCGCATCGACGGAAGATAAAGAAAGATGCGAACTGGTCCAAAATAAGCACCGCGCATCAACGCAGGTTAAATAAACATGCGCACTGGTCCGAAAAAAAGAACTACGCTTCGACGTAAGTTGAATAGACATGCGCAGTGGTCTGAAATGCGAACCGCGCATCAACGCAGCCTAAAGAAACATGCGCACTGATCCGAAATGCGAACCGCACATCGAGGAAAATTAAATAAACATGCGCAGTGGTCCGAAATGCGAACCGCGCATCAACGCAAGTTAAATAAATATGCGCACTGGTCTGAAATGAGAACCACGCATCAACACAAGTTAAATAAACATGGGCAATGGCCTGAAATGCGAACCGCGCATCGACGGAAGTTAAATAAACATGCGATCCGGTCCAAAATAAGCACCGCACATCAACGCAAGTTAAACAAACATGCGCACTTGTCCGAAAAAAAGAACCACGCATCGACGCAAGTTGAATAGACATTCGCAGTGGTCTGAAATGAGAACCGCGCATCAACGCAAGTTAAATAAACATGCGCAGTGGTCCGAAGAAAGAACCATGAATCGACGCAAGTTGAATAGACATAAGAGTCGGGCATCGACGGGACTTAAATAAACATGTGTTCTGGTCCGAAACGCAAATCGCGCGTCAACGCAAGTTAAATGAACCTGCTCACTTGTCCCAAAATGCGAACTGCGCATCAACGCAACCTAAAGAAACAGGTATACTGGTCCGAAATGCGAACCGGATATCAACGCAAATTAAATAAACATGCACACTGGTCCGAATTGCGAACCGCACATAAGCGTAAGTTAAATAAACATTTGCACCGGTCCAAAATAAGTACCGATCATCAACACAAGTTAAAGAAATATGTGCAATGGTCCAAAATGCGAACCACGCATCAACACAAGTTAAAAAGAAAACGTTTGCTGGTCCGAAATGCGAACCGCACAGCTACACAAGCTAAATAAGCAAACACACTGGACCAAAATAAGCACCTTGCATCAACGCAAGTTAAATAAACATGTGCACTATTTCGAAATGCGAACTGCCCATTAACGCAACTTAAATAATATGCGCACTATTCAAAATAAGAACTGCGCATCAACGCAACTTAAATAAACATGCGCACTGGTCCAGAATAAGAACCGCGCATCAACTCAAGTTAAAGAAATATGCGCATTGGCTTGAAGTAAGAACCGCGCATCGACGCACGTTAAATAAACATACGCAGTGGTTCGAAATGCGAACCACGCGCCAACGTAAGTTAAATAAACATTTGCACTGGTCTAAAATAAGCACCGTGCATCAACGCAAGTTAAATAAACATGCGCACTTCTCCGAAATTCGAACCGCGCATCAACGCAAGTTAAATAAACATGCGCAGTGGTTCGAAATGCGATCTACGCTCCAACGCAAGTTAAATAAACATTTGCAGTGGTCCAAAATAAGCACTGCGCATCAACGCAAGTTAAATAAACATGCGCACTGGTCCGAAATTCGAACCGCGCATTAACGCAAGTTAAATAAACATGCGTAATGATCCAAAATTCGAACTGCTCACCAACGCAAGTTAAATAAACATAGACACACGTCCAAAATAAGCACCGTGCATCAACGCAAGTTAAATAAACATGCAAACTGGTCCGAAATGCGAACCGCGCATCAAGGCAACCTATGGAAACTTGTGCACTTGTCCAAAATAAGTACCGCTCATCAACGCAATTACAATAATCAGGCGTATTGGTCTGGAATAAGAGTCGCGCATCGACGCAAGGTAAATAAACATGCGCACTGATCCGAAATAAGAACCGCACATCAACACAAGGTAAATAAACATGCGCATTGATCCGAAATAAGAACCGCACATCAACACAAGGTAAATAAAGGTGCGTACTGATTCGAAATAAGAACCGCACATTCACAAAAGGTAAAAAAAAAAAAAAACACACACATGGGCGCTCGTCAGAAATGCGAACCGCACATCAACGCAAGTTAAATAAACATGTGCACTGTTCCAAAATGGGAGCCGCGCATCTACGCAAAATTAAATAAACATGTGCACTTGTCTGAATAAGAACCGCGCATCAAGGCAAGTTACATAAATATGCGCACTGGTCCGAAATGCGAGTGTTGTTTGAAGGTATCTATGGTAGACTATCCAGTCTACCAGAGATACAAATAATCTGTTTCCCATTTTTCTGGGAAAGAAATCTTTGTATGCATTTATCGGTCTATGTTCTGGTCCGGTGCTAAGTTAATTATTGGGCTAGCTCTTTGCCGTCTCATCTTTTGAAGCCCAATTTTTCAGGAAAATTCCCTTACTCATGCACGCTGGAATTGGGTCTTATTGCTTTTCGTAAGTTGGGACTTTGTCCTTGGACAAACTTGTTTTATAAGTGAATCCCCTACAAAAAAAAACTTCAAATCCGCTGGGAAGCCAGCCGGGTAAAAGAGGATTGTTAATAATGTAATGTTCTTGTTTCTTTTTCAGGTACCGATAGGAGATAGCAACCGACTAGATAAGCTACCATCACTGGTAGGAAAAGCGTTCTCACTGATTGGTAAAGGAAAAGAAAAAAGTGCAGTTGATATCACGCTATCATCTTTAGGTAAACTCGTTTTATCATATAATTTTAAGTAATGTTGAGTTATCAATATATATGACTTAACATTCTGTTGGAGGAGGAGGGGAGCATGATAAAGCACAACAAACCATCGGCTAGGGCGCAGACCCCAACCGAACACTGATTGACTAAACGATAACAATCACTGGAATATCGGAATTAGCAATTTTTGACAAGTCGCAATCTTGGCAATTTTTGACTGATTTGAAAAATAAAAAATGACGTTGCACAACTTTAATATATATATTTTCACTGCGCAAGGTTGCATATAGCTAGGATAAATAGTTTCGGAGAACTTGCGTGGAAAGCCACCCAAGTCCTACTATACAGTTATCTAAAAAAAATAACACTTTATGACATGTCGCCATTTTGACAATTTTTGACCAATTTGGAAAACAAGCCATCGTCGAAGGTGCAGACCCCAACTGGACACAACAAGTCGCCATTTTGGCAATTTTTCACCAATTTGAAAAATAACACGACGCTGCACAGCTTCAATATATATACTTTCACTGTGCAAGGTTGCATATGCCTAGGGTAAATAGTTTCGGAGAACTTGCGTGGAAACAAAACAGCATCCAAAGTGTGACACACGGACGGACAGATGGACGGACGGACAGAGGGCAATCCTATAGACCCCTCGGGCTCGCCCGGTTGGGGTCTAAAAAGAAAGTGTGAGCAGTATTTTATTTGCTGAGTACTGCCAGCTGTGGACCTTATGGCCGGGTATCTCTTGACTGGGGACGTGTTGTCCTGGTTTTAGTTGGTTGCGTGCTTAAACTACTTACTGCAGAATTGCAAAGAAAAACTGAAAGACGTGCAAAAACAAACACGTTTTTAGACCCCAACCGGGCGAGCCCGAGGGGTCTATAGGATTGCCCTCTGTCCGTCCGTCCATCTGTCCGTCCGTGTGTCACACTTTGGATGCTGTTTTGTTTCCACGCAAGTTCTTGGAAACTATTTGACCTAGGCATATGCAACCTTGCACAGTGAAAATATAGATACTGAAATTGTGCAAAGTCGTGTTATTTTTCAAATCAGTAAAAAATTTGCCAAAATGGCGACTTGTCAAATATTGCCAATTTATTAGATAACTTGTAAGACTTAGGTGATTTCCACGCGAGTTCTCCGAAACTATTTAACCTAGGCATATGCAACCGTGTATAGTGAAAATATATATATTGATGTTGTGCAAAGTCGTGTTACTTTTCAAATCGGCCAAAAATTGCCAAAATAGCGACGTAAAAATACGTCTTTTTCGGAAAAAATTTTTGTTGCCCATTGTTCTTCTGGACTTTCGTTTCAGGCAGTAAAATACAATAGAATATGTGCCTTTCTTAGCGATTCTTAATTTTGAAATTTCTGTGATTTTTTTTTTTTTGGCAGATTATGTTACAAATGAGACATTACTTAATGTAAAATATTGTGATGTGCGAAGAAAGTCATGCCTCCCGAAGATTGCAACCGCCACCCCCCCCCCCCCCCGCCCCTCCGCTGGATTTTTATCATACCCGGAGAAAATCCCCCACACTATGTAACTTTACTTCTTTAGCAAATATTTAGTTTATTTATAAAATGTATTAAATTATTAAAATCTTTAATGGAGCACTTCTGAAAAACCTCACTCAACTTGTCACCCTGTTGGAGTACTTTTAAGTGCACTTGTAGTGTTGCCATATCATCCATTATCCTTTTTTTTTTTTTTAAAAACCAAGCATAATTTTATCCTTTTTTATCCTTAAATAGTTTTTTATACTTTTAAAAAATTTTCATCCTTTTTTTCACACTTTTTTTCGCTTTTCATGCTTTTTTTATTTTGATACTTTTTTCATTTTTTGTTTTCGTTCAAAATACTTTTTTTGCTAATTAGTTACATCTTTTTTCTGCTAGAATTTTTTCTCAAACTAATCATTACCCTTGATTAGGCCATTATATTAACCGCGGTAACACTGTATGTGTATGTAATGTACAGCTTTTGTGCAGCGTCTATTGTTAAAATCAATACATCTGTAGAAAAAGGGTATTTTTTCATGGAATTGAAACATATTTCGTAAGCGTAATCAATATCTTATCACACTGTAAAATATCCATTATTCTAAATGATGTTAGTAAGTTCTTATTTCTTGAATGATTTTGAATTTTTGTAAACAATAATTTTGAGCTGTATGTCCCTAGGGACCATCGATGAAGTATGTACGCATATTTGTATATCTGGATACGCGAAAATGGCTGAGTGTCATATCCTAGTAGTAAACAGTCTTTGGTGAGGTGTCAGTGTCAGCTGCGGTGCATGATGAAGTCTTTGCTTATTATGTCTCCCCCTAAGGAAGACATATATAGCACTTGATGTGTCCGTCCGTCCGCCTGTCCGCAGTGAGTTCTTATGAAATTAATGAGTCGATTTTTCTCAAAACATACATGGTATTGGGGTACATGTCTAGATGACGCCTGCGTTATTTTATTTCGTTCCTCTAAAAATTCTATTTTTGGCAAATTTTTTAACATAGGAGGAGGGGGGTTTCGTGCATTTTTCTTTTCACTTTGGCAGGCTACATCTCCAAAACATTTCGTTGGATAAGGCTCAGACGTCGCAAGAAGAACACACATATAGCGCAAATGTATACTGCAAAGTTTTTCTTCATTTCCGTTGAAAATGTATTTTTGGCGAATTTTTTAATTTTTTATTTTTAACTTTTTTGGACCATATTGTTGCGATATCTACGAAAAAATTTGTTGGATTAGGCTAAAACGTGGCATGAAGAACTCACATATAGTGCAAATGTTTACTGCGAAGTTTGTTCTTCATTTTCTGTAAAAATGTATTTTTGACGATTTTTTCAATTTTTGGGGCTCGCCAATGTTGTACTTTTAAGCAAGGAATTTTTTCCACGTGACTGATTGGGGGCGGGAAAGACATATCCGTTTTTGTGTTAACAAAAACACTGGCCAGTCTAGCTTTTTTTTAATTTCAGACTACCCTATTTGTTTGCACTAAACAGTGACATCATCATGGAATTTGACTTCAAAGTTCGCATCCAACTGCCATACCTCCCCGCAACACCCCCCTCCCCCCCCCCCCCCCCCCGCTTGTCCGGTGCATGCGTAATAATTTATGGATGGTCCTTTGTGTTGCATGCTTTGATTACTTTTAGGCTGTGTTTTTTAAGTTTTAAAATTTTCAGCAAAATATGAATTATCCTTTTTTCATACTTTTTTTCCCCAAATTTATCCTTTTTATCCATTTTTATCCTTTCTTCTTGATGACTCCGTGGCAACACTGCACTTGGCAGATTGTGCTTCTTAAATGTACTCTGGTATCCGATGGGGTTTTGTCAATCAAATCCAGGCATTTCTAATGCCCCGTGCAATTATAAAGCACCGTGCTGTTTTCTGGCTTCCTCAGGTACGATCCCAAACAAAGAAGGAACCTCTTGTTGATCCCCCGTCTCCTGTTAGCACTTCATTAAATGTAATTCTGATGTGTCAATGGTAGATGTTATACGGCCGGGGGGGGGGGGGGTTTCTCTGGGGCGTTTTAGGCGGGAGGCTTTTCTTCGGGATTCTATGTTTGTTGCTCAGACTTGCATTGAAAGCAAACTTGAACATTTCAAACATAAGAACTGCGGTAGCACTTCGCTTCTTCTAAGCCACGTGAAATACTTGGAAGCGTAGAAAACTTTCGGCATGACATTCATATAAATCAAAAAAACCTTTAACACGAATGATAAGTAAGCACAATGAACTAAGCTGGGCCTTGGAGAGGGGCCATTGGTCTTCAAAACGATAGAGATGTTCGACTGAAGACCGCAAAGAATATCCCCCCCCCCTAAAAAAAAACTGCTTAATTCAGAAACACTGCTCTTATAAATATAAAACAATTTATTTGATAGAATATTACGGTAAAATAAAGTAACTTGAAAGATCACTTGAGTTTGGCAATTCGAAAAGTTTGCTGATTTCTTTTATCTGAGGAAAAATCTGCAGGTAAAAAAATTCAAGCATTCCGAAATGATAAAAAAAGAGGAGGGGGCGGGAGGGAATTAAGAATCTGTGACAAAATGTTATACATTTTATATATTTCTGCCCTGCTGCCACTAACTCGTAGCTCGCAGTTTTCTCACATCGTGGAACACGCCGTACAAAACAAACACTGCCTGCTTCTTGGCTCGTACAGCACGTCACACGAAACAAACATTGCCTGCTTCTTAGCTCGTACAGCACGTCACACGAAACAAACATTGGCTGCTTTTTGCTGGTGCAACACGTCACACAAAACAAACATTGGCTGTTTCTTAGCTCGTGCAACAAGTCACACAAACAAACATTGGCTGCTTCTTGGCTCGTACAACACGTCACGCAAACAAACATTGGCTGCTTCTTAGCTCGTGCAACACGTCACACAAAACAAATATTGGCTGCTTCTTATCTCGTGCAACACGTCACGCAAAACATTGGCTGCTTGTTAGCTCGTACAACACGTCACACAAAACTTACATTGGCTGCTTCTTGGCTCGTGCCACACGTCACACAAAACTAACAGTGGGTGCTTTTTAGCTCGTGCAACACGTCACACAAAACAAACATTGGCTGCTTCTTAGCTCGTACAACACGTCACACAAAACTTACATTGGCTGCTTCTTGGCTCGTGCCACACGTCACACAAAACTAACAGTGGGTGCTTTTTAGCTCGTGCAACACGTCACACAAAACAAACATTGGCTGCTTCTTAGCTCGTACAACATGTCACACAAAACTTACATTGGCTGCTTCTTGGCTCGTGCCACACGTCACACAAAACTAACAGTGGGTGCTTTTTAGCTCGTGCAACACGTCACACAAGACAAACATTGGCTGTTTCTTAGCTCGTGCAACACGTCACACAAAACTAACATTGGCTGCTTCTTAGCTCGTAAAACACGTCACACAAAACTAACAGTAGCTGCTTCTTAGCTCGTACAACACAACACACAAACAAACATTGGGTGCTTCTTAGCTCGTGCAACACGTCACACAAAACTAACATTGGCTGCTTCTTATCTCGTGCAACACGTCACACAAGACAAACATTGGGTGCTTCTTAGCTCGTACAACACGTCACACAAAACAAACATTGGGTGCTTCTTGGCTCGTACAACACGTCACACAAAACAAACATTGGCTGCTTCTTAGCTCGTACAACACACCACAGAAAACAAACATTGGCTGTTTCTTAGCTCGTGCAGCACGTCACACAAATAAACATTGGGTGCTTCTTATCTCGTAAAACACGTCACACAAAATAACATTGGGTGCTTCTTAGCTCGGGCAACACGTCACACAAACAAACATTGGCTACTTCTTAGCTCGGGCAACATGTCACGCAAACAAACATTGGCTGCTTGTTAGCTCGGGCAATACGTCACACAAAACTAACATTGGCTGCTTCTTAGCTCGTACAACACACCACAGAAAACAAACATTGGGTGCTTCTTATCTTGTGCAACACGTCACACAAGACAAACATTGGCTGCTTCTTAGCTCGTACAACACGTCAGACAAAACAAACATTGGGTGCTTCTTAGCTCGTGCAACACGTCACACAAAACAAACATTGGCTGCTTCTTAGCTCGTGCAACACGTCACACAAAACAAACATTGGCTGCTTCTTAGCTGGTACAACACGTCACACAAAACAAACATTGGCTGCTTCTTAGCTCGTACAACACACCACAGAAAACAAACATTGGCTGCTTCTTATCTCGTGCAACACGTCACACAAAACAAACATTGGCTGCTCCTTAGCTCGTGCAACACGTCACACAAAACTAACATTGAGTGCTCCTTAGCTCGGGCAACACGTAACAAAATAAACATTGGCTGCCTCTTAGCTCGTACAACACGCCAGACAAACAAACATTTGGCTGCTTCTTAGCTCATACAACACACCACACAAAACAAGCATTTGCAGCTTATACAAGCACACACTATTTACTGTTCCGCTAATTAAGGCTATTACTGCTTTGTTATAGCTGAGTGTGGTGTTAAATTATTATCGATAAAACACAACATCTAAAGCGGTGTTTTCAGGATTCTTTTTTAAGTCCTAACAAAAACGCCTGCGTTTTATGACCTGTGCCTCTTGCTAGTTTACACAGGGCGATTTTACAACTCCATCTTGACTTCATGAGCTTGATCCCTGAGGTGTTTACACATAGGATTTTTACTGCTCCCTGCTCCCTATCTATATCCAAATAATGAATGCAATGTAAAAACGGGAACCGGACAAAATACCACCGGACATAATACCACCGGACACAATACCACCGGACAAAATACCAAAGGACATAATACCACCAAGGAAATGAAAACTAGGACAAAATACCACCAAAGATATCTTTTTATTATACAACGTAACAACGCGACTCGGTGGCGTCCAGTCATGCAAGAAGCTAAAATAAGACGCGAAAAGGAGACGGCTTAGGGATTATAAGAGATACACAGAGATAACAAGAGATAACAACCCAGAGAGGGTGGCGTCCAGTCATCGCGGAAAAGACTCAGCATGAGATGCATGACGGAGACGGCTTAGGTATTATAAAAATCAAATGCAGTAGGTCACAGAGAATAGGAGTATATACTCCGCTATGTCATTATTGATAAGGGATTACCATAGCGCGAGATTGTTCGCATATAAATAGGTCACTAAAATGAGCAGAATTTAAACCAATTTCAACAGCAATAAACCACGACAACAAACTAACTAGGATCTACAAAAAATGGAAATAATTACCTCCCAAAAGGGCGGGCAGAAGCTTCGCCATAATGGGCATATGAATTGTAGAGACTTTAAGAACAGTTACAGTAAAGTAGGATGTCCTCAGTAAATGTAATTTTACATTTGTTTTAGTTACATTCAGTTATGAATCCGGTGATCAGAGAAAGCAATAAAAGATTGTGGTGGTATTTTGTCCTAATTTTCATTTCCTTGGTGGTATTATGTCCGGTGGTATTTTGTCCGGTGGTATTATGTCCGGTAGTATTTTGTCCTACACCCTGTAAAAACACATCAGATATATCGAAGTTTCAAGGATGGAGGACTTGAAGAGAAAAAAATATACTTTCCCGCATAATTATTGCATTGACTTACAAAAAAAACTCAAAAGAATACATCGGAAGAAATAAACGTGTTGGGCGAGGCCATGGGTACAGAGATTTGCCACATTTTTCAGCCATTTCCTTCAAAGCCGTTGTTCGTTTTTCCTTTTTGTGGTAGTCTTTATGCTGTTTCTTTCCACAGAATATCTTTTTCTTTATAGAGATCTATTAATTTAGAAGTTTCGTCGTCCAACCAAGTATCCATTATATTTAACTTTTTTGTGTTGTTTCGGAGTGTACGGTCAAACGGAATACAAATTAAAGCTACATTGAAAAAGAAAAAAAATCAAATACATATGGCGTTGGGTAGTTAACACCTGGCAGCTGGAGTTTCCCCAGGATCCCTTTGAAGTGATGTTAATCAGCCCACTCCGTGATGCCTGGAGATAGAGCAGTGCTCTATCGCAGGATGCTTTTGCGAATCCCTCATTATCAGTGTGGCGAGTAGTGTTTACACGGGGACTCACGGCCCTTTCATCAAAAGCTTTCGTAAAACAGGCGCCGTGTAATACGAGCCTAAGGCATCCTTGCCTCAAAATGTCTACCCAGCGCCAGAATGGATATCACCCCGACGCTCGTATAAAATTTGGAATTTCTAGTTATTTGCGTTTTTCACGAGATCTGGGGAAACCATATGCAGAGAGATATGAGAAAAATCGCTTTCCAATACGAATTTCACTAGTCTCATGGCACATTTTGTTCGAAAGCTGTAACTGCTACCATCTTTGAGATATTTCACTTTGAAACTTTCATGACCCTAATGACGTCACAGGTCAATTTTTTGCTGGATCCAGATCCCATAGGTCACTATATGTGCGCCAAGCTTCAAACCGCCAAACCTTGCCGGTTCGGATATGCATAGAAACCAACAGGTGACGAGGGAATCCAAAAAAAAAAAAAAAGAACTGCGATGGAAATAAATAAGGAAAAAGGGAGAGGCGGAGAAACTTTCGTAATGGCTGCTAATGCAATAATTCCTTAGAACTACGTCCCATGTGCAAATTACACTTGGAAAGTGAAACTTTCCAAGTATGATAAAGTAAACCGTTTCACGTGTTGTTCCATGATGTCGCATGTGGGCCATGCGTTCCCAGTGACGGATTGTATCCCTGAAAACCTCGTTTGTTGAATATTTGGTTGCGGATGTCGTAGCTGAAATCGTTTGATCGTTGTTCATGAGGGCATACGTGTTTCAGTCTTCTGAGGTTGTCATATAAGCAGAGCGTTGTAGCTTTTCACTTGTTATGGTCTGTACGGTATCCAGACATCTCGCATCTGGACATCTCGCATCTGGACATCTCGCATCTGACAACTCGCATCTGGACATCTCGCATCTGGACATCTCGCATCCAAATGAAAAAGTGGACATCTCGCATCCGTGATTTTGGTCTGCTTCTAAGGGGGAACTTTAACACTGTGTTTGGGAAACTTCATACAGAAAATAAATTACAGGGGTTTCCAAAACGTAAGTTATTTGAGTAAAAATAAATTATAAGCGAGATTTTGTGCTTGACGATATTAACAGGGGCTTCCAAACCGTAAGTTATTTGAGTAAATCAACTGAAAAAAACTCAGTTCAGCTTACGGAGTAATTCAAGAGTTAGACTTACATTTGTACTCAGTGAATGCCATAGTTCAACGTTCGGTGCAGCGCGAATGCACATATGCTAATCCCTCGAAAGAGGCACTTAAAAGCTTGAAGGATTTAATGAACGTGCGGCGGATCAGTATTAAGAATGAATCCACATCCACTAATCCCACTGATCTGTTCAATTTTTATAAATTTATCTTTAATGCACTGTTTGGAAGGGAAACGTGCACAGGTTCGAAATGCTGCGGGTAAGATGTAGTCACGAATCCACAGCCCTTAATGTAGAGTATATAAAATACATAAAATTTTATTCCACCATCCAAAAAAGACCATGACAAATCGTAGTAAATTACAGTGTCAAAATACACTAAATAAAATGATTACCACCAACCCCCACCCCCCCCCCCCTCCCCCACAGGCGAAACACAATGATAAATCAAGCAAAAAATCACGGATGCGAGATGTCCACTTTTTCATTTGGATGCGAGATGTCCAGATGCGAGATGTCCAGATGCGAGTTGTCGGATGCGAGATGTCCAGATGCGAAATTTCCAGATGCGAGATGTCGCGGATTCGGTCTGTACACATTGGCTGGGCTAAAAGGCAAAAACTCAAGGAAAAATTTTGCTTGGGGGATTGTCTTTAAAGGCTTAAGGACACAAGGCAAATGTCCTAAGACGATCACTTTCGCTACGTAACCGTATAACTTATTTTACGTTCAGAACTATGCAAACGAACTGGTATTTTTTGCCCGACTTGACTATCGTCGGTGGGCCATTACTCATCACTTGTGGGGCATCCATCTTCCGATTTCTCGTCCGATTGTTCTGAAATTTGACCGGAAAGTTCCCTCTACGCAGTGTGTTTATTGGCGAGGTAGACAAAATTGGCCGAAATAGTGGACAAATTTACAAAAACACAAAAAATGCTACTCTTCCTACAAATCCGGTCCGATTGTATTGTTTGATTAACGCATTTCAACATCTTCCATTCAATGCAGGCAAGAGGGTTTCTTTATGGTAAAACAATGAAATGGTAAACAAAAATGAATGGTTCGTAACTTTCCGCTCTTTGAGGATTTCCCTAAAGGCCTTAAGGTGTTTTCCTTATGCCTCAACGACCTGTGGCATAAAGCAAAAGGAGGAAAAATATATACTTGTAAGTCGAAAACCGACTTGAACAATATGGTTAGACCTTAAAGCCAACAGCGACTCGAGAAGTTCTGCAATTTTTAGTTGTGCTCATCTGACCTGACTATCTCGTGCTTGATTGGCACATCCACTGCAGAGTAACATTTGGTTCAGTACAAATAACAAAAAAATAAATAAATAAAAATTCGTGCAAATGCAGACAATGAAAGCAATTACCAGTATTTTGTTTATTATTTATGTTTATTTTATTATTTTTTAGTTATTTAAAAGCAGATTTTTTTTAGGAAGTATGGCACATTATGAACTGTTTAAGTTAAAACCGCAGTGATTTTGATGGTAATGTGTTGGATATGTTGCAGGTTGGGTAGCCGTTTCGCCGCTAAGTGGGGATAAGGTAACAGTACGAGCTTACACGCCCGGGGGGCAGGGCATACACGTGCGCAGCCCCCTCCTCCCATGTGCCGTGTCACTTCGTGGCAAATACACCAAGCATGGACGCTTTGAAATAGGAATGCCGCTCGCATGACGTCTTCACGCGCAAGCAGTGCAAAACTAAACGCAACCCGCCTTGTATCGGAGAAGAATGCCAGACCACATGCCACCCGGAATAAAGGCCACCTGGAACACATGCCACCCGGAATAAATACCACACTTTGTCACCTAGTAGGATCAAATGCCACAAGAGAAAAGGCAACCCAGAATAAATGCCTCACTTAATAAATTTATTGTACAGCCCCCCCCCCCCCCAAAAAAAAAAAGATTTTGGCGAAAAACAAAAAAAAAATACAGTAAAAAGTTGACTAACTGCTGGAAAATAGTCGTACTGTGTTGACATTTAAAGTGAAGGTAACCGGAGGTACTACCTACCTGCCTATTACTTTTTTGGTGATTGACCAAACATTGGCTAAGCTTGTGGCGAAAAGCAAAAAAAAAAAAAAAAAGAAACATTCAGTGAAATCTGAACTAACTGCTGAAAAATAGTATTGCTGTGTTGGAATTTAAAATGAAGGTAGCAGGAGTTACCCCCTACCTGACTGTAACTTTTTGGGCGATTCGCAAAATATTAGCGAAAATATTGGCTAAAAACCTTTTTTTCGTAAAATCTTGACTATTTCAAGAAAAGTAACGTTATTTTCTGGAAATTTTTACTGGCTATGAATTTTTATTGGTTGGCAAAAAGCGGCGATTTTTTTTTCGAAAAACCAAAGAAATTTCAGTAAAATCTTGGAGAACTCCAGGAAAATAGTCGCATTGTAATTTCAAATGGCAGTACCACACAACCTGAGTGGTTGTTACTTTTTTGGGGAATTTGCCAAAACTTGGCAGAAATATTGCCCAAAAACCAATTTTCTGTAAAAAGTATCTCCAAGGGTTTTCATGGAAACATTCTACAGTTTTGGTGGGAGGTAGGGTGCATCGGTGTCCACCTATCTATTAGTTGTTTAAGGGGTTCACAAAAAATAGAAATATTGGAGAAAAACTTTTTTTTTGAAAATTGTTAAATCTTAACTCCTAGAAAATACTATTAATGTCTTGAAATTGTAAGTGACGGTAGCAAGCCTTACGATCTACTGTTACGTTTTTTGGTGATTGGCTAAAAAAATCCCAAATATTTTGGCGAAAAACAAAAAAAAATCCATGAAAAATAGTCTGACTGTCTTTAGATTTCAAGGAAAGGCAACAAGTCTGACTATTTAGCTGGCTATTACAACATTTTGGTGATGATCCAAAATTGGCGAATATTTTGGCGAATAAACTAAGAAGTTTCCAGTGAAATCTGATCTTGAGGAAAACAGTCTTACTCTCTTGAAATTTCAAGGAAAGGTAGCAGGCAATATTACTGGCTTACTGGCTATTGCTTTTTTTGGTGATTGGCCAAAAAATCGGCGAAAATTTTGGCGAACAACCAAAAAAATAAATCTTAGTAAAATCTTTACGAACTCCGGAAAAATAGCCTCATTGTATTGTAGCATTAACTACTGCCTAACTGGCAACTGCTGTCTTCCAGCTGTAGATACAGATAGCCATTATTGGTACTTAGCTGGCTATCACTTTTTTCGTAATTTGGAAAAATTGGCGCAGATATTGACGAAAAATGAAACTCACACCACAGAAATGGCCGTGCTGTCAAAGACAAAACTACTAGTATAAACAGTCTTTGGTACTGTCTTGAAATTTTGTTAAAGATAGTGGTCATTGGTACTTGCATGGTTATTGTTTTTGCGTTATTCGGAAAAAATGGCGGAAATATTGGTGAAAAACCAATTCTTACTAAAACCACTTTACGAGCGCTAGGGATATAATGTTACCTTCTTAAAATTTTGAATTATGGGAGCGGAAATTAGTACCTATGTGGTTTTTTTAACCCAGCCGACTTTGTCGGACTGCGTTAGTCGTATATCTATATGCTACTCCTCCTACAGTTTTGCTCCAATTGTTTTGATATTATGCAGGAATGTTCCCTGTGTGGTCTCCCGCCTGGCTATTATTTTTTTTTTTTGACGAGAGACGAAAAACTGACAAAATGGCGGCACTTTTTGTGCCCGTTTTGACCCATTTTTAAAATGCTGCTGCTCCTACAGTTTTACTCGAATCGTTTAGATGTTACGAAGGGATATTCCCCAGGGGTTCGCCTACCACTCTATTATTTTTTTTCACGATTCGCCAAAAACTGCCGTTGGCGAACACTGGAATAAATGGTAGTGAATAACTGAATTGTCAAACTATTCATTTCTCTCAGTCTATTTCAAATAGTTATAAAATTTTAATCAAAAGTTTCTTAGGTGCTTCTCCACTTGGTCTCGCAAATGACAAAAAAAAATGCCGAAATGGTGGAATTTTAAAATTTTTGTAAAATTGTGTAAATGTCGATAAATACTTGAATCGTCAAAACCCAACCTCTCCAACACCCCTTTTCGGGCAGCTTCCACCCGGGGAAACACGTTTTTGTGTATTAAAATTATGAAAAAGTTACGTTCAGAAACAAAGTTCTTCATTTTTTGGCTTAACAGTATTCGTTTCAGAGTTTTTCTCTCTTTCCTTATGTGGTAAAACGGCTGGGTCATGTCCTTAGACATGCTTGTTTTGGTGATTCGCCAAAATATAGTTGAAAACGCAGTTGACCCTAGGTATTTGGCCGTGATCTCTTGAAATTCTGATCAAAGGTAGCAGGCTTTGGTACCCATCAGACTATTGCGTTTATTCGTGATTCGCCTAAAATTGGTGAAAATATTAACCAAAAACAATGTTCATGACAACGTATCGCCTCGTAAAATTTAAATGGAAACGTCCTAAAATTTTTATGGAAGGTAGTGGTAGATATGTCCACCTGGCTATTACTTTTCTTGTTCGGCGATTCGAAAAAAAATTTGCCGAAACACGTGGCTATTATTATTATTATTATTTTTTTTTGTTATTTCGCCAAAAATTGGCGGATATATTGATGATAAACCGTTTTTGTATCAAAATCTTGAATGACGCCAGCTTTTCTCTCTTGAAATTTGGATTACGGGTTATACTTATATGTCATAATCTTGACATCAGCATTCGTGCCCTAGGGCATTGTCCTTGGACAATCCTGTTTTAGGTTTCGTTCAATTTATTTAAAATAATAAAATATAATAATTTAAGATAATAGCTGTACTACGCGCCTGCAACGGTTCTACAATCTTTTAAGGATAGAAAAGGATAGGAAAATAGGTTTTTGATTTATTTCATTCACTTTAAGTTTAGTTTCAATTAGCTTTACTGTATTTAACTATTTTATGCCTTTGTTTACTCTAAAACGTTTAAGATATGCTTGTGTTTTATTTTTTTATTGGCTTTTTATGCAGTTAAACAAAATAAAAATAAATTTTGTCGTTCTTTTTTTTTTTGTTTTTTGTTTTTGGTCTTTTTTTCGAGGCGTTCTTTTTTTAATCTTTTTTTTTTTTAATTGAACCTTTTTTCATACCTTTGCGTTATTTTTTGTTAACCCGCCGGCAACCCTGCATCCACTTCTGCAACAAATTAAAAATCAGCGGATTAAGTTAAAACAAGTCTGTAGAGTATTTCAGAAAGTGGTAGCCCACTTTAAAACTTTAATGTACAGGGGTTAGGAATAATTTCGGAATAATCAACCTCACCGGCTTATAAACGAATATGCGCCATGTCTGAAGAAGCACTTACCACTTTACCAACAAAGTTTGTTTATCTGCCCCGCCCCAACCCCAAGTTGTCAACAGATATAATTTAACAGTGTTGTTTACGTTCTCGTTTTATTTTGGGCGACTTATTACTGAGATGTGAGTCAGCAGAGTTGTTGCTAATTAGAGATGTGTAGGATTCTGCGCCAGACCCCACCTCCTAAAAAAGTCCGTCGTCTCTTGAAATACGTACATCTATTATTTTTGCCGTTGACTGCTGTTCTTGTTATTCAAGCCAAACGCATACAAGCTATTTCTGGGGCTTTTTTGAGGACACTTTTTGTCTTTATATTTTTTTATTTTCAACATTTTTGGCGTACCTTTTTTTGTTCTTTTTTTCTAAAGCGTTCTTTTTTTGGTACTTTTTTTGTCATCAAGCGTTCTTTTTTTTAGCAGTTTACGTTCTTTAAAAAAAAAAAAACCTCCGGCAAGCCTGTACTGTGTTTATGTTACAAAAAGAGCGAAAAGCGAGGCGATTTGCAGCGTTCCGGTGCTCTTGTTCTAGGTGGTGTTTTGCCAACTGTCATTTGATCGTGCAGTGCACATGCACACACCATTGGGGAAGATGCAGTCAGTCTGTTGTACAGGACCATGAACCCTATTATGTTTCATGTTGCTTTTGTAACAAAGATCTTTTTGGGTCTACGATTCGTCTTGCGACAATTTATCTTTCGATGTATTCAAGAATTTGGCCAGTTCTAAAAAATTTATCCAGAGAAAGACCCTTTATTGCCTTTGAAGTACCAGAGAAGTTGCGATATTTATCCTCGAGTTTTTAGACTAGCCGACTTTGTCGGGTTGATCTTATCCATCAAAAGAGGGGCATCCGTCGTCTGTATGTGCGTGTGTACGTATGTAAACTTTGACTTCAGATGGTTCTTCTCCTTCAGTTTCAGGTTTTCAAATGAATTTAGGGCCAAAACGTCCCCAAAGCAAAATTTGGCAGTGGAATCAAGGACAAAACGTCCTCGTCTATAAGATTGTCGGCCATAAACAACGGTTGTTTTTTCACTTTGGGAAGGCAGGAGGGAAGGAATCTCGGTACTTGCAGATACTGTTGTGGAGAATATAAGTTCTCGGGTGTAAATATTTCGGGCTCGCGCCATCCTGTAGAATATAAGTTCTCGGGTGTAAATATTTCGGGCTCGCGCCATCCTGTAGTTCTTGTTATGCCATAGCTGTGGTCCTCTCGCCGAAAATATCATAAATTTCCCGCTTCAAAATTTTCCGTCGATTTCGACGAGCCCGAAAACTACCCCTGCATCAAGTCCCCAGATGATTTTAGGACCAAGACGTGCCCAAAGTAAAACTTGTAGTGGAATCCAGGACGAGATGTCACCGGTCATGAAGTCCTCGGCTGTAAGCTCCCTAAATGAATTTGGGGCCAAAACGTCCCCAAAGCAAAATCTGGGGTAGTGGACTTAAGGACAAGACGGCAATAAGGTCACCGGTCATAAGGTCCCCAAATGAATTTACTGCCACAACGTCCCCAAAGCAAAAAACACGTATGATAACCTAAATTAACACTTTATTAAGCTTTACACCAACAATAATGTCCCTGGCCATAACGTCCCCAAATGAATTTAGAGCCAAAACCTCCCCAAAGGAAAAAAAAACGTCTGATAACCTAAATTAACGCATTCCATTAAACCTTACCCGGCCATAAGGTCTCCAATTAAATTTAGAGCCAAAACATCCCCAAAGCAAAATTTGTCGCAGTGCTCGGCCATAAGGTCCCCAAATGAATTTAGGGCCAAAACGTCCCCAAAGCTAAAAAACGCACGATAACCTAAACTAACACTTATTAGACCCACCACCGGGCGAGCCCGGCGTTCTTTTTGATTACACACTTTGGATGCTGTTTTGTTTCTTCGCAAGTTCTCCGAAACTATTTACCCTAGGCATATACAACCTTGCACAGTGAAAATATATATATTGGAGTTGTACAATGTCGTGTTATTTTTCAAATCGACCATAATTGTCAAAATGGCGACTTGTCGAAAATTCTGTGATCTTTTGAGATAACTGCAGTGTAAGACCTGGGTGCTTTCCACACGAGATCTCCGAAACTATTAATCCTAGGCATGTGGTACGTTGTACAGTGAAAATATATATATAGAAGTTGTGCAATGTCGTGTTATTTTTCAAATCGGCCAAAAATTGCCAAAAAGGCAACTTTTCAAAATTTATGATTTTTTAGATAACTGAATGTAAGACTCGGGTGCTTTCCACGCGAGTTCTCCGAAACTATGTATCCTAGGCATATGCTACCTTGCACGGTGAAAACATATATATATTGAAGTTGTGTAATGTCATGTTATTTTTCAAATCGGTAAAAAAAAATTTTCAAAATGGCGACTTGTCAAAATTTGCCAATTTATTAGATAACTCTAATGTAAGACTTAGATGGTTTCCACGCGAGTTCTCCAAAACTGTTTACCCTAGGTATATGCAACCTTGCATAGTGAAAATATATATGTTACTTTTCAAATCGGCCAAAAATTGCCAAAATGGCGCTTGTCAAACATTGTGATTTTTTTAGATAGCCGCAATGTAAGACTTGGGTGCTTTCCAGGCGAGTTCTCCAAAACTATTTATCCTAGGCCTATGCTACCTTTCATAGTGAAAATATATGTATTGAAGTGCAATGTCATGTTATTGGTTAAATCGGTAAACTTTTGCCAAAATGGCGACTTGTGTACGGTTGGAGTCTGCGCCTTCGACGATGGCTTGTTAAGTTTTGTTCCTGTCATCAGGTACCCGGCCATATGGTCACAAAATAAATTTGACCAGAACCAGTGTTGCCACGGAGTCATCAAGAAAAAAAGGATAAAAAGGGATAAATTTGGGGAAAAAAGTATGAAAAACAGGATAATTCATATTTTGCTGAAAATCGAGAAAACATTAATGTTAATCATATTGTATCATTTTTTTGTAATTTGTAATGCTCGTTTTCACAGCGATTAAAAATATTTGCATACCTGATTGTACTTCTGGGCTGTCTCGCTTTTTTTCCATCATTTTGTTAATGAACCCTTATAAAACACGGAAAATAGCTTCGTTGTTTCCTAAAAAATTTTAAATTTATTAGACAAACATAAAAATAACAATACATCTAAAAATAATAAATCCTCGCAAATCAATACTTCAAATGAACAAATAAAATATCAGCTACAAAAACTCTTTTACTATTCACATTTTACTATGCTATTTTTTTTGTACATGACAACCTAATGTATACATAAATTCTACAAATAAGTGCAGTGGTTTCAAAATGCAAAGCCTGTCATCAAAAAATATATTACAAAACGGCAATACTTAATCACAACGTGCAACAAATCTCGGATATTTTATTAAATAAATGCAATGCTTTCAAAATGCAAACAGTATTAGAAAAATACAACGCGATCAAAATGCTGAATACAATATGAAACAAGCCCCTGATTCTATCAAATAAATGTAGATAATTCAAAATGCAAATGATAACAAAAAAAACAGCATAATACGACGAAAGCTGTGAATAACATAGTGCGAGAATTCCGTAAAATAAATGAAGTCGCTTCAGCATGCAAATGCTGTAAAAAATATAGAACAAATTGCATGAAACATCAAAATTATGCTATGCAAACTACATAAATCTACACCTTATACCATCATAAAAATGATAATCATAAATTGTATTTTGAAAGCAATTTTATCATGTATGCAAGAAAAACACATTGAACAGATCTGCCTAGGTAATTGCGAAATTCAGTCGTAAAGCTAATATAATACTGGACTAAATTAAATGCATTCTTAAAAATGTTTGGTTTATTCATGATATAGTAATTTCCTCGTATTCTCAATCTTTCAGAAAGATTTATTTATTTATTGTTGCTTCAAGTCCCTTTATTAGGCCATCAAACAGAAGTGGGTCTTTAAGAAAATGGATGGGGTCCGAACAAAGGTTCTTGGGGCCCGGTCTATATTTCTATACAATAATGTGGTTAATAAGTCCTTAAAACCGTGGGAGCCCAGCCAAAATCTGGGGCCACGGGCCCCAGCCTAAATTCACCTCTGTTACAATATCATTGGATACAACAAAATGTAAAATTGATGGATTCCCCCGCATTTTATATGAAACAATTGCATGGACCACTTTTTCAATTATTACTGAGCATCACCTTACATTATGGACAAAGAAAACTAGATGCTGTCAGAGAGCAGCAGAATCCCCCGTGAAACTCATTATCACAATAAACTAATAACTATACCATTTCTAGAGGTCTGTAATTTAGACAATTTAGATCGATCAAACTGAAACCTTGACGTTGCACATATACACACACACACAAAATTGCTATATGGAAGAATAATAGCTCTTACATGATTCCTTAATAGAGAAGTGTACTCCACAAGGTACCCTCGAAAGCGTCAATTTAGGCATTTTGCAGAGGGCTGTAATTTGGACAATTTTTTATCGATCAAACTGAAACTTTGACCTTCCACACCTACATTCCCTCGTTATTAGCTATATGAATGATAAGAAGCTCTAACCACTTTAGTTAATAGAGAAGTGGACTCCACAAGTACTTACCATCAAGTGGGACAGATGGACACGCTCAAACCTATATCCCTCCGTTTCAGGGGGATAATGAGAATGGCTATCCGTAAAACTGATGAATTGCCCCGCAGGGATAAACTTGGTTTCATTAAACAGTTGCATGGACCACTTTTTCAAATATTACTTGGCAACATCTCATGTTATGGACAAACGACACAGAAAATGAGACTGAATGTCAGTAAAACTGATGAATTCCCCCGCCCGCCGGAGTACAGTTCTTTTTACATAAAAATTGCACAGACCACTTTTTCAAATATTCCTTTGCAACACTTTACGTTGCAGACAAACCGCTAAAGAGAATGAGGCAGCAAGTAGAACCTTCCACAAGCCATAGACATTTCAGCGCCATCTCATGACAACATTTTTCGTCGGAGCGCAAAATTTTTAAACAGGTGTAATTATTGTGGTCGACGGTTTACGGACAAATGGATTGACAGCAAGAAAGACAAAAAGAACGACCCAAATACAATAGCATTGAGCTTTTCGTTTGCCGGGGGTCATTAAAATGGATTTCTTGGCTATCATTGTCATCGGCTCGACATAAAAAGTTTTAAAGCAGTGGTTTGATAACTTCTGAATTCGGCTTCCCAATGGTGGACACTAGCCGATCGTAATGATTTCCATTCGTATTACACATGGAAATGAAGCATTTTTCGCAAGGGTCTATGGTTGCTTCCAGGGGTGAAAACGTGGCCATCTATAACTGTCACCGATTGGGGTGTACACAAAAATCTCTCCGTTAAAAACCGAGACTGCAGCGAATATTTCGCTCTGTGTCGCCCATTTGCCGCTTTTCGTCATATTTTGAATGTGTTTTATGAGATTCGGATTATCAATGTATTTCTTTAAAAGATTTAGATTTTGAGACAAATATTGCGCGATTTTTTCGCGCGTTTCATCATGGCGGGATTCAGTGTTGAAAAGACTCTTACTAACAGCACGGAAAAAACAATTGCCATCCTGGCGTATATAGTCAACTTTCCTCGATTTTAACCCCTCCTTCAATCAACAATAAACCGGATAATTAGGCGGATCAATCAGTTCGTTTTCATTCTTGGAACTTGTATCTGTTAGTTTGACTTTCTTCTCCTGACACGTTTGTATTTCCTTTGCTAGTCGCTTCAATTCTGTTTTTACTGACCTTTCCTTCAATTTATCCAAACATTTGCTTTCCTTTTCAATTTTCTTCTCAATTCTATTCGCTTCTTTCAATTTCCTATTGGCTTGCTCAACACACCCTTTCCATTTCAATTCTTTAGCAGTTTCCTGTGATTTAGACAGATTCTTCTGTTTTTAGGAAACTTCCTTATTTGAATTGACCTAAAAAAGACATGGAAATTGATTAAACCAGTAAAGTTGATTAATTCTGTGGTTTTAATGCTCACTGTCAATGTTTGCAAGATTTTAGTGTAACTGACCGAAGTCCCCCGCCGGAGTGCAAACTTTGGTGTCATGGTCTACATTAAGTTGCAAAGTAGAAGGGAAAGCCCACTGTGCAAGATTTCATTCAAATCCCAGATCGGTCTTAGAGACCTAAAAGGAACAGGTCTTCAGATTTCAACATACAATTTTCGTTTTCTGGACAAGTCTTATGGCCTCAATTTTGGCCGGCCAAGAAAACATATACCTACGTGCAAAACTAGGGCCCCTACTCTGCACGTGTGCAAAATTTGGCTCAAATCCGTTGAGCACTTTTTGAGATCTACGACGGAATAGATACCCCCTGACTGTTACAAGATTGTTTACTCTAATAAGTTGCTCAAACTCAAGCAGTATGTGAAAGAAAGTGAAAATGTATATCTTATAATGGTATCTGAAACTCGAGGAAAAACAAATTAAGCAATAAAGATTGCAATTTTAACTAGATTGGCATGGAGAGTAGGATCCCCCGTGAAAATGAAACAATTTCCAAGGACAATTACCCCAGGCTCCAGCAGAATGCGAAAGGAATGAAACTGACACTGGTTGTATTCCTTTATTTTCTCCACATTCTCAGCTGTCTCATTGTCCGCATAATTAAGAAACGGGTATGCGGAGAAAACTACAAACGTCAAGAATACGTCAAATATACACCATAAATGAAAATCAACCGTTGGGTAAAATTTCAAAATAACTAGACTGGCCAGTGTTTTTGTTAAAACAAAAAACGGATATCTCTTCCCCGACCCCCAATCGGGTCATTAGAATCGGAGAAATGGGATATTTCAAATTAATTTACAAAAAAGCGATTTTTGAAACATTTTGTTCCATTTTTGACCGAGAGACAGTTCTGATCACTTTCCGAGTGCTCCCGCATAACTTCTGGGTGGTTACTCACAATTCCTGAGGGTACCCGATGTATCCCGGAAGGAGGAAAAATTACATACTCACATTTGCAGTCAATTTCTCAGAGAGGGTGCGTTCTAGTTTTGTTTTGGTTTCTTTGGCTTTTCGCTCTTCATACACTCTTCGAGCATTTCTCATTGCCTCAAGGAGCTTCGCGCCGATTTGGATTTCTTGCGCGGGACGGGCATTCATTTTCACCGTCAATATATTGTTGAAGACCGGAACACTGAGTTGACTCCTGTGCTTGGTATAAATGTTCGCGATTGTTGAAAAACACCGCTCTGAATCCGCATTTCCATGGGCGATTGAAAGAGCACAACGTATCACTTTTCTCAAATTCGGAAATTTCAGATCGTCACCTTGTGCTTTCAGATCGAATACATTATCCCAGTATTGTTCAACATCATTGTTCTCAGGCACGAAGGTGTTAGATGTAAATATCCGCCATTCTCGAAGGGCGTCGTCGACTTCCACAGTAGTATAATATGGACTGGTGACTTCGCATATTCGACCAAACCTATTTTCGTTATTACTATGATATTTTGGGTGGAGGCTTTTAAAATCTTGTAGAATTTTGTTTTCCAAAGGAAGGTAGTTTACAAGTTTTTGGCACGATACCCGGAAAAAATTCCTTACATCTAAGAACAAATAGTTTTTTTTTCTTTTTCTTTGAGCTTTGATACTGAGAAGGCTGAGACGCGTCCAATAAACATTTTTGTGTCCTCGAAATCGAACTTGGCTAGCTTCCGGATGCTTGTGATTTCCTTTATTCGCGAGGACTTGACAAAGAACGTCATAATTTCTTTCAGTGTTTCTACAATTTCGTCATGCATGACGTGCACCATAGAGGACTCCGCTTGAAAAACCTTTTCATACTTCTGAAACACAGGTAATATGGTAGCTAAAAACTGAAACCTTGCCTTGATTGCAAATGATGAAAGACACACCACAATTCTCTTAGCACGATTATCTTTGTAGGCCTTGGGATCTTCTGTCTTCAGTGAATCGAAAAACTCTTTCAGAGCATCCCACTGTTCAAGAATACGCTGTGAGACGGGGAGGAAGGACAACCATCGCGCTGACACGAACCTCAACATTTTGTGGCTTGGTATATCTAGAGTTTCTTTAACCGCTATGAACTGGTAAGATAATAGCGGTCTATGTTTAAAGAATGCATGAATATCTATTCAAAGCTGCTCTATTTCTTCACCCAACGAATCCACTGCATAAGTCACGGTATTGCTGACGTAGTGCAGAGAGCAACCACCAACGTCTAACAACACCTTCCCTCGAACCTCTCATCAGGTGTGCACTGTCCGACATCACCTGTAAACAGTTTGCCCATGGAATGCCATCCTGTTCAAACGCTGTCTTCAAATAACTAACAATATCGTCAGCTTTAGCAGATTTCATTTCGATTGTCTTGAAAAATCGAATGTGGAAATTGGACCCTTTGTGATATTTAACCAACAAATTCAGATTTTTTCCGAAAGTTTCATTACTCTCGTCTATTAAAAGGGAAAGTGGTTTCTTTAAATCCCTGACAAGTTGTTTGTGTAGTTTAGGTCCTACGCCATCAGAAATAAAATAGGAACATTTGGTTCTGTCACAGGAGAATTTTTTGTTTATTTGTTTGGAGTCGGTAAACATGGTGGGAAAGGTTTTTCCAGCCGACTCTGAAAAGTTCATATAGCGATGTCATGCTGACATAATAGCAGTGCCCACTTTATTTCAACAATTTTCAGTCGTCGCCATAAAAGACAGAACAGGAATTTGTGATAAAACGGGGATTACCGTTCACAAAGGCATGGTTGAAGATTTTCCATCTCAGACATCAATTAGTGTTGAAAATAATCCTACTTTGAACCCCAAATTGCAATTAAAAACACTCATAAATAATTAATAATGATAGCAATCAATGTCATCAGACATTTCAGGCCATGAGTGAAATATTTTGGCTGCAAATTCAGGCTATGAATAAAGAGCCTAGGCTATGTATAGATAGCCTGGTCACATCAGGCCATGTATTCATAGCCTAGGCTATGTATACATAGCCTGGTTTCACTCATGGCCTGTAACATATATATATATATATATATATATATATATATATATATATATATATATATATATATAGAGAGAGAGAGAGAGAGAGAGAGAGAGAGAGAGAGAGAGAGAGAGAGAGAGAGAGAGAGAGAGAGAGAGAGAGAGAAAGAGAGAGAGAGAGAGAGAGAGAGAGAGAAGGAGAGAGAGAGGTCTACATTAAAAGAAAATATTTTCATTCAATATACAGATGAATACTAATAAATTTCAGTGACTTATCAACTTGTTGCCTCCAAATTCACGTAAGCATGATAAAACGAAACAAAAAAAACAAAATGGTTAATTGGAATCACACACGCCAGTATTATTCTTATTAGGGGGTGCGGGGTGGGAAAGGGGCATACTCTTGAGTCAAGCATACATATCACATGGTTGCTTTGGAGTTGATAAGTACATAGCTCCAGCGGCAAGGTACGCAACCACCTATTCAGTGTTTATGAAATAATTTGGCTTCAATATTGAACCGAAAACAGGTTATGCTGTTGTGATTAATGAAAAATAAGAAATATCCCAATAATAATTTTAATATTGGCAAATGACACTGCTGTAGCCTTACGGGTTAATTATTTCAAGACATATGCAATGCACCCAATTCAAAAGTCTTCCATAAGCAACTTTCTTAAAATAACATTCAGCAACAACAAAATTATATGCGTGTACATTTATAATAAAGACAGAACACAAGATTGACTATTGAAACAAAAAAAAAATATTTAAACTCCTATAGAACAAATAAAGTTTTGCTAAGTAAGTAAAAGGATAAGTAGAAGGATACGGATCGTACGTTCTACTCAGTATATACATAAAAACCTTTCGAAACCACTGCATCATTCATTTGTACAATAATGTAGTGGCAAGATTTTAGCAAAGTACCTGAAAATAAACTTGATCATGCGCCAGTTCATTGCACACATTCAGAAGAATCTCTTAATTATATTTTTTTCTGAAGTCAAGCTAAAAAATACATCCTAAAAGTAATCAAAACTTGCAATAACATAAAGGACCAGCGATAAATTACATATGTACCGTGCAAGGGGGGAGGCAGGTGGTGGTGGTAGTTGGATGCGAAGTTTAAAGTCAAATTCCATGATGACGTCACAATTTAGTGCAAACAAATAGGAGTGTTTGAAATTTAAAACTAGTAAATCACCTGTCAATGGGCTTGCTTGGTCGCCAAACAGTGGTTGTCCTGTTGCTAGACACGGTTGATGAAAATTCGTTCAAATTTATAAAGGAATCCGGTCAAATTGGACCAAAAGAAGCGTCTTGGAAATTGGCTACTAAAGTTTTTTTTAAAATGCCCCCATTTAGCCAATTTTAGCGGATCGCCAAAAAAAAAAGTTTTGCAAGAGAGGCCTACCTAGACAATAAATGCTCAAAATTGGAAAGGAATCCGATTGTGGGAGAAGAAGCATTTTGAAAATTAGACACCAAAAATAAAAAAATACTTCCCATTCAGTTTTTGGCGGATCGACAAAATGAGTAATTTTTCAAAAAGGCCTACCTAGAGAATATTCGTGCAAACTTTGAAGAAAATCTGGTCAAAATTGTGAGAGAAGAAGCATTTTGAAAATTGGCAACTGAAAAATTTTAAATGTCCCCCAATTTTTGGCTGATCGCCAAAAATGTTTTTTTTTTAAGAGAGGCCTACCTATAGAACATTCGCATAAAATTTGAGAGGAATCCGATCAAAACTGAGGGAGAAGAAGCATTTTAAGTAAAAGTTTACACATGTACATACGTACATACAGACGGCGGATACCCCTCAATGTGATGTGATAAGACCAGGTCTAAAAAGTGGTCTAAAAAGATGCATAAGTACTTTATCGATGATCCCTAGTGACGTGCAACTCAAAATTATGGATTGAAGTTATTGAAAATCATTCAAGAAAAAACTACTTAGCATCATTTAGAATACTGGATATTTTACAGTGTGATAAGATATTGATTACGTTTACGGAATATATGTTTCACACGGAATATATGTTTCAATTCCATGAAAAAATACCCTTTTTCTACAGATGTATTGATTTTAACAATAGACACTGCAAAAAGTTGGAAATTACATATACATAAAGTGTAAGAGCGCTTAGTATTATGTCTTAATCAAGAGATATGACTAGGGTGAGAAAAAATTCTAGCAGAAAAAATTAATTAGGAAAAATAGTATTTTGAACGAAAAAAATGAAAAAAAAGTTTCAAAATATAAAAAGGATGAAAAGCGAAAAAAGTATAAAAAGGATGAAATTTTTTTTTAGAAGTCTAAAAAAAGTATTTGAGGATGAAAAGGATAAAATCAGGCTGTTTCTACAAAAAAAGGAAAATCGTTTTAAAAAAGGATGATGTGGCAACACTGGCCAGAATGTACCCAGGCCAAAAACTATTTATAAATAAAACGATTTGTAGCCTGTTGGGGGTGAAATTACTGCGATTTTATAGGTTTATAACGAAATGAGTATAAAGCATGTGTCATCTTCGTTAGTCATCAGTTGCACTCGTCAGTTGCAGACAGTTGTACGTGCATCAAGATGGATTGCTGTCGCACCACGTATGTGCCATAGTTAACACTTGGCAAGCCTTTGGTGTGCAAGGGCTATATGAATTTGTGCGAGCAGCCGTTGGTATCTTCTTTTTTCTTGACAGTGATCGGATTTCCTGTGTCATCTCCTCCACTGGCACTACGGGCCCTAGGACCACGAAACTTGGGACTTAGGTAGAACTTGATATGAACATTTGCAATATATTACTCAAGAGATAACCCATTGAAGGAAGTATTTTTGCGTTTGAATTTTTGTCAGTTGTTTAACATTTCGCTAGCGAAATGAGATTCTAGTCTAAAATATGAATCGTTATTATATGCACAGTACTGGGTATGAACTCGAGAAATTCTTGTCTTCACTTCCACTGTAAAGATGCCAGTTTCCACTCGGACTCGGAAAATAAAGGATAAAGTATATGAACTACATTAAGCTGAATGATTAGTTCAGGCAGAAATTTTTAAATGCCATACCCAAAGTTACAGAATTTTTGAATACCGAACGCTGTCAACTACAGAAAATGACAGTTCACGTTGATTACGTGAAAGAAGGTCTGTTAAGTGCAGCTGATGTGAGGCAAGTTAAATAACTTTCTCACATTTGTGAATACTGTAGTGGATCTGTGGGGAACAAGTGCCGTTTTCATCTGTGCATCTGCAAAGTCTGTGCACCGGAAAACTTTTACGTGTCGTGGCCTAACAGAAGCTACGGCATAATTTGTTAAAGCAATTCAGCCATACAATGAAGTGAGTAAGTAAAGTGTTTAGTATGATGAATAAACAGTTAACTGAATATTTGGTATTTTACTGTGTAACTTGACTAAGTGAGTTACAGTAGTTATGATGAATAAATAACAACTGACATTTGATGTTTTTCTTGTATAACTTGATTAAATCACATTAGAAACAAGTGACGTCATACATGATTCTCTTTTCGGTGTAAATGGACTAGACACTCACGTTTACAATAACTATGGATAAAACAAATGTTTTCGGAACCAATGCATACTATTAAATACGTTTCCTACTAAACTTAAAAAGTGTGGGATGCATTAAATTCTAGTGAAAATTTATATCAACATGAGAAAGCGGTTTTGCATAACAGACAAGATATTGCTATTTTTAGTGTTTCAACAAGAAATGCATACGACACTAAACGTGTTGCTAAATCGATAAATCCATCTTTATTCCGATATGCGGTAAAAATAAGCACTGGATCAAAGTGAAACATTCGTGGAAGGTACGTATGATAGCTGGTATAGAGAAGGTATCGAGCACTAAATTTCCCAGCCGCATCCTGGAAAGAAAATCGGAAATTCGCTAAAGGAGTGAACTAGATATGTTTAATATACTCAAATGCACTAGAGCAACCAATGAATGACGTCACTAGTTACGTGAGTGTTTCCCTCTATGTAAGAAGGTGTTGCATTGTGTTTGAGTAACACACCGAATAACTGTGATACAGAAAGTGTTACGGAATCAGGCCTGATGAGGACTGGAGATAGGAATGATGTCTTATTAGCTTTTGAGCCAACAGGGCTATGCAGATGGGGGCAAGTATCGTCCGTCCGTCCCGCGACATTTAAAGTGGAATATTTTTTAAATTTTTTTATCCGAGTCTTACCAGATTTTAAACACTGGTTCTTAACCCTCTGCTGAATTGGAAATTATGTCTCCCTGACCAAGGGGAGACATAGTGTTTGTGCGTTCTGTGTATGTGTGTGTGTGTCAATCTGTTGTGAACAAAGTGCTGTGTGCAGTATATTTCGAGAACGAAACGTCGGATCGACTTCAAACTTGATCGATTTATTCCTTGGTTAGATCGGACGGTTCTGTCAATTTTTGTTGCATATCACGTGATTAGGGCAGGTGTATGACGTCATTGCATAAAAACCTCAGTTTTTCAGCCGCTAAACATCGGAGAAAGTTGAAATTTGGTAGGATTGTTGCTTGGCAGGTCCGAAAAGTTCTGTGAAATTTTTCACGAGTTGAACGAGCGAATGCGGCGCATGAAGTCATCAGGTAAAATATGTATATTATTAATAAGATCTTGTGTTCAAAATATCTCGATAACGGAAAGTACCATCGACTTCAAATTTTATATGAGTATTGTTTTGGTCAGTCGGACGGTTATTTCAACTTTTGACGGATGTCGCATGATTAGGGCAGATGTATGACTTAAAAATCTTCTGTGCGAAATTTTCAGCCGCTGAACATCGGAGAAAGTTGAAACTCGGTAGGATTGTTGCTTTGCAGATAGTAGTAGGAAAATAAGAGTTCTGCTGCAGTCAATCATCGTGACGTCATCAATCACGTGATCAATTAAGCCAATTAAGTCAATTAAGTCAATTAAGGTAATTAAGCCTGCTGCCACCTGTCAATCATTGTGACGTCATAATGACGTCATACTGTCTGGAAATGACGTCATCATGTCTGGAGCGGAGTTTTGGGTCACTTTGTGACGTCATACTGTCTGGAAGTGACGTCATAGCGTCTGGAGCGGAAGTGCTGTCTGGAGCGGAAGTGCTGTCTAGACCGGAAGTGCTGTCTGGACCGGAAGTGCTGTCTAGACCGGAAGTGCTGTCTGGAGCGGAAGTGCTGTCTGGAGCGGAAGTATTGTCTGGAGCGGAAGTGCTGTCTGGAGTGACATCATGATAAGCGTTAGGATAGGCGCGACCATCCGTGACGTCATCATGACGTCATACTGACATGATGCTGTCTGGAGCGAAAGTGGTTTGGCCGAGTCAATCATCATGAAGCCAACGAACTCCACCTGTCAATCAGTGTAACCATGGCAACAGACCCTAAAAAAGTGATGACCTCCCCCCCCCCCTCGAAATTGTGATTTTTGCATATTTATCCGTTTCAGACGATTCTGAACATTTTTCATTTTTTGGGTCGACCGACCCCCCCCCCCCCCTCGAAATTGTGATTTTTGCATATTTATCCGTTTCAGACGATTCTGAACATTTTTCATTTTTTGGGTCGACCGACCCCCCCCCCCCCTCGAAATTGTGATTTTTGCATATTTATCCGTTTCAGACGATTCTGAACATTTTTCATTTTTTGGGTCGACCGACCCCCCCCCCCCTCGAAATTGTGATTTTTGCATATTTATCCGTTTCAGACGATTCTGAACATTTTTCAGTTTTTGGGTCGACCGACCCCCCCCCCCTCGAAATTGTGATTTTTGCATATTTATCCGTTTCAGACGATTCTGAACATTTTTCATTTTTTGGGTCGACCGACCCCCCCCCCCCCCCCTCGAAATTGTGATTTTTGCATATTTATCCGTTTCAGACGATTCTGAACATTTTTCATTTTTTGGGTCGACCGACCCCCCCCCCCTCGAAATTGTGATTTTTGCATATTTATCCGTTTCAGACGATTCTGAACATTTTTCATTTTTTGGGTCGACCGACCCCCCCCCCCCCTCGAAATTGTGATTTTTACATATTTATCCGTTTCAGACGATTCTGAACTCAGCAGTACAACTGCAAGTGAGACATTCATATACATAAGTAAAATTCTGCTGAGTCAACAATTTTTGAACAAAGTTACACACCATATTTTGATTACATGGAAGTAGTATAAAAGCATGAGTGAAACATGTCAACTAGTCAACTAGTAATACATTGTGTGACGAGAAAAGACTTCACAATGTCAGCATTACTTCTTGACAGATGTATGACTATGGACGACGTCTTCAAAGTGAATTATACTAACTATGTGTTTTCAAAGCTTCCTACTTTTGAATGGGATTGGATGCAGCAAGTGAAGAATTTACATCTGCATTGGGAAGCTGTCGGAAAGACTATTCCAAGTGATTTCATCGACTCGTTTCTACGTGACTGTGAAGATCTACATATACTATCAACTTATAACATTGATTTAACATTTATCATATCAACTTATGACATTGATTCAGCATTTATCAACGCGAATACAATTTGGGCAGTTGAGCTCATGTTAGTTGTAGCTGCAAGAATCATTTTACTTTATGATGATGTTCCATTGACGACGAATGTATCAGACCTTGTTCGGTTCAACCATGGACGAGTTGAAGTGAATTCAAACGTTTGCAAGAAGTTTGAAAAGCTTGATTCAGCAGATAGTTGGGTATAAAAGGGAGTGAACTCAGCAGAGTGAAGTCATTTCTCAGCAGACAGTTGGAGGGAGTGGATCATCAATACATTGTTGCAGCCATGGAGAACAAGACAAGCAACGCAACGCAGCGCAGCAGCAGCTTTAAAATTAGTGCTAACTTAACCATTACTGTGGAGCATGGAGAATATGGGCCATTTCTACGCATCACACGTGGAGAGAGATGGTGTGCTTATTCACCATCTTTGTGGAAGATTGTGTGCCAGAGCTTGAAAAATTTACGCGACATTGGCTTCAAACTATACTTAACGCAAACGAAGTGGCTTGAAGTCATTTCATACTTGGATATGCGTTATGTGAGTTTTGTGCGCACGTCACGGTTTGAAGGGAAAGAATACACACATCACATCAACATGAATGATG
This sequence comes from Protula sp. h YS-2021, assembly GCA_949752745.1. Classification (NCBI taxonomy): domain Eukaryota; kingdom Metazoa; phylum Annelida; class Polychaeta; order Sabellida; family Serpulidae; genus Protula; species Protula sp. h YS-2021. The sequence goes on from OX457029.1 coordinate 22,948,237, forward strand.
GTGAATGGGAGACACTGCTTCAGGAGATGGACAACATCAACTCAGCCCTATCACCATGTGAGGAATGTCATGACAAGAAAACAATCATCAAGCTGCAAAAGGATGGTCGGATGAAGGTGTCAAAGCTATCCAAGAAAAGGCTGACTGAAGTTCAGTTGGAGAACATGAACGTGCAAAATCAACTTGGACTTACCTGCGACTATTGCGGTGCTTGTGGATATGTGGAAGATTATCATTGCCATTGCCACATGTATAATTGTAAGTTGTGTGAACCAAACAACTTCTGCGGCAAGTGTGGAGTACTTAAAGTCAGTGAAGCAAAGTAAAAAGCCCACAAGACACTGAAACAAGATGGACGCATGTTTTAAAAATGCTTATATTGACTTGATGATTGCTAAACTTGCTTGCTATGGCACTCCAGACTATCAACTTTATCATTTGGATGCTTTTTGGGATGTTGTACATCATACTCTTGATGTGATTGAACTGCATTCAAGATTTCTTGGAGAATGTCATAAAATTGGAATAGAAGAAGATCCTGACTTCGACTTTGATTCTGCACTTTATTCTGCTCGTACTGATGTTGAAGTATATTTCACCGTAGTGGATCATTTGAGAGATTGTTGTAAAGAAGAAGAGGAAACCGAGCAGCTTTATCAGGTAAGAGAACCTTTTAATCATCTTTGTAACAACATAGTGAATTGATAACAATGTTTTTCTTACTAGCAAATTTAGTTTTATGTGAGTGGTTTCAACGTAACAAAGAAAGAACATGATAGAAGAGGCAGCAACTATATTAAAAGATATATTATTACAGGAAGAAACCGACATGTCAGAATAAAACAGCAGAAACAAAGTCAACATGGAGAATCTTGTGCTATTCAGCGGTCATAAGGACGTTCTTTCAAACATGTTTCCAACACGACTTGAAAAGTATGGACATATGTTCAACTCAAGTGAAGCTTTGTATCAATATGAGAAAGCAGTGTTTCATCACCGTCAAGATATTGCTTCAGCCATTGCTTCATGTAGAAATGGATATGAAGCAAAACGTATTGCTAAAGTGATAAAGCCATGTCCGTTATGGCATACAGTGAAGAGAAGCAAAATGCAAGATGTTTTACAAGTCAAATGGAATCAGTGTGTATTGTTTCGCAACAAGTTGAAAGAATGTAAAGACAAAACTTTAGTTGAAGCAACGTATGATCATTGGTGGGGAGCTGGTGTGAAACAAGTGTCATCTGGATATCCTGGTCAGAATATTATGGGAAAGTTGTTAGAACTGTTGTGTGAGACTTTATGTGCAGACGTGTGAACATGGAGAAGTGTGTTAAGTGAACAGCAACTGGAAAAAACTTGCTGAACTTGACAGACTTGTGCTACATTGCCGGAGCAGCATAACTTGCTAAATCTGACAGACTTGTGCTGCATTGATTCAAGACTCACAAGACTGCATAATGGCGGACATGACACTGAGACAATATATTGTGCAAAAAGCTTATTGTGAAGAAATGTTATCCGCTGTAAAAAAGTTTGCTTATTTAGTCTGTCCTGCTTGCCAACTTGAAGAGTGTTCAGAACATACTTGTCATACTGCATGAGTTTATACATATTGGAATGAAGCTAAATATTATATTCATTTAGATAAAGTGTTAGATAATGCAAATCAACGTTGTGAGAAATATGGTGTAGATGCTATTACATTGGATGAACTCAGTCATTGGTTAATGTTCATTGAAGACCAATGGTCTCCAGTGATTCATACCATTGTATCCATACTTGATCTGTAAATATATGTTAGTTATAAATACATGTTAGTTATAAATACATGTTAGTTAAGTTACTATATTAGTTAAGTGATGTTGGTTGAGTTATAAAATAAAAGCTGTTCTGTTGAGAAGGTGGTTTTCATTCGGTGTGACCATGTCGACGTGGAAAGACTACTTGACCAATATTTACTTCAAACCTGGACAGCCTGGAGCATTTGCTGGTCCTTACAAACTGTATCACATCTTACGAAAACATAATCAACCAGTCACACATTCACAAGTGAAGAAACGGCTACAGGATCAAGATGCTTTCAGTTTACTCCAACCTGTCAAATACAGGTTCAAAAGACAACGTGTCATTACACGTGGCATTGATGATATGTGGGATATTGATTTGGCAGACATGGGAAACATAGCTCCCTATAATGATGACATACGCTTTTTACTCATTGTCATTGATGTGTTTTCCAAATATGTCTGGGTACAGCCAATACCTAATAAATCACATACCAGCGTCATACAAGCTTTCCAAAAGATTTTTCATGACACACGACGAAGACCGCGAACTCTAAGGTCTGATAAAGGAACAGAATTTAAAAACAGATGGGTTAAAGCATTTTTGAAGAAAGAAGGCATTCATGCTTATACCACAAAGAATGAAACCAAAGCCAACTTTGCTGAAAGAGTCATTCGTACTCTGAAGGGAATGATGTATCGGTATTTTCTACATAATCAAACTTACCGTTACTTACCAGACTTGGTGTACAATTACAACCATAGACCTCATGGTTCTCTTCCTAATAAATATGCTCCAGCCGAGATTCGTAAAGACAACGAATCAAAAGTGTGGAAGTATATGTATGTCGACAAACTGAAATTGAAACCGAAGAAGAAGAAGAAGTATAAATTTAACATTGGCGATCATGTTCGTATTTCCCACATTAAATATGTGTTTCAACGCGATTATCACATCAAATGGACGCAAGAAGTCTTCATTGTCACACATCGTTGTAAGAAGCAAGGAATACATTTGTATCGTGTGAAAGACTTTTTAGACGAAGATATTGATGGCCATTTCTATGAAGAAGAACTGCAGAAAGTGACCAAAGATATTGAATCTGTGTATAGAATTGAAAAAGTCTTGAAAACACGTAAAAGACGAGGAGGAGGTGTGAAAGAATTATTTGTCAAGTGGTTAGGTTGGCCAAACAAGTTTAACAGTTGGGTGAAAGAAACAGACATTCAACAATGAAGCATCCATTTACATGTTTGGTCTCTGGACCTACAGGCAGTGGCAAAACGTCTCTGGTGAAGGAAATTCTAGAACAAAAGTTAATTCAACCCTCTCCGAAAAACATTTTATGGCTCTATGCAGCAGATCAGCCTTTGTACAAGGGAATGAAAGGCGTGGAATTTTACCAAGGCATTCCAGATGACATTGAAGAGCGTTTTAACCTGAAGAAACCAAACTTACTTATCATTGATGACTTAATGACCAAATGTCATAGTGATGAGCGTATGACACGTCTCTTTAGTGTTAGTAGCAGTCATCAAAATCTAAGCATTATCTTTATTGTGCATAATTTATTCCATCATGGGAAAGAGATGCGAAATATTAGTTTGAATACACATTATATCATTCTGTTTAAAAATCCGAGAGACAGTCAACAAATTAGTACATTGGCGCGGCAAATGTATCCTGGAAGATCTCAATTTCTCATAGAAGCCTATCAAGATGCTACTAGCAAACCTCATGGTTATTTATTCATTGATTTAAAACCAAAGACAAATGATCAACTACGTATTCGTACAGGCATTTTACCAAAAGATACACATTATGTCTATATTGATAAAGCAGTGTATGAACAAGAACCAACTCATTTGACCATTCGCAGTCAAGATGTCTAAACGTATTCGAGCGAACCAGCCGTTTCTTCATTTGCTTGCACGCAGTGGGCCTAAACGACGTAAATCCTTGCTACAGCAAGCTACAAAGGAGGAATTAACAAGCTTGTTTGAAATTTGTTTGAATATATTGCAAGGACATTTACCCTTAAGCTCAAAACGGTTTAAGGAATTTAAACGTGAACGTCATACGCTACGTACTCTAGCAGATAAGAAGATATCCCTTCGACGAAAAAAGAAGTTGATTAATCAGAAAGGAGGATTCATTGGAGTTATTGCTAGATTGGCATTGCCCTTGTTAGCCAAACTACTGCTAAAATGAAACATATGATGAAAATGGTTCTTATTCCTGAATATGAATATAAAATGTTGCTAGAAAAGAAAAATGATATCAAAACGAAAGTGAATACACTTTTACGTGGGAAACGAACACGTGAAAAGGCTATAGAAATGTCTCAACTTCTTGGCCGTCATTTACGAACAAGTCAGTCTAGGCAGCAAAAGCCCTCATCACCATCATCACCACCTGAAAAGCCAGAAAAGCTAGTGTTAAGTCATTTTCAACCTATCTATCATGGAAAAGTAACACAACTTTTAGCCGAACTGAAGAAATATGGTGTTAAATGGACAGAGAAGAATGAACTTGTGTTGAAAACGGGCGATATTATCACAAATTCCAACATGGTTGATTTGATGAAAGAAGCATTGGTGGCGACAAGAAGAAAAGAACGAGTCAAACCACATGGCTGGCATCCGTTTATCCAGGAAATTGTAGATGCGAATATTCCAAAAACAATGTTTAGTAAAAAGACCACTCGTGACGACATTACAACAGAAATGAAACAACGTCAACAAAGACAGTTTCCTGAAGGATGGGAAATTTTTTAATATGGTTGAAAGAGCTATGTTGTTGTTGTCAGGAAGATAAACCAACTATTCCTGTAAAAATAAGATGTACAAGCGCGTGTTGTGAAGGAGAAATAAAAGACCATGTGAATGAGGATGAGATTTGGCATACTTGGTTGAATGACGCGCGCTATCGTGAAGTATATAGACAACGTCAACGCACCTATACCATTTAGTTCCCATCATGGAGTCGACAAGCTTTTACATCACTTTGCCTAGCAATGCGAGTATGACCTATTATCCCAACAACAAGGCTTCGAATTATCAAATTCGTATGCCTCGAACCATTTATCTGAATGGAAAATATGAAGTGGCTTTAGCTGAAATTCAATATCCACATACATGGACAACGATGAGACAGGGCATGGACTACTCTATTCAGTATCGACAAGAACTATTCGATGATCCTATTCTTAGCACTCTCAATATTCCTTATGGGTACTATAGAACCATACAAGAACTATGTGAGGCAGTCAATGAAGAAGCGACTAATGCTCTGAAACTTACAGAAGCTATTCGAATAAAGTATGATAAGATTAGACGACGTGTGTTTCTATTTCTCGATTATGGTTATGAAGTGTCCTTTTCCGCTGGATTAGCTGAGATTTTAGGATTTATCCCAGATCACTGGTATACTGAAACATGTACAGCTGACCATAAAGCGGATGTGAAACAGGGGTTTTATACACTGTATGTGTATTGTAGCATTTGTGAACCACAAGTTGTTGGTGATTATTATGTTCCGTTACTACGTTCTGTTGGCATACAAGGTCATGATGGAGATATTATCATGAAAACGTATGGCGAACCACATTATGTTCCTGTAAACACATCCAAATTTGACATGATAGAAATGAATATTAAGGACGACACAGGCCATAATGTTCCATTTCAAACTGGAAAGGTGATCTGTAAACTTCATTTTCGACCAAAAGCAATATGAAAGCTTATACACACGATCCGTCTGCATATCGCAACCATTTTCTTCGTCAAGTGGGCGGGGAATTACCAGGATTCAAAGGAGCGCGAATCCAATATGGCGATGGTATTGGTTCAATACTGGGATCATTGGCTCGCAAAGCTATTCCATTACTTAAGGCTGGGGCTAAGATCGTTGCGCCACATCTTAAGAAGGCTGCAAAGAATGTCGCGAAAGATGTGACGGGCCGAGTAGCACAGCGTGTGTTTGGTGGTGGTGATGTACATAAAAAGAGAGTGCAACCGACGAAACGTGCCAGAAGACGAAAAACAGCCAGACGGATAACATCAAAATATCGCAAAGATATCTTTTGAAATCATGTCTCTCATTCATAATCATTCGTGTGAATGTAGTCTTTCTCCATTGGAATGGTTTCACGTACCACCAACGCAAACTGCTGTAGAGAAAAGTTATAATGTTGACTATCAACCACTTACAAGCATTAGAGAAGGCGCTCCAATAGAATTCTACATTCCTGCGAGTACAGAAGAATATCTAGATTTAAAGAACAGCAAACTTCATATTGTATGTCGCATTCTAAAGGCTGATGGAACAGAGTGTGGCGCAGATGATAATGTCTCTTGCATCAATGATGTGTTTAATGGGTTATGGTCTAATATTGAATTGTTTCTGAATGATCGTTTGGTTTCGCATAGCAACAATACTCATGGTTATACCAGCATTATCTCTCATCTCATCCATGATTCGGAAGAAAGTCTACATTCTGAGCGCTCTATGCGTCTCATGTACAAGGATACTGCTGGGTCAATGAATAGTCATGAGGTGAAAAGGCCTAATCATGAACAATATGTATCCGGGTTTCATGTCAATGCTGACAGCGGTGACTTGGCTGAGCAAGGCAATAATGGCTTACATCATCGTTATTTACATACTCGTCTTAGCCGTGATGTTATGCTTACTGGTGGTTTAAGGATAGATTTGTTTGAGCAGGATCGTTATCTCCCGAATGGCATCAGTTTGAAGTTGCGTTTCCATAGACAAAAAGATGACTATGTATTGATGGCTGCAAATAATACCTATAAGGTAGAAGTGAAAGAGGCATTTTTAACCATTCGCAAAGTGAGGGTGAGTCCAGGTATTCAGTTAGGACATACAGATGCATTGATGAAAAGTCCTGCCAAGATCATCATCACTAGAAAAGAATGTAAAGTCTTGGCTATTCCAGCAGGATTTCAGTCTTTTGTGAAAGATAACATCTTTTTGGGTCAATTACCAAATCGTATTGTCATTGGTCTGGTTCATAATGAAGCTTTTGGTGGATCAGTATTGAGGAATCCATATGATTTCAAACATTTTGATCTGGACTATATGCAACTGTACACGGATGGTGAACCAGTTCTATCCAAACCTCTCAAGCTTGACATTACACAGAACAAATACCTGAACGCTTTTGAAACGCTTTACAAATCGTTTGATCGGTTGAATGGTGAGAAAAGTTCCATTATAAAACGGGAAGATTGGCCTAGAGGTTATGCTTTATTTTCGTTTGACTTAACACCGGATTATGATGGTGATGATCATTTCCCACTGATCAAGCATGGGAATTTGCGGCTAGAAATGAACTTTGCTACGGCTTTGCAACCTACCATCAATGTCATTGTCTATGCTGAATTTGACAACATTATTGAGATCAGTGCAAATCGCAGCATCCAATTCGACTACCAGTCATGAACACGAAGCAGATTGATGCCATATTGAGTCATGATGTCATGACCAAAGACTTGTTTCAAGGCGTGTTTGCCATGGACCAGTTACCGTCTTTACAACGCGGTGCCTATGTGATCAACACAGACGATCAAGATGAACCAGGAGAACATTGGGTTGCAGTGTATTATGATAAAGACCCTGCAGAATATTTTGACTCTTATGGACTGTTCCCTCTCGATGATCGTTTAGATATCTTTTTAAGAAATGACTATATGTATAATTCTATCTCATTACAAACGCCAATATCATCGTCATGTGGTTTTTATTGTGTATATTATATATTACATAGAGCTCGAGGTCAGAGTATGTTTGATATTGTGAATATATTAAAAAGAAAGGATGGCGATTTTATTGTAAAGGATTTTGTATATAGACATTATAAACCATTGTTTTATTAATGTTGTTGTTGTTTTATTAATGTTGTTGTTTTTATTAATGTTGTTGTTTTATTAATGTTGTTATTGTAGTAGTTAAGTTGTAGTTAAGTTGTTATATTAGTTAAGTTGTTGTTATATTAGTTAAGTTGTTGTTGTTAAATAAAACAAACCAAGTTTCAAACAACTGTCTTGTTTATTGTGTTCTATTTACAAAGTTTACAAACACTATTTACAAACTCTTAACTACAAACGCTATTTACACTATTTACAAATTCTTAACTACAAATTCTATTTACACTATTTACAAACTTTTATTTACAAACTTTTATTTACACTATTTACAAACTTTTATTTACACTATTTACAAACTTTTATTTACAAATTCTATTTACAAAGTTATCAAACACTATTTACAAATTCTTAACTACAAAGTCTATTTACACTATTTACAAAGTCTATTTACAATCACATTCATTTTTCAATACATTCATCAATGCATGCCATTCATTAGAATCTAAATTGATATAGGTATCATAGACATTACATCCGTGTTTGTAAATGCTATGAAAGCTCACATAACGCACATCACCAAACTTTATCACTTTCACAGTTACATGTTCAGACAGTTTCAGTTCATATCCTTCTTCATTTATGTCTATCACGCGCATAGGTTGTGGCAGCTCAATGGATTTGGTACCCCGCATAAGTTGTATTCCATGCTCTTTGAATTCAAGCGTCAGGTTCTTTCCAATCCAATGCTTGCAACAGCGCGTTCCATTCCACGGTGCTGAGGGTGATGATGTCGCAGTCTTCTGTAAGCTCGTCATATTGGCGAAATTGTACAAACACGTCTAGACCGTTCTCAGTCACACGCACTTCTAATTCATTTGAGACTGCTAGGAGAAAGCCGGGTATTCTCAACTTGTCTAGATGATCCTTCAACACGGATTGGTCATCAAGCGATAGGACGAGATACTGTCCAAAATGTCGTAGCACAATATCATCACATAAGTTTCTCATGTATGAGAATCCATATGTTATGGGTTCATAATCCAACACATAGTCGTCTTCCATCTCGTCCATGTATTTTATACTCGGATGATGTCGAACAGCGGATGTTGTATCGCTTCTAGGAATCGTAAGATTGCGCGCCAGTTCTTGATATCAAAGAAGATCAACTGTGCATAGGGTGTGTCTGGCACAACTCCCTTATAATCCTTTGGATAATCCTGTAAAAGATTTCTACAGAATGTCACACGTATCTTAGAATCATATTCAGCCACCGTCACTTCCAGTTTATTTTCAAGTCTGCGTTTAAACCCAGCTTCAAGCGGTATGTTTTTAAAGTCTTTCCACACTTCAGGTTTAAACCGATAAGCAGAACATCTCCGAGAACCCATCATCACTTCATTCCTCTCATTAACTTTAAGGTAGACACCATCGTCCAACATGAGTGCATTCATGATTGTTACCTTGTTATGACTTGTCGTCTTGTCTGCGAAGCCTTTTATCCACTTCTTTCACCTGCTTCTTCAGCATTTTCCATTCAGGTATTGTCAGCAAAATTCCCTTTTTTGTTGGACGGTTTTTTCCAGTCCCCTCATCTCTGAGGTATTTGCGAATGTTCACCACACCTTCATTACTTTGTTTCATAATCTTGATATACTTTCCATTGCCTAGAGAAAGCATTCCATCCCACGACTGTGGTGTTGGTGCCGTCGCCGTCGCCGTCTCCACTTTTAATTTCTTGATGGTAGTGTCAGAATGTTTCACATTCATGTCTTTCACCGTATCTGCTAGAGTATCCATATCCGTTGTTGCAGATCTTTTCATGTTGACGCTTCAGTGTTCACACCTCAACTGACTCTAAAGTTGAAGTGTCTCCCCCTTATATACTGTAATGCCCATGCGCCAAAGTGGAATAGCCATCACTCATCACATATCGCTTATCATCAAAGGGAGAGAGAGCCACTTTCCTCAACTTCTCCGAGAAAATCTGGTGGTCATGACTTCGAATGATGTGCCCTGTAGTCATCGTTTGCGTTTGGTTGAACAAACTGTCTCTATACTGCTGATGTTTCATCCGTCTTTGACAAGCGCGAGTGATGCCTTTAGCCGTACGTTTTTCTTTCCCACCATATATCATACTATACATTTTCGGTCGAAGTCCAACAAACTCTTCAATGGGAATGCCCGCCGTCTCATCTTTCATTTTCCCAAGCACTTTCTTGTTCACGTTGGAATGCAGGAAATGATCTGGGGGATAGTCACTTGTGTCGAACAAGTCGGCATCTTCCTGCATGTCTTTGTAGATATCGTCCGTTTCTATGTCATAACATAGACTGTCGGTGTCGCTGAACAACAGCTTGGCGTCGGGATACTTGGTCATGATGTAGTTGTAATGAAAGTGAAACATGAGCACCTTGCTGAGGTCGAGAATGGTGAAACCAACTTGAATGGGTTTATCCAGAAGCAGATCCACTTTGCGCAAATGTACCGCGGTCAAATGTTCGTTGAAAATTCTAAATTTGTGGAAGGACGGTTTGGCCACAAGTTTCTTGAACCGCTTTTCCTGGTGAACAAGTTCCACATTGATGCGCTTTCTTACATTTTCCATGGTTTTGCCAAACACAGAGTTGTTCATCAGTTTGAAAAAGTCTTTCTCAAACGGGTTCTTGGCCAACTTTCTCTTTTCCGTGTTCAAGGAGATGTATTTTGCCAACCATTTGCTCTGTGCAAACATGATGGCACGATGCACCTTCGTGACTTTCAATCCCAGTGAGACATATTGCTGTAAATTTCTATAATGAAGCACATATTTCTTCTTGTCACACAGGTTGGGAATGAGCTTTTCACTAGGTTTACATTTCATGTTTAGATCTTTCCGTAGCTTCTGACTATGTTCTGACAATTCTCCCACTTTCACACATTTCCGTTCTGGAGCCACTGGGTAGTGATTATGACGATCATGAATTGAATATGGGTATTCCAAATCCACTTCTAAAATGTATCCAATCTCGTCATCTTCATCCACAGCCATAAAGTCAATGGATTCTGGCTCGCTCACCCACATAAATCCACTTTGTGGCATGCTTTGTGACATGGCCCAGCCATACAAGTTGTTTGCATCCAGGTAAGTCAAGTAGTTGGTCGGTTTCGTGGGATCGTAATCTGCTACGTAGGGGTTATTTGCTTTCGCATACTTGTGTGTGATGACAGATATTCCTCCACGTAGGCCTTGTTCAACCATTTGGTACATGTCAATGTCGTTGATCAATTCCAGTTTCACCTTTGTCGCTTTTAACATGGCATCCCACGACAGTCCTGGCGCTGTATAGTAGTGAGCAGGATCTAATTCATATGTGTTGAGACATACGTGACGAAAGTTTTCAAACACGTCAGCCAGCAGCAACACATCTGATTTCAGGTATAGGTCATGGTATTCGCCAAATGTAGTACACTGGAATGTCTCCCACACCTTCTGCGCATGCGCATAATCCTCATCGCTAATGCCTTCTTCACTAAGTAGACTGTAAAACTTGTCCTTGGACGGCAGTTGTGTTTCAGCAAACTTGGATGGCTCATCCACGTAATCATAAGGGTACACTCCCTTTCTCAACAGTAACTCTTGTTGGTCACTATCGTGAATGTGTGACGTCATGTGATAAAAGTTGTCTTTCCCTTCTGCTGCCAGGTTGGATACCAGCTTCTGTAGAGAAGTACTCATGAACTGAAAGCTGTCTGTAAATTTCAGATTGCTCATGGTGAATGCAATATATTTCTCAACGGTGTTGGGAATGACTGTAATCGTCTCATTTTTGAACTTTCCAATTTCTTCCATGATCAAATGGCTGTCATAGCCTCGTAAATTGTGGAAAAAGACAGGAATGATGAAAGAATCTTCAACATCCTGCTTATCCTTTCGAAGTCGAAATTGTAAATTGCATTCATTATGTGCAGCTCCACGGTATTTGCCATTGATATGGTCATGATCTCTCACACGATCTGCTCCTAGAGACTCATGACAAATGTAGCAATCTGTGGCGTTCTTATAATGCTCTTCATCTTCATGAGTCATCACCATTTTCTTTTTCTGTTGTAAACCGTGTACAATACGATCACGCTCATATACCATATGGTCTAAAAAGACTTTCACGGCATTATCGCCTCGATACAGGACTGGCGCACGTGTATCATACTGGCTGACAACCACATAGGCAAAGCTGTTTGGACGATGATGCTGATACTTGTCTCCTTCATGCTTTTTCGTGAAGCATTCAAAGTCTGCATAAATGACAAACGGCGCTCGCTGTTGTTTGGCTACATTCTTAAACTTGATAAAAGGTTCCTTGGGGAATGATAAACGTTGTGCTCCATGCTTGCCACACACTTCACGATGCTTGTCTAAAAGATCTTGTCGCTTAAACCCGTGAAGGCAGTTGAAACAATAAAACATTGCTCCATTATACTTGGTACGATAAGCCATCAGTCTGCTGAAATTCTTGATGAGGCAGTAATGCCTTGTCTTGTCATTGCTAATCAAAAGCAAGTTGATTTCTCTCGCACTGGTGTTTCGACTGAGTTGTATCGGAACAACGGCATCATGTTCATATCCAATCACGTTAATGGACACATCATTCTCCTTTTCAAACTTTGGAATGTCTGTAATCGGTGTGGGAAATGTCATGCCTTCCACCTTCAATTCCTTCTCAAATGTCTTGTATTGATTCAGACGCTCTGGGTTTCTATTTGTTGAAGGGTGAAGGTGAGCCAATACAGACCATAAGAAGCACTTGTTGTCGTCATTCTGAATGTTTAGCACCGCCTTTGTACTCTTTACTTTCTTCGGTAGTGGGATAAAACTGCCTGCTTCCAGTGGCGCTGACGTAGCTGTATGCACTTCAATGTACAGGATGTTATCCAACACCCAGCCAGAGCCTTGTCGCTCATGTTCATCAAACCTGGTAAACAATTCTTTATAGGCTTCTGGCAAGTCCTTCTCAATATCTGTTGGATTGTATGCTGCATACGTTGGACTACTGATGAAGGCATTATCCACTTGTTCTACCATCACGCCTTCAACATTTGGTGTCATTTTCTTGAAGCGTGCATGTACCACAATGTACCATTTCATGCCACGGTTTAACGTCTCTAGCAAATGTCTCTTGATTCTATTCTCTTGTTGTCGCATTTCGAGTAGCAAATCCGATCCATCTTCAGGCTCAAACCGTCTTTCCTGTGCGTTTTCACCAAGACTCACTCTTCTGCCTCTGCCTACTTGTCCTGTCTCTTTCTTTCTTTGTTCTTCATGAGACACATTTTCCATCTCAACACATGCATGCGTCTCAAACGCATCCATAGATGGAAATATCTTAACACATCCATAGCAAAGGAATGGATCAGGTCTGATAATACTATCTTCCAGCGTCTTTTGTCTCTTGGCTTCAATCTGCTCAACAAGCTCTTCACGAGCACGTTTCAACCTAGCTGGTTTACATCTATGTGTCACGAACACTTCCAGAGATGGAAATGTCACATCACAATCATGACAGTAGACTGTTGCCATCGCTGTTGTTTCTTCAACTGCTAGAACTGAAATGAAGTAAAATATACGTTTCACTCTTCCTTTTACTTCAATGGTGTGTTAACTCAGCAGAATGTATCACTAGTTGACTAGTTGACATGTTTCACTCATGCTTTTATGCTACTTCCATGTAATCAAAATATGGTGTGTAACTTGTTTCAAAAATGCTGACTCAGCAGAATTTTACTTGTGTATATGAATATCTCACTTACAGTTGTGAAGTTGTTATACAGCAGAGACATCTAGCGGTGAAGTTAAATAGTCTGCCAAATGGTATTCATCCGCGAAGAAGCACTGTAATGGTGAAATTTTTAGTCAACTATAACGAAAGTTATAACGAAAGTTATCACAATTTTAAGTTAAAATGGCGGTAAAAATGCATACAGCCAGCTGCGCAAATAGTCTATGACTACTTTATAACAAAACTTTACATAAAACTGAATCAAATGGTGAAATTTTCATATAAATCGACCAAGTATAATGAAAGGTATTGTTTTACAAAGTTTCAATTAAGCAAATAACCAAAGTTTGTTTACAAAGTTTGTTTACAAAGTTTGTTTACAAATTTTGTTTATAAAGTTTGTTTACAAAGTTTGTTTACAAATTTTATTTATAAAGTTTGTTTACAAAGTTTGTTTACAAAGTTTGTTTACAAAGTTTGTTTACAAAGTTTCAATTATGTAAATAACTAAAGTTTGTTTACAAAGTTTGTTTACAAAGTTCACTTTTTAGTTATAAAGTTTCAATAAACACTTACCGAAATAGTTGTCACTTGATGCCATCCCTGGATCTGATGTGATTCAATTGCTCCACTCACCGAAATGACTGTCACTGCTGTATGCTCATCCCTTATATACCCCTCTGATGGAACTGAAGCTGACTTGACAGAATGTTGCTCGCCTGGGGGGGGGGGGGGTCGGTCGACCCAAAAAATGAAAAATGTTCAGAATCGTCTGAAACGGATAAATATGCAAAAATCACAATTTCGAGGGGGGGGGGGTCGGTCGACCCACAAAATGAAAAATGTTCAGAATCGTCTGAAACGGATAAATATGCAAAAATCACAATTTCGAGGGGGGGGGGGAGGTCATCACTTTTTTAGGGTCTGTTGCCATGGTTACACTGATTGACAGGTGGAGTTCGTTGGCTTCATGATGATTGACTCGGCCAAACCACTTTCGCTCCAGACAGCATCATGTCAGTATGACGTCATGATGACGTCACGGATGGTCGCGCCTATCCTAACGCTTATCATGATGTCACTCCAGACAGCACTTCCGCTCCAGACAATACTTCCGCTCCAGACAGCACTTCCGCTCCAGACAGCACTTCCGGTCTAGACAGCACTTCCGGTCCAGACAGCACTTCCGGTCTAGACAGCACTTCCGCTCCAGACAGCACTTCCGCTCCAGACGCTATGACGTCACTTCCAGACAGTATGACGTCACAAAGTGACCCAAAACTCCGCTCCAGACATGATGACGTCATTTCCAGACAGTATGACGTCATTATGACGTCACAATGATTGACAGGTGGCAGCAGGCTTAATTACCTTAATTGACTTAATTGACTTAATTGGCTTAATTGATCACGTGATTGATGACGTCACGATGATTGACTGCAGCAGAACTCTTATTTTCCTACTACTGCAGATCACAAACAGTCCATAATTTTTTTTCGCGAGTAGAAGGAACCATTGCGGCGTATGACGTCATCACGTAACATAATGAATAAGTTTTGAACCAGATCTTGTGTGCAGAATATCTCGATAAGGGAAAGTCGTATCAGTAGCAAATTTTAGATGATTTTTCCTTGGGTCAGTCGGACGGTTCTCTCAACTTTTGACACATGTTACGTGATTAGGGCAGGTGTATGACGTAAAAATCTTCTGTGCGAAATTTCTCAGCCGCTGAACATCGGAGAAAGTTGAAACTTGGTAGGATTGTTGCTTTGCAGATCACAAACAGTCCATAATTTTTTTTCGCGAGTAGAAGGAACAGTTACGGCGTATGATGTCATCACCTAACATAATGAATATGTTTCGAACCAGATCTTGTGCGCAGAATATCTCGATAAGGGAAAGTCGTAGCAGTAGCAAATTTTAGATGATTATTCCTTGGGTCAGTCGGACGGTTCTCTCAACTTTTGACGCATGTTACATGATTAGGGTAGGTGTATGACGTCATAGCATAAAAATTTTTTGTGCGAAATTTCTCAGCCGCTGAACATCGATGAAAGTTGAAACTTGGTGAAGTTGATGCTTGGTAGGTCCGAAGGATGTAGTTATTCCTCGAATAAGTCGCAGGGTTTTGGTTAAGCGTTATTAAACTCGTATAGAAAATCAAGAAAGGTGCACAATGTCAACACCCCCACCTCCCCATTTTTTCGCTGCTTTGTTAACTAAGAATAGTTGTTAACTGCGCTGGGGATTTCAGCGTTTTCCAGAAGATTCTCGAGTATTCCTGCGTTCTTTAGAATGCTTCAAAACAGTAACAGCGTTACTGTCGGTCCTTTGCTATTTGCTATTGCTTGAACTTCAGTTTTTGTGCGTTTCTTATCTACGGCTATTACATGCCAATCAGTCAAGGGTCAGTCTGTCAGTTTGTGCATGATGAAGTCGTTATCTACGAGGTCATGGATAGCTTTTGTCGGATTTATAGGTCTCAGCAGGTCTAGCTATTGATTTTTTTCGCCGCATACTTGATTGGGTTGCGAAGGTGTTCCATATATGGATCTATTTTGTATCGTTTAGTATTTTTTCATTGCCTGGAAGCATTTTTCGCTATGAAAGTGGGTCATCTGATATCTTGTGTTATGAGGAGCTCACCATTTTCGCAGCGAAATGCGCTCCTCCCTTCTCCCACCGCGGTGCATCATCTGACGCAGAGTTATGAAGAATGCCTTTCTAGTGCCTTTTTGCCGATGGGAATGTACGAAGACAAGGCATTATATCATGGCTATAACTACACTTAGGGTACAGACCGTTACCGTTACCTTAGGTAAAAGGGTTAGAGTTGCGTTTACAGTCGTACCTACATTAGATAGCTGTGGGTGGAAGATGGTGGTTAGCACGTAAAAGAACTCCAGACCACCTTCAATACTTGAATAAAAAGATGTAAAGTAAGACCCGCTTGTCGTGACTCCTTCGGTTAAAAAGACGTATGGTAAAACATTGACCAACTTTCATACCCGAATAAGAAGAGCCTACCTTAAAACCCGTTTTAGCAACCACCTTCCAAACTCGGATAAAAAAGACGTGCTATAATATCTGGTTTAGTGACCATCATTTGTTGTGTTTATTTTGAATTTGTTACAGTCGATTATGATTATATTTGCAGAGATGAATATTTAATTTCAGTAATTAAAAATAATTGAAACTTTTTTTTGTTTGGAGGTGTTTTTGTTTACAAAAGCAAGAAACTAAGTAGCAATCAATTGAAAGTGTGTAATATAAAGTTGTGCCCTTATATTTTTGTGCACTGGCCGGTCTAGTTTTTAATTTTTTGGTTTACACTTTTGCCGATTTTATGACCAATTTGAGCAAAATACGCAAAAACCTTTCTAGTCCCTCATTTTTCATCGGAAGGTTACGACAGTTTTTATGAAAAAACTAGAACTGCAGGGTCAAAATGTACTTTTTTCGATACTTGAATTTCGATTTATTTTTTAACCTACTGAGCTTCAAAGTCTGCAACTTTTCAAATTTTGTAGATTTACAATTGTTTCTAAAAAAGCAAAGTTCCAATTTGCAGGGGGGGGGGGGGGGCACAACGTTTCACATGCAAGTACTTCTGGTCGGGCTTCAATGATTTCAGTAATTTTGTTGTCAGTTGGTCACAATTTTTGGTTCCACCGGAGGGAATTTGTGAAACTTCACAAATTTGAAGGTATTTTTTTTCAAATTTGGTTCTAAAAAGAGTGAAACGCTAATTTTAAAGTTTTGCACACTCGTTTTAACCACGATGGGAACTATCAATTGTTTTCCTTTTTCTTTGGCGAATATTTTGGAACTCTGGGGCCGAATTTAGCAAAATACGCAAAAACCTGTCTAGTCCCCCATTTTTCATCGAAAGATGCCGAAGATTTTTGTAAAGAAACTAGAACTGAAGGGTAACAAAGTACTTGTTTCGATTTTTTTCGACTTAGTTTTGAACCTACATGGCTGCAAAGTTTTGAACTCTCGAAAATTGGCAAATTTGTAAATATTTCTCTAAAAAGCGTAGATCCAATTTGTGCAGGGGCACAATTTGTTACATGCAGATAATTCTGGTTGGACTTGAATGATTTCTGTAATTTGTTGGCTATTGACCAATAATTTTTGGTTTCTCCGGGTGCAGTTTTTGAAACTTCATTTTTTTGAAAGTCAGTTTTTTCGCAGTTGACTTCTAAGAAAGCAAAATAAAACAAAACAGAATCAATTCTATGACCCAAAAATATGATAAATGTGATATTTTTCGGGTGGGCGATAATAGAAAATATAGTACAAAGCGTTTCTTTCGTTAATGCCACCGTTTGAATATTATTTATGAATGTTTCCGATCATTTTTAAGTTGGCTATAATGCAAGAAAGTTACAATTTTGGCTTTAAAAGTGCAGGAATCAATTTTGTGACCCGAAAATACGAAAAATATGATATTTCTCGGGTGGACGATAACAAGGAATATAGTGCACAACGGGTTTGGAATGTATTCCACTTTGGAAAGTATCATGACCTCTACCTGAAAACAGATGTGTTGCTGTTGGGAGAAAATTTTAGAAATATGTATCATAAGACGTATGAATTGGATAGTGCTCATTACTATACAGCACCATGTTTGACATGGGACGCTATGCTGAAACATACTGAGGTTCAATCGGAATTGATAGATGATATTGACATGTGTCAAATGGTAGAGCAAGGTCTGCAAGGGGGTATTTCAGAGATTACACACAAGTATGCAAAAGTCCACAGCCCTTACATTTCAGACTATGATGTGACTACATCATGTACTTTGACGCCAACAATCTCTGTGGGTGGAGTATGTGACAGAGTTTGCCAGATTTGCATGGGTAGAAGATCCAGAATATCTGGACTACATTAAAGTGATTGAAGATGCTGACCCATTGTGTTCCAGCAGAAGAAATTGACTAACTAAATACATAGATGTCAACACAGAGAAGTGGAAAAGTGGCAAAATCCCGTTTAAAAAAAAAAAAGAAATTGATGAACAATGCCATATTTGGCAAAACCATGTAAAATATGAGGAAACGAACCAATGTTGAATAGATTCACAATGTGAAACGTTTCAAAACAAAACGTTTCCTGTTACTGTGGAACTTTCATTATCCTGTCTCCTGAAGATCAAGCTGTGGTGAACGATTATTTTGAATCCTTACCAAAACAAAGATTTCATCTACCACTCTCAGAAGATCGTAAATTGAGAATTATTGAACGTGACGATGAACGCTGTACACCGGCTTACCGGACGCTATGATTTCATCACAATGTTATGTCAATTTTCATAGCAGTTACAAACAGGCTGGTAAAATTTATGATACTTAATTAATTAATTGTAATTTCCTTTATTCCCAGTAATTGTAAATATTTGTGATTTGTTATGTTAAATAAAAAACACACATGATGCTTTTCAACTTTTTTCTACTCTCTCTCATACAATACCTGATTATTATACATAATACTATGATATATATGATATCTATAGTTTACGGATGAGTTAACACCTCGCCAGGGACCCTTCTTAAGAATGAATGAAAAAAAATAAACAGGGTTTACGAGTCAATTAACACCTCGCCAGGGACACTCCTTTTACAAAAAGGGGTTTATGAGCGAAATAGCACCACGCCAGTGATCCTCCAGTGACTCAATAGGGTGATATGGCACCAGTGTGGCATAAAGAATGATTCATATAAATATATTACTTAAAAAGCTTACCTACAGATTTTAAGATTAAACAATTTTAATATAAAAATATGTTTATGATATCTGTATACAAGGTCTTTTACTACAGAATCTCCATCATTTCTTTATAATGTATCTATAATGTGATACTATGATCTCGAGCTCTCCGTGATATATAATACACACAATAAAACCACAAGTATTGGAAATGAGCTGTTGCAATGGTATGAAATTATATACATACTCACATACTCATATACATACTCACTACAGTATACGGCAACTCAATGTTCACCAGGTTCATCATGATTGTCTGTGTAGGCTCCTTGCTGTAATGTCGGCAGTTGACCCATAGGTAACACTCCGTGGAATAAGTCTTTTGTCATGACATCATGCGTCAATATGGCATCTATCTGCTTCGCATTCATGATTGTTAATCAAATTGAGTACTGCGATTGGCACTTATTTTCAATGATGTTGTCAAATTCAGCATAGACTATGACATTGACTGTATGTTGCAAAACATTGGCAGATTTCCTCTGTAGCCGCAGGTTTAAATCTTTGATAAGGGCGTGATGGTTCTGTCCATCGTAATCAGATGTTGAGCCGAAAGAAAAGAAAACATAACCTCTAGGCCAATCTTCCAGTTTTATGATGCAGCTTTTCTCACCGTTCAGTTTATCAAAAGTTTTGTAAAGAGTTTCAAAAGCGTTAAGATATTTTCCTTGAACAATGTTCAACTTGACAGTTTTGAATTTGACTGGCTCACCATCATTGTAAAGTTGATGGAGAAAGACTACATTGACAAGAATGATCATGTATAATTGACATTGTGTTTTTTATTTTACAGATATCTTCTGATGTTCCATTCACTTTCTTTCTCCTAACAACTTTCTTTGGTATACTTCGTTTATCAATAGCACCAACAACGTCTTGAGCTACACGATCAGTTACGTCTTTAACCACATTCTTTGCAGCCTTCTTAAGATGTGGCGCAACAAGTTTACCCCTGTCTTAATGAGTGGGATAGCTTTACGGGCCAATGCTCCCAAGAACGAACCAATACCATCTCCATATTGTATTCGTGCACCTTAAAATCATGGTTAATCACCACCCACTTGATGAAGCAAATGGTTGCGGTATGCAGATGAGATGGATCCTATATGCTTTCAAATGTGTCCATAATACTTGTGAAAAATGAACTTTTCCAGTTTGAAGAGTAGCATTATGATCTGTGTCACCCTTAAAATTGATTTCTATCGTGTAAAATTTTGATATGTAAATAGGTACGTAATAAAGTTCTCTATAAGTTTTCATAACAGTACATATAAAGTGCATAAAATCCATTTTTCACATTTGCTTTATGTTTAACAGGACCAGATTGTCTATATAATTGATCTGGTACAAATCCTAAAATCTCAGCCAATCCAGTAGAATGACAGTTTCATAAATATTTTTTAAGGTAAAAACACTCCAATTTTATCATACTTTAACCGAATAGAGTTTTCATTAATAGATATTGCTAATGCTTCATTTGCTGCATCAAATATTTCAGGTGTGGATCTATAGTAACCATATGAAATGGCAACTTCACGAAACTTATCATTTAAATAATGACCGATAATCAAATGAAAAAGTCCATGCATTCTCTCATTATCCATGTATGTGGGTATTGAATTTCAGCTAAGGCCACTTCACATTGTCCTTTCAGATATAATGTGCGAGGCAGATGAATTTGATAATTAGACGTTTTATTAGTAGGATAATAGTTCATGCTAGCATTACTAGGCAAACTAATGTAAAAACTTGTTGACTCCATGATGACTAAATTGTGTAAGCACGTTGACGGACTGGATACGTATATACAATACGTCGTGCATGGCGCGTACCGTTCACACCAGGTGCATTACATACATTACTAACATTACGCCCGTTGCTGGCATTACGTTCTTTGCATGCATGGTCTACGTTGTTGCAGATGCATACCTTATTTTTACAGGAATATGAGTTGTAGTTTCATTTTCTTGACAACAACATAACTCTTAAAGCCACGCTAAAATTTTCCCATCCTTCTGGAAACTGTCTTTGTTGACGCTATTTCATTTCTTTTGTAATACCTTCACGAGTTGTCTTTTTGCCAAAAACAGTTTTTGGAATATTAGCATCTACAATTTCCTGAATAAACTGCTTCCAACGTCGTGGTGCCACTTGCCGTTCTTTTCTTCTTGTAGCAACCAATGCTTCTTTCAGTAAATGAATAATGTTGGAATTTTCAAATACATCTCCAGTTTTCAACACAAGTTCATTCTTATCCGCATCACGTACCATACTTCTAAAGTTCTGCCAGAAGTTACTTTCACATGATGTATAGGTTGAAACTGGTTTAATGGTTTTGTGACTTTTCTAATTTTTGTGCAGCAGATGTCACAGCGGACTTCTGTTGTTGTTGGTAGATGAGTTGAGACATCTCTGTAGCAGCTTCACTATTTTGTTTCTTTTTTAAAAGTTTATTCACTTTAGACTTAATACCTTCAGTTGAAAGTTGACTTGATAATAATTTTCTATATTATGATTCAGTAAGCCCACCTTTTTGATTAATCAACTTCTTTTTACGCTTAAGGGAAATGTTTTTATCAGCCAGTTGTCGAATGGTTTGTTGTTCGCTTTAATTTTTCATACACATGTGACTTCAATGCTAAGTGCACATGCAATATATTCAAACATATTTCAAACAAACTGGCTAATTCATCTTTTGTAGCTTGATTCAATAAGGATTTACGTCGTTTAGTCCTATAGTACTGTCACGTTCTAATAAATGAAGAAATGGTTAATTCACTTGAATTCGTCTAGACATCTTGACGTATAATACCAAACTGTTGTAATTCTTCTTCATACACTATTTTATTAACATAAATATAAAGTGTATCATTTGGTAGGATTCTGTTCGAATATGTAACTTATCTATGGGATGCCATTTCTAACATTTAATGCTTATTTTTAATATCAGTTTTGCTCGATCTTAGTGCAGCATTTGATACGATCGATCATGCTGTTCTGGTGCAGAGAGTTTCTGAACGTCTAGGTGTCGAGCACGCTCCTCTCAAATGGTTCAGAGAGTACCATACTGGACGAACGCAATCAGTCGCTATCGGTGAAATATTATCAGATCGTGTATGCCTTCTTTTTGGAGCACCTCAGGGGTCACTTATGGGCCCGGAGGATTACAAGATTTACACACTCCCTGTTGCTGACATTACTAAACGACATAGCGTGAACTACCATATCTATGCCGATGACACACAGAACTATGTATCTTTTCGTCTGGATGATCACTCCGGTTTTGAACAAGCAGTGGACAAACTGGTTACCTGCATCCAAGAAATAAAACATTGGATGACTGAGAACAAGTTAAAATTTAATGACTCGAAGACAGAAGTGATGGTTATAACCCCACCTTCGTATAACACCAAGATCAATTTCGACAGTATTAAGATTGGAGAAGCGATTGTGAAACCAACTGACAGTGCAAAAAACATTGGTGTTATTTTTGACTCCAACATGTAACTAGTAGAAGAAATCTCCAACCGTTGTAAAACCCGCCTGTTTCATCTCCGAAACATTC
This sequence comes from Protula sp. h YS-2021, assembly GCA_949752745.1. Taxonomy (NCBI): domain Eukaryota; kingdom Metazoa; phylum Annelida; class Polychaeta; order Sabellida; family Serpulidae; genus Protula; species Protula sp. h YS-2021. Next base: position 22,971,006 of record OX457029.1, read on the forward strand.
GCGCGATACGCCCTTTCATAACCCAGGAGGCTTGTGAGAAACTAGTACATGCGCTAATATCATCACGCTTAGACTATGGAAATGCTATATTGTACGGCCTTCCACAATGTCGTCTCAATAAACTACAAAGAATACAGAACATCGCTGCTCGCCTCGTTACCAATGGACGCAAATTCGATCATATAATACCAGTTCTGAAATCGTTACATTGGCTGCCTGTTTCATTGAGAATTCAGTTCAAAATCCTGCTATTAACGTTTCGCGCAATTCAAGGAACAGCTCCCGCGTACATTACTGAATTACTGACACCCTACCGTCCAAATAGAACCCTACGATCCACAAAAGAAAACTTGCTGGTGGTACCCAAGTCGCGGACAAAAACCTACGGAGACCGAGCCTTCTCAAACTGTGCTCCTCGTCTGTGGAATAAACTACCAACCTCATTACGTGTGATAGAAAACGATACTAATTTTAAAAAGAAACTGAAAACTTTTTTATTTGGTTATCTGTGATTTTTTTTCCTAGTCTTATCAGTTTTGTCTGTTTTTTTCTTATTTTATACCTTTTAAATTATATTCTATTTGTGTACCGTGTCTTAGAATATTTATTAGATTAAGGCACGTTAAATCTCTTATACATTTACATTTATATCAAATATAATTACAGATATCAAGAAATCAATTTAGTGCTCAGTAATTTATATTTTGTTTACAAACTTAAAAAACCTGAACGGAGACACATTTGCATAAAATTTAATGAATCGTCAATTACATTTTAGAGATGAAAACTTGAATTGTTGAGATCAATAATAATAACACAATTTTTAATCTCAAGAATTGCTTCTTTTGGTACAGTAACAAATTTAAACAAAGATTCTGAAAACAAGGACCAGTGATTAATTTACAGATGTGTACTTCTGAATTTTTTATTTTAAAATATAGACTGGTCTTTTGATATCAAAAATCAGTTTTTGAGATCAAAATATCATTTGCAAATTTCATAATGCAAATTTTAAAAGGTCTCATTCTAAAACAATGATATCTGAAATAAATTCTTGATATCGCTAAAAGGAAAATGAATTATTGAGATCAAAATTGATATTTTGCTATCAAATTTTTCATTTTTTTGCTATCAATAATTGAATTTTTGATCTCAAAAATTAAATTTTAGATATTTAATCATTTTTGATATCAATAAATGTTTCTTGCTATCTCTAAATATTTATTGGTGTCGAAAATATTTATTGAGATCAAGAACACATTTAGAGATATCAAAAATACAACTACAGATAGCAAAAATTAATTCTTGATATCAAAAAAATAGATTTTTTGATATCAAAAATTAATTCTTGATATCAATAATTCCCTAATAAATGTGAAAATGGCGTTCCATACTTATCTTCTGTCTTTGATTTCAAATCAATCAATAAATAGCCATCAGAGGTGCTTGTGTCATGTTGATATACCTCAATGAGTATGGAATGCTGTTTTAAGATTTGATGCTTGTTTTTGATATCCAAATATAATTAAACATATCAAGAAATCAATATAGATCTCAATAATTTATATGTTGCTATCAATAATTGAATTTAAGATGGCAAAAATATATGTTTTTGAGATAAAAAAAAATCAAATTTAAAAACTTAAAAAATCTTAAAGGAGACACACATTAACATAAAATTTAACGAATGGTCAATTAAATTTTGAAGACGAAAACTTGAATGATTGAGATCAATAATAACAACACAATTTTTGATCTCAAGAATTGCTTCTCTTCTTTGCAATAAAAAATTAAATGAAAGATTCTGCATATAAGGACCAGTGCTTCAGATTTTTTTATTAAAAATAGACTGATTTTTTATATAAAAATCAATTTTTGAGATCATGAACTCATCTGCAGATTTCAAAATACAAATTTAAAATGTCCCATTTTGAAATAATGATATCTGAAATAAACTCTTGATATCAATAAAAGGAAAATGAATTATTCAGCTCAGAATTGATATTTTGCTCTCAAATATTTCATTTTTGCTATCAAGAATAGAATTTTTGATCTCAAAAGATCAATTTTAGGTATCATTAAATCATTTTTGATGTCAAATAATATTTCCTGATATCTAAATATTTGTTGATATCAAAATTTATTTTTTGAGATCAAGAATACATTTAGAGATATGAAAAATGCATTTACAGATAGTAAAAATGGATTCTCGATATCAAAATATTATTTTTTTTAGATCAAAAATTAATTCTTGATATCAATAGTTCCCTAATAAATGTGAAAATGGCATTCCATAAATGAAAAACAGATTTCCCTGGATACAATTGCCGAGCCAATGTACTAATCTGTTGAACTTTTGAAGAGAGTAATGTAATGTATATTTAATCTAATATTTCGCATTTCCTTTCCATGGTGAAATAGATTGCGCACGGTGAAACTAATGCTTACATTTTTATGACTACTTCTTGCCCTAAACAATCGAGTCACACGTTCGTCATTATGATATTTGGTCATGAGATCATCAATAATTAGTAGATTATTTTCTTTGGATTGAAGCGCTTTTCAATGTCCTCTGGAATATGTTTTTGAAATGTCACTCTTTTCATGCCTCTGTGCAAAGGCATCGAGCAATAAAATATTATCAGGAAATGGTTGAATAACTTTTTGTTCAATGAATTATTTCACAAGTGACATTTTTCTACTATCTGTTGGTCCAGAAACCAAGCTTGTAAACGGATGCTTCATGGCGCTTGAATATCAGATTCCTTTACTCAACTATTAAACTTCTTTGGCCAGTCTAACCACTTGACAGATAATTCTTTCACACCTAGTCTTTTTCGTGTCTTAAAAACTTTTTCAGTTTTGTATGCGAATTGAATGTCTTTTGCAATAGTTTGTGATTCTTCTTCATAGAAATAACCATCAATATCTTCGTCTAAGAAGTCTTTAACACGATGCAAGTGTATTTTTTGCTTCTTGCAACGATGTGTAACAATGAACACCTCTTGTGTCCATTTTATATGGCAATTCTTTTGAAATACATATTTCATGTGTGAAATGCGAACATGTTGACCGATGTTAAACCTGTAAGGTTTTGGCTTTTCGGTGATTTCAATCTCAATTTATCAATATACATTTGTTTTCACATTTTGGATTCAATGTTTTTGATAATATCTACCAGTGATAATTCATTTGGTAAGGATCCATGAGGTCTATGATTATAATTGTAGACTAAGTCTTGAAAAATATCTATACCGATACGTTTGCCGATGTAGAAAATAGCGATTTGTCATTCCTGTGAGAGGACGTATACCTCTCAGCAAAGTTGGATTCCTGTCATTCTTGGTAGTATATGCATGAATGCCTTTTTTCTTCAGAAATTGCTAATTGGTTTACCCATCTGCTCTTAAATTATGTTCCATTATCTAACCTCGATGTTCTAGGTCTTCTTGTTGTTTCCTGAAAAATCTTTTGGAAGGCTTGAATGACACCAGTATAACTTTTGTATGGAATAGGTTGTACCCACAAGGATTTGAAAAGACATCAATAGCAATGAGCAGAAAGTGATTGCCTTCACTATGTTCTGCAGTTTTGGTCATCTGCCAAGTCCTCATCCCACATATCATCAATGCCACGGCTTATGATACGTTGTCTTTTAAATCTACATTTCACTGGCTGAAGCAAACTGAATGCATCTTGGTCTGGTAACCAATTTTTATACTTTGGAATATGTTACAGATTGCTGGTTTTGTTTCAGTGGTTTGTATAACTTATTAGGTCGTGCAAATGCTCCAGGGATTCCAGGTTTTTTAAAGTAAATATTGGTTAAGTAGTCTTTCCAAGTTGCCATATCAACTTTCAATGAGACCAATCATTCACATAACAAAACTTTTATTGACATTCAAATACGAATATTTTAACAATTCATAAAAAACGGTTACTAGAGTATGCTATGCACTACAATTGATCCATATAAACTTTAATGGTCTTCAAACATTTTGCAGATGTCTATATTCACTTCAACTGGTCCATTATTGAACGTGACAAACTCTGATATATATGTTGACAGTGAAACATTATCGTCATGATGTAAAATAATTCTAGCAGCCACAACTACCACGAGGTTGAATTGATAAATCTTGAATCAATGTTAGAGGTATTCTCTGGTCAATTCAGTTCTTCAAATTCACTCATGAAAGATTGGATGAACCGTTTTCTTGGAATTGTCCTTCCAACAGCCTCCCGATGTATATTCTTCACTTCCAATACCCAGTCGGATTCAAAATAAAGAAGCTTTGAAAACAAAAAAAACCTATAGTTGATTTTGAAGAAATCATGAAGTTTTTGATGAGGCAGTGATATTGGTTTTTTCCACGATAAATCAAATTAATCGTGAGAAAAACCAACATCACTGCCTCAACAAAAACTTCAGTCGATTGAAGAACTCTTGCACTAAAATGGTCACAAGCACTTTTAGAAGGTGGGGAACGCCATTTCTGGATAAGACTCCTGGGCGATAAATAGTGATCATGGGATAGTTTTACGTTTCAGAAGACTGTAATAGGCTCTATTTTCTCGAATAACCCCAACTTGAATTGTTTCAAAGTTTTTTTTATTTCTCACTCTTAAAGGTTTGTGGGTATTACAGTACACTTTTTTGGTGTGAATCCTGTGTCGTTCTGTCTGTTACCGATGATCTCCGTTTCAATGGAAATAACGAGGAAGTCTTTCTTTCCTTCTAGTCCACAGTGAGCTGGTCTGTGTTTTTGCCAGGTGCCACTGATGAGGAGGAATGAGGTCTCATGGTTCGAGCCAAAATGTTTCAGTTCAAAGCTCTTTTGTTTTATACGGTGTTAGATGCAGGTTGTGTTATTCATTTGCATGTTTTTAATGAAAAGGCTTCTGCAGCTTCTTCACTTGACAATGAAAAAAGAATATGTCCACTTAGTCTGTTTTGTGTGCTGGTTATCAGTAATGACTTCGTCTAGAACTGTAGTTGACCAGAGCTGACTTTTATTACTACTGACGCACTCACTAGTGGCGGTGCTGCAGTAGATCTTTCTACTGACCACTCATGTCCTCAATGAACCTCTTGCTATTTTTATCTTGTCTCTGAGGTGGAACAGAACTGACTTTTTTCTCTACTGGTGTACCCCTTGATGGTAATGCTGATGCTGTGGGTTGATTCTGTTGACAACTGGTGCTCTTAGTACTTTTTTGTCAATACTGCTGTTTGGTCTCTGGAGCAGAACTGACTTTTTGTCTTTACTGGTTCACCCACGTGTGTCGTGTTTGTTATAGATTGACTGCTGGTGTCCCCCAATGCCTTTTTTAAATGCTGCTACAGCTGCCTGTGTTCTGTTCCAGTGATGCTTTAGGGTCCGCTCCTTATGTAGTAATGTTCATGCCCCCCCCAATCAACTCGCCTCCATGTCTTTCCATCCATGACGAAGAGTCACTGTCAAAGCTACTGCACAGCGTTTCGTCATTACTTTTTAACAATTAGGGGTGAGGTGGTAGAAGGGGCATGCAGGGCATCAAGATGAGGATGAGGGATTTTGCAAAATACTATGTAAGTGGTGACATTAAGGCGATGACAGTCACTGACGATGGTGCATCAAGAAACATTAATGGCAATGGATAGGGGAATGCAAATTCAAGATATATATGAAGACAGAATAAAAGTGGATTTGACAAATGAAATTGGTGTGGAAATGCTTCAATAACGAGCTTACGTAAGAGCGATCGCAAAGATAGTAACGTTCAGTTAAGGCGTTATGTCTGTGAGTGTTGATGAGGTTATACAACAAAGGACCTATCTGTATTATTAATTACAGGCACAGAAGACTGGAATGCATAGATAATGGAAAATACCGTGAAAAATTCTTCCATCTTTTCTTACTAAACCACCAGTTTCAAACGAAGCTTGAACAGGAATACCCTGAAAAGCTTGTTTCACGTGTCCCTGGAAGTGTTGTATCGAATGTGCCACAGAATGGCTGTAAATTTTGTTTGCCTAAGCCGGTCCTTATAAGGACCATAACTTAATACAAAATAAAATAAGCGTCAACGAATAAGAGTCTTTGGTTGCGTGTATGTTGAAGAAAACGAGGCATAAAAACAGCAAAACTTGATAAGTATATATATATATATATATATATATATATATATATGTTGTTCAATTGATATTCACTTAATGTATTGAAACACATAACGTCACACTTCTGCTTCTCCTATACAAATCTTATAAATTCGATGTGACTGAGCAATATATTCGAATAAACAACAAGTAGTTTTCGCGGTCCCAAGCACTTCAACTTGCACGTGATCGACTGATTGTGTGCGTTTCAACAACGGCCACGTTTTTACTTGTTTGCAACGTGGGATTACAAAAATACACTATGGTCGCAATAGTAAGTATAATCCGTTTATAGCATCACAAAAGTGCGCGAGAGAAGCATGCTCTAAATGTTTGCATTTATATCACATCTGTTGTGTTGTACGTTAATGCTTCGCAAAATCTGGTTTATTTCATGTGTTGGAACAAGCTATGATCGAGCCTTCGGAACTTGTCAGTGTGCGGTAATTTTATGCATTTTATGAGATTTAGCATCGCTTATAGAAACAAATAATGAAACAAGTGGTCACGCCAAATAGCTACTATTGTTGCATACAAATTTATGTAGAAATCTGCAGCCTTGACCATTATTTAGGATCCTACAAACGCACCTCTTGTATTTTATAGATTTGTTAAGGACAGAAAGTACTTGACATATCTACCTCTGTTCCTCTCCCATAGGGAAATAAAAATGCTCAAGTGTTTGTTAAACCATCTATTCCACTTAAAATGATTTGCCACAGATGTACAATGGCAGCAAGCTTATATGTGCGACTCTAGCCACGGACAGTTGAGAGCGCGTACGTGTTTTGCTACTGATAACACGTCAATCACACCCACGATATAATTATTTTATGTAAACTATGTTATATACCTATCGATAATCCGCCACGAAAGCCTCTGACTTCATCCCATTGGACCGAGTAGTCGGCATATGATTTAAAGACGCATCATGTCCCCTTTTCCTTCAATGCCAACCCCAAAAGTACACAGTATTGTAGAAAAACTCGAACAATTTTATTTGGCTTTTTTCGTTTATTCTAAATGTTAAATTAACACCGATGATAAAAGTAATTCTAACAGACCGAATTTCATTCTACAAACCACAAGAGAAACTGTTTGTGCTATATTATGACTGAGAAGGTCAGGGTTATTGAGTTACCATAATGTGACTTCTTTAGGTCAATAGGCCGAAAATGAGTTGAATGTCGTTCTATCTATAGCCGCTTTTGAGATAGTGGTCAACTTGCAGTTTTGACTTTGACCAAAAAGGTCAAGGTCACCTATGCGTCTCTTATGTTTTTTAGGCCGAAAGAGTCGAAAATGAGCTGAAAATCGCGCCATCCCTAACCTCTTTGAGACAGGTTGTTTATAGTTTGGTCGAAAATGTCGCAAACTGTCGCAAACGGAAAAATAGGGGGAAAAGCAAAAACTTCCAGAATAAATACAGACTTATTGCCGAATGGAAACGAAGCTTCCAAGTAGGAACTATATATTCGTTATTCCTTCGTGATTACTCGATAAGTTAAAATGTGTGTGAATAATCATTCGAGCGTGTATGTAAGTATCTTCTCAGTACCACTTATGCGTGTGTTCACATTCAGTGTTATTTTCGTAACAGTCGACATAGTCCATACCACTCGGTACTACTTTCAGTTCTAATTTTAGATCTATCCTGGGAAACTCTTCAACTGATTTATATAGCGAAGTGGTAAACAAAGGAACTTAATTCCTTTAGTAACATTTCTTTGAACGCAAACATTGATGTTTTGAAAGAGAAGCGAAAAAGGCCCGGCTTGAGAACGATTTCAGACTTTGTCGTGGCTTTCGGGACGACATTAATTATGATTTTGGTCTTAATATAGGTAAATGGAAAACCGAATCGAAATAAAGGTAATTGCAAAACCAGTTTTTTGGCACAGACTAAGTAACAATATAAAAACAAGGGCTTGCATGTTGTGGGATTAAGTGGATTACATTTCTTGAATTTCAAATTTCATTGTAATTTTAAGTAACTGGTTAGTTTAAAACAATTTTTTGAAAAAATTCTGGAAATCAGGGAATTCAGGGAAAAATGATTCGGCATATTCAAGGCAGAGAAAACTCAGGGAATTTGAAAATTTCAGCAAATCTCAGGGAAAACTTGGGAATTTAATTTTTGGAAAATTCCAGGTTTTCCAGAGTATTTCCACGTAATTGTTTCTTTTTACAAAATTGGATAGATTTAGTAAGAATTTGTTGAAATTTGTCTTTTTCTAAGCGTTTGAGAGAAATAGTAGGATACGGAGTCAATGGCTATTGTTTTTTAACCAAAGCATGCAAGTGTTGGAATGTCGAAAACCTGCGCTGTCAAAATGAATTTTCTGGAAAACTCAGGGAATTTCGTTTCGGATTCCAGGTGGATACCCTGAAAGTCAACACCGATTGTCAATATCGTTAAAAGGAGGAGTTGAATTGGGTCGTTCTATACTCTGCATTACCGACAAATAGGAGGGTGGTTCCTTCAGAAATTCACTCCGTAAAAGGGGCGTTGTTTCAAAATTAGCATTCCGCTTCCATGTTTTCTTTTAGGTTATAGATTCGCATGGTTACCAGATGGTACATGATTGCCCTCCCCCCCCCCCCCACCTAAGCAAACACCATACTATTCGATGACCTCAGTTTTTCCCTGTATGCACGAGATGGTATATAGATGTCAGCCTTTATTTCTTGGCCACCAAACCACACGTTCGACTTTATATGTGGAATTGATAAATTTAAACACAAGAGAAAATTTTATAATTTTTCCAGTGAGTAGATCAATGAATTTCTTTTAAAAATCTTTTTGATATTGCCTAATTGTAAATTATTTGTTCGACGCTAACTACAATTCCATACATTAAATAATATACAGTTGTGATATAGTAATGGGATGACATCCAATTTTATTCTGTAACCCCACAACAGTTGTGTTGTTTCATCTGCAAGAGCCACAGCAGCTTAGATTGATCAATAGTCTGATGTTTTCAATCTTCCAATACGCAGCTCAAGCGCGGCGAACTGCGTCATTGGCTTTTGGCATACTCTTCAATGTACTTACGAACGCCGCTAACAAATACGCTCTGTTTGTTCAGATGTTGTTAACAAAGTCTCGTACTCATGAACCGGTTTAGATTTTAAAGCTGTTATTGGAAAATTCAAAGTGCAGTTGAAAAAGAGCTTTGGATTTTTTGAATTATTAATTGGAATTCGCTAACATTCTAAAGGCGTGAGATATTGAACGAAACCACATATTTTTAGAAAGGGGCTTTTCATTTACAAATACAACAATAAGTTTTGATAACTATGTTAGTCAATTTTACTAAAAACCTCTCGATCCAAAAGATCTTTTTACAAATTGAACAATGTGTATGGTTCCAGTAATTTATTTTATGTCCTTATTTTGCAAAAAGCTGATTTTAAGACTGATCGATGTATAAGATTATAAAAAATGAAATAAAATAAATAATACAAACAAAGGTCCTGCAAACATACAAACAACCAAGTACATTTCTTTATTGTTATGAGAAGGCCCTTAGCATTTTTAAATATATACTTTCGATGTCACCTGCCCAGTGCTAAGATTATAAATCTGGAAAATTTACAAAGTTGCTAAAATGAAAAATCTTACAAGCGGCTTTTCTATGCATATGAGATTGTTACATGGGTTTGAAATTTCATGTATTGACGATTTTACTAAGTTGTTGAATACAATGTATTTAAAAATATGTAATATATTTTTTTAAAAAAATTTCAATAAACTAGTCCTATTTTGACTATAAAAATAGCAAACAGAAGGAATATGCTCGCAAATCTGGTTGTTTCTTGGATAACTGATGAGGTAACTGCGCCAGTTGAAAATTGGTTGTTTCCTGTATTACTGATGACACACCAGCCCCAATCGAGCATTGGTTGTTTCGTGGATTACTGATGGGATACCTGCGTCGATCGAGCATTGATTTCGCTGAGTATTGATGAGATACTTGATCGAGGACTGGTTTAACGCTTTGATTTTATGTAGTTAAATAAAGACTTTTGGTGCAAAGAGAAGTAACATTGAAACCAAAACAGAAAAAGTGAGTAAAGGTTAAGGTGACATGAATTCACAATTGAAGGTATCTTCTTAGAAAAATATTGAGAATGAAGGCAACAACATCGCGTTCACGTAAAAATATATTCACAGTAACGCATTTAAAAAAATACCGCATAAGTCCATCGTTCTTTTTCATAAGTCTCATCAAAAATTATGAATACAGTATTCACCAACAGATTTATGCACAACAAATAATGCTTTCATTCGTGGTTTCTTTTTGTTACAATATCAACAAATAAAACAAACTTCAAACAGTTTATTGAAGGTGTGGCTGGTACGTTCAAGTGCGCTTCCCCTTTAACCATCAACCAGTAAATTCGATCACTGCTCATTCTTTATCACCGACTATTTATCACACGGTCTAACTGATTAGTCCCTTATCTTGTCGAGCTGGGTCCTTAACAACATTCCTCGCGTTTAATATTATGCACTTACATTGAAGAATTAAGTAGCCCTGTTGTGCTTTTAAGTTACAGTGTATCTATATATACCGAGTATAATTGTAAATTTAGTTTTGCGCAACTTGTCCTTAAAATTCATTTGGATGTTAAGATTGTTTTTAACCAAATAATGATGAATGATATCAAGAGACTTTGTTTCGTGTGGAATTTAATGTTATTTACCGCAATAACTACCGTCAAGTAAGTGATTTCAATGCCATTAACTGGATAAAACAATACTGTAAATTACTATCGGGTTGTGGAACAGGATGGCGTGCTGGTCTAAACATGTGTGCAAATTTACTGCTTCTTTCAGTTTTTCTGCTCATTGTTTTCTTGGGATTTTAAAAAATTGATTTCTTCAATAAAAGTAATCAAATTACAAAAGTATCTTTTCCGACACTAGAACTTGCACCTATACCACACCATAGGCCAAGCTTAAAAGTTTTGTTTTTAAACTACATATTAGCATTGATTTGTTCTCCTCCTTTCACACCTGTAAAGATTTATGTTTTTGTCCACTTTGCCAATATAACAAGGCCAGGGCGAAAAAGAGCCTTGGTTCTCATCTCCTTTCCATTCAACCTGGCCGCGACCAAATATTTTTATTTTGCAAACCTTTGACAACTCCATATTGGCTAAAAATATGTTTAATAGTTCTTTTTTAGCAAGCGTGATATATTATGACTACACAAGTGGTTATTTTGAAGCTACTGAAGTGTTTCTTGTGTGAAAAAATGCCAGCATCGAAGGAGCGTGGGGAGAAATATAATATTTTTTCCTTAAGACCATTTAAGTACATTTTTTCTTTCCCTGTAATCATTTTTACTTTACAGTTTTACACAACCGGCAGATGGGTCGATTTCCTTTTTGCCAAAATTTTATTAGTTTTGTGATTTTAGTGACTCGGAGAAGCAAGGTTGTTTTTCGGTGTTTTGCTAAGCTATTTGAACTTTATAGATATAAGCACCCATCAGTTTCTCATAACTTTAAATAAATGTCTTTCTTTGATATCACATTCAGCGTTGTTTTTTATTTCAGCGCTGATAGCAAGGCCGTTATAGAACGAGTATTCGACCTACAAGCGGATCGTTATTATGAATATTATTCAGGTAAAATCATTAATTTGTTCTGAAACTGTTTAAACCTCAGCGGTGACACTGTAATGAACAGGATTTCTTGCACTTGTTTATGCCCTGGCTTGCCGTTGATTTTTGTTGCTTCTGTCCATTATCCTGGTTTATGAAATGCATTCTCACTCTTTTGTTTTTGGAGCTCACAACCTCCTGATTCGCTATCCTACTTTTTGATTATCATATCATATTTTCGTTTCTACTTTATCTTGATTAATACGTTTTCTTCCCAAACACGACCACAGCAGCCCCTATAGTAAAAAAATGTACATTTATAAGAGTGGTATTCCATAACAAAATTATATTCTCTTTCGAATATACAGCTTTGAAAGGTAGTCGGCAAATGTATTCACTAATGAATATCGTCCACTTGGGTATATCCAAAGAACACGAATATTCAAAGGACATTACCCAGATCGTTTGGCTGTCGATGGCATTAATGTTCAGATCAGAAAGTTTCACGAGGCTTAGGCTGTTATTTTATTACAACTCCACAAAAATGTGAACTCGGTTGAACTTTACGTTATTTATGCTTTCCTCCCACTGCATACAGATCGCTTCATTGTTACGGCTAAACACACCCAGATATTCACAGCCATCCTCTAGCAGGCTATTGGTTTTTTGTAACAATTGATTCCTTTAGAGAAAGGCCCATTCAGATAAAAGCCCCTTCGTTTTGGCACACACGGATGATATCCACATCACAGGGTGGAGAAGATCCCCTTCGAAGAAGAATAAATCTTAGTTATGTTTCAACTGGTCTTCAAGTGGTATTGGCTACAAAAAGAAAGCACAAATACGTAAATAACTACACACTAATCCTCATTTACACCAGCATGCTTCCACTATCGCCATAAACAAGTTAATTGCAGTTTTAGATCATGTACCGGGCGGCATGTACAACCCACTTATAATAAATAGTTTTCAGTGCAAGACAGACAGACAAGACTCCTTGTCGACAGACCACTAAGTTAATCCACAATCTCACATGACAAAGACAATGTGAAAGCGTTTCTTAAATGCTGTCTGCATAATTACTAACACATACCTACAAAGTTAGAGATTTTGTCTGAAGAGGATACAATACTGAGGAATCGTTCTCTGTTCACCTTGAAATTCATGGCAGAGTTTTTCGAATGCGAACACTCGGGTACATCGCGTTGAAATGCGGTAGCATGTTAATGTCTTCGTGTTACTCTCTGTTATTGTGCAGCCAGGCAATACGCCAGCGAAAAGCTGTGTGCACTGCAGACTCAGTATAAAAAGGGGGCGTGAAAGCGGGGACACCGATGTGGGAAGTGTTGGGTGTCAGAGTTTCCGAGTAAAGTATGGACATAAAACGTACATTTTATTTGAGGTTTTATAGCATGATTTTGTCGAATTTGGTATGCTTCAACGAAACCAACCAACTATAACATATGTATTCTTATTTTTGGACGTTAGAGAAATGGAGATAGCAACAGTCATAAACCAAAATGGCCGGGGTTTAACACTTCATTTCGTTTTAATTATATCCCACTCAGATTTGGGGTGAGCGTCAATTCTAAAAGACTGAATTATAGAAATAGAAAAAAATCTAAAAAGGCTTTGAGAACGTTCGTACGACAAATATCGTTCGGCAAAAGTAGATGCAAGTATTTCTATGAATGTCCGTTACCATGTTAAAATTCCTTTGTGAGAAAGTGCTGCAGTTTCGGTTGGCTGCATTGTACCTGCACCAGCACCGACCCCGCCCCGTCTCGGAATGGAAGAAATGTCAGGATATGGCATGGATAACGTTATTAACCTTTTGCTAATTTACAAATTTTTTATTGGTATACTGAGCTGTGCTGAGGTTGTCGTTTATTATCGTTGATGAAAATGTTCTTTGTTTATGTGGCTCAAAGTGATAATTTGAAGATAAGAAATAATTAGTATTGTAGGTTGATTTCATGCGATCTTATACTGCAGAGGAAGACTTGAATCTTGTTGCGGAAGAGACAGTCCTAATTCAAATAGATGTAAGTAAATCCCGGCGACCTTTAGGAATAATTTTGATCTTTAATGTATTTGTGTATGTTACAAAGTAAACCATATGCAATTTATTATTTTTTTGCACCTAATATGAAATATAGCATTCTTATGTACGCATGCTTAAAACGCTGATGGCTCGATAAATTACTCATAATTTAATAAACGTACAAGTATAATTGATAAGGATAATATACTAATGCAAATTCAAAGTTTCGTATTAAAAAAAAGAATACGTTAGATGATAACATGGCGTGATGTGTCATATTAGAAGATCTAATTTAGAGTTATTCTCAAGTCAATACTATTCGTTGTAAAATCTGCCTTAAATAAAGACCCCATTAGCAATGCTACATATGTTCTTGAGTTATTCTGATAAAAAAATTGACCATTGTTCAGACTATATGTTGATGTAATAAATTTGGCCTCATGTTGCTTTTAAAATGCCATTCTCTGATGAATTTCCTATTGCACGCTGTTTTGAATGGGTATGCTTTGCCTGATATTCCGAAAATTCATTCCTTTTTTCACCTCGGTTGATTTCCGCAAAAACTTTTGCCCGGGCTGTTTGTCGCAAGAAGATGAAATTAGACACAAGACAGAGAATGAGAAGGCATCATGAAATCCGCAGCTCTTTTTACATTGACCTTCAAGTTCAAGTATTCCATTAAAAAACAAAGCACGTTTTAATGCGTACATATTTTTAAAAGAAATCAAGTTCCATGGAGGAAGCAAATCTATGCAAAGACTATGTGTTTTCCAGAAGGGGGCGGGGGGGGGCAATGTCTGGGGGGGGGTGGCTTTTCTCTGCAGTTGCCTAAAGGGGATGGATCTTTTTCTCATGCAGTATTTTTTCCGAGGGGGACATTCCCCAACTCTTCCAAACAAATCATATTTGTAAAAAAAAAAGAAAAAAAAACGAAGTTTGAATTTCAGAATCTCTTTGTCCAACCAAAACATAGTGTCTGACACCTCGATAAGCCGGACAAATTAGCTCAGTTAAGTGGGTGTCTAGTCTAGCGAGGTTTTATTATATATATATATATATATATATATATATATATATATATATATATATATATATATATATATATATATATATATATATATATATATATATATTTCACTATCAGGGTGAAGGAACAGATACCGAAGGCGAATATGATGTCAGCAGTACACCAGATGAGGTAAGCCTTAGTTTCCCCAGCTTTGATATTCGCTAAAATAGGAAAAGAATCAGTCATTTGCGTTTTATTTTTTAATTATTTTTTTCTTTCTCCCTTTCTCCCTCCCTCCCTCCCTCCCTCAGTAGTTGGAAAACGACAGTTCTGGAACACCCCCTCCCCCCGTAGGAGGCATAACCCTAAAAGTCACTTGTCAATCATCATGACATCATTAGTCACGTGACCTGTCAATCATCATTAGTCACGTGACCTGTCAATCATGTGACTCCAACCGTATATGAGGAATGTATTCCAGATCATTAACCTTCCGACCTGAATGGCTCACTTGGTAGAGCAGAGGACTCGTATGAAGACCCATGATCTGAAGGTCGGTGGATCGAACCCGCCCTCGGGCATCACTTTCATATCATACTAAAGGCCCCCCCGGGGACCCCCCCTGTGGCATTTCCACCATCTGTCTATCATACCATGGGGACCCCCCGGGGACCCCCCGTGGGGAATTCTACCATCTGTCTACCATGGGGACCCCCAGGGGGACCCCCCGGGTCCTCCATGTGGGGACCTCCCTAGGATGTGATTCAGCACTCCTATAAGAGCACATTGTGTGTGCACATGTGTTTCATTCATGCTCTGGCTGCCGTTGGATACACATGGAAAACAAGTGAAAACAGTTGCTCTTACCTACTGTACTGTTATACTATTGTGCTGTTGTTGGATATTACATGAAGAACATGTGAAGATTGACTGGAATACACATAGGAGACAAAGTGAAACATTGGTTTTTCTTTAAAAAGAATAGGAAGTGAAAGACTGGAGACATGGAGACGAATTGGACAAAGAGTCGTGGTAAGTGACCCCTTTTTTGTAACTATGTAACATCATAACACTATGTAACATTATGTAACATTATGTAACTCTAATATTTTTTGTAACATCATGTAACACTATGTAACATCATGTAACACAATATAACATTATGTAACATTATGTAACATCATGTAACACTATGTAACATCATGTAACATCATGTGACACTATGTGACTATGTAGCATCTGGCTATATTACTATATAAGGACTATGTAATTGCTATGTGAGCATAATTAATCTAAAGTATTATGTCATTATCAGATCGTTAAGCACACCTGCCTGCGTGGCTCACATAGTAAAAGCGCAGACTGGTAAGCAGGAGATTGGTGGTTCGAGTCCGGCTCGGGACAGACTTTTTTTTTTTTTTTTGTTTACTTTTGTGATATTATGTGACAACATGTGACTGTGACATTATGTGACTCTGTGACTTCATGTGACTCTGTGACTTTATGTGACTCTGTAACATTAGGTAACATTAGGTAACTTTATGTGACTCTGTGACTTTTTTTAACATAGTAACTATATTTCTGTCTATTTTCACTGATAATATTTAATTATTCATGTTTCAATGGCTCCATTACAATAACCACACACACACACACACACAACATAAGTACATGAAAGGTCTCAGAGTGTGGGGAAACCGATTGATAAATTTCAGTGAGCACTCGTTCAGAGCGTGGGAACGATCAATAAATTTGAGAAGGAATGGCATTTCCCCCCACTCTAAGTCTAATGTTATGTTTTATGTTATAGTAGTTGGAAAATGGTGCTTCTAGACCAATTTTAGCAAATGTAGTTTTTGAAAACACATGATATATAAAATAAGTTTTAGCATTTTACCATGCTACTTATTCGAATGTTCTAAAGTTATAGTAGTGGGAAAATGGTGGTTCTAGAACAACTTTAGCAAATGTAGTTTTTGATAACATATGATATATAAAATAAGTTTTAGCAATTTACCATGCTACTTATTCAAATGTTCTAAAGTTATAGTAGTGGGAAAATGGTACTTCTAAAGCACATTTAACAAATGCAGTTTTTGGAAAACATATAATGTATAAAATAAGTTTAAACATTTTAGCATGCTACTTATTCGAATGTTCTAAAGTTATAGTAGTAGGAAAATGGTGGTTCTAGACCAACTTTAACAAATTTAGTTTTTAACAACATATAATATATAAAATAAGTTTAAACATTTTAGCATGCTACTTATTCGAATGTTCTAAAGTTATAGTAGTAGGAAAATGGTGGTTCTAGACCAACTTTAACAAATTTAGTTTTTTAACAACATATAATATATAAAATAAGTTTAAACATTTTAGCATGCTACTTATTCGAATGTTCTAAAGTTATAGTAGTAGGAAAATGGTGGTTCTAGACCAAATTTAACAAATTTAGTTTTTGACAAACCCCAATCGAAACACGTGTTTAATTTATTTTTTGAAACATATTACGCCATAGTATTGTTCAACAATTTTTGAACAAGTTCAACAAATTGTTCAACAAGTTGTTCAACATGTTCAACATGTTCAACAAGTTGTTGTTCAGCAAGTTGTTGTTCAACAAGTTGTATATAAAGCTATGTTTAAAGACTTTCTCATCATTTGAATAGTGTAGGTTGAACTGAAAGGATGTATAAATGTGACATTTGTTCGAAATCTTACAATTGGCCACAAAGTCTTAAAAGATACTTAAAGGTTGCTCACACTTCAGAAGTGGATGAAGAATCGGATATGGAAAACCCTGTAAAACTACTTTTCACGGAAACTTTAGATGAGTCTTCTATGGAAAGTCAAAGCGTCAACATAGCTGAAAAGAATGCAAATGCTTGTACAGAATGTGGTGCATTATACAAAGCGAAAGCGTAAAGCTGATACCATTATGAAGAAGATGCGTGTAGACGATTCACTGGTTATGATACCCATTAATGGAGAACCATATATTAAATTGGTGAAATATCAACAGAAAGTGATGGTTAACATTCGTGAATATATTACGAATCATGCATCTGGGAGGTTATTTCCTACCAAGAAGGGAATTTTGTTGTCATTGAAAGACTGGCAAATGCTGAAGAAGCAAATGACGTCAGTGGATCTCATACTGCAGAAAATGGATGTGTATAAATGTAGTGACTGTCAGAAGATGGTTGAGTAGAAAGTCATATGCGACTGTATACAATTTTAACAGTATGGCTATGAATTAACATTATCTATGTTGATGTAAAATCAGATTTTATAAAATTGGTAAACTTATCAATTTAAGTTCTTATGAGTAGGTACATGTAGTAGCATAATATGTATTTGAAATAATTTTGTTTTTATCTTAATTGTAAATATTTGTAATATTTAATAAAAGAAACACATATGATGCTTTTCAGCTTATTTATTTTTCTCATACAATACTTGGATATAATACATAATAATAAAATACTTGAATATAATACATAATGATACAATACTTGAATATAATACATAATAATACAAAATTAATTATAATTCTTCTGCATCTGTTTCACTCTGTTGCACCTCACTGTCCATGTCACTTTCTTCGTCACTGCTACCATCCTCCTCCTTCATATCTAGTAGCTCTTCAAAGAATGTATTGTTTTTCCTTATACCCGCCTTTAGTGCCTTTGAATACTTATAATGTTTTTCATTAACAAAGTAATTAAAGTCCTCTAAATTCTTTTGGTAATCTTGGCTTTGTTCTAAACGCTGGGTATAGTGGAACAGTCTCATAAATAGTTGTTTTAGTCCATGCTTATAAATGGGTCGAAGGTCATAACATGCTATTTCACGTGCATCTTCAAGTCCTTGTTCTTCATATTCTAAAACCTTTTCTTGAAATTTGTCATCATAGTCATCGTAGACTTCTTGAACCATATCATGCCAAACAGAGTCTATTTCTGACTCACTTTCAGAGTCTGTTTCTGACTCATTTTCAGAACTCCTGTCATCAAAATCCTTACCACACCTCTCCATATGTTTGAGCAAAGCTTCTTCGCTGTTGTATAATGCACCACATTCTGTACAAGCATGTGCATTCTTTTCGGCTATGTTGACGCTTTGACTTTCCAAAGAAGACTCATCTAAAGTTTCCGTGAAAGGTAGTTTTACGGGGTTTTCCATATCCGATTCTTCATCCACTTCTGAAGTGTGAGCAACCTTTAAGTGTCTTTTAAGACTTTGTGGCCAATTGTAAGATTTCGAACAAATGTCACATTTATACATCCTTTCAGTTCAACCTACACTTTTCAAATAATGAGAAAGTCTTTAAACATAGCTTTACATACAACTTGTTGAACAACAACTTGCTGAACAACAACTTGTTTGAACATGTTGAACATTTGGAACATGTTGAACACAATGAACATTTTGAACAACTTGTTGAACAATTTGTTGAACTTGTTCAAAAATCCTTTTTCCTACTACTATAACTTTAGAACATTCCAATAAGTAGCATGCTAAAATGTTTAAACTTATTTTATATATTATATGTTGTTAAAAACTAAATTTGTTAAAGTTGGTCTAGAACCACCATTTTGCCACTACTATAACTTTAGAACATTCGAATAAGTAGCATGCTAAAATGTTTAAACTTATTTTATATGTCATATGTTGTCAAAAACTAAATTTGTGAAAGTTGATCTAGAACCACCATTTTTGCACTACTATAACTTTAGAACATTTGAATAAGTAGCATGGTAAAATGCTAAAACTTATTTTATATATCATGTTATCAAAAAACTACATTTGCTAAAGTTGTTCTAGAAGCACCATTTTCCAACTACTATCACATAAAACATAACATTAGACTTAGAGTGGGGGAAAATCCCATTCCTTCTCAAATTTATTGATCGTTCCCACGCTCTGAACGAGAGCACACTGAAATTTATCAATCGGTTTCCCCACGCTCTGAACGAGTGCACTCTGAAATTTATCGATCGGTTTCCCCACACTCTGAGACCTTTCATGTACTTATGCTGTGTGTGTGTGGTTATTGTAATGGAACCATTGAAACATGACTAATTAAATATTATCAGTGAAAATAGACATAGAAATATAGTTACTATGTTAAAAAAAGTCACAGAGTCACAGAATCGCATAATGTCACAGAGTGACATGATGTCGCATGATGTTACATGATGTTACATGATGTTACAAGACGTTACATGATGTCACATGATGTTACACAATGTTACATGTTACAGAGTCACATAAAGTTACTTAATGTTACCTAATGTTACAGAGTCACATAAAGTCACAGAGTCACATGAAGTCACAGAGTCACATAATGTCACAGTTACATGTTGTCACATAATGTCACAAAAGTAAACAAAAAAAAAAAACAAAAAAAAAGTTTGTCCCGAGCCGGACTCGAACCACCAATCTCCTGCTTATGAGTCTGCGCTTTTACCATGTGAGCCACGGAGGCAGGTGTGGTTTACGATCTGATAATGACATACATACTTTAGACTAATTATGCTCACATAGCAATTACATAGTCCTTACATAGTAATATAGCCAT